>ML685831.1:9401113-9475894 GCA_007922175.1 Pelusios castaneus
AGAAATCTCTTTGTGGCCACATTCCATTTAGTAGAGTGTGTTCATATAGTCTAAAACATCATATGGGCCTTACAGAAAAAACAAAACATACAACTATTCAGTTGTAATTAATCAAATTAAATACTGAACAAGAATGCTAAGAGTTTCTGGTTTCTGCTTCTCAGACACAGCATAATAATTTTTATATAGGTTCAGTCAATTTCAACACAGAAGAACTGACTATTCAGAGTGGCCTCTCATTACATCAGGCTTTACTTCACAAGTAAGTTTCTTCCCACTGACCATTTAAGGACAGGCTCTGCTTTATATTTTTCTAGCCTCTATGTGCCTCTCAGAGAATTCAAGGAGGCCAGATTCTGGCCATAGCTACTCATCCGAAAATCCCCCTGATGGAGGGGAATTGCCCATTGCAGACAGCCCTGACACTAGTGTCATCTACCCTGCCCTTGCAGAAGGGAGATGTTCCTATTTGGAATGAAAACAAATTTCAAAATATCAATTATTTTTGTGGAATGGAAATTCTGTTTTTGTGCCAGTTCTAGAAAATATTTATGAAACTATGAGACCATATCAGAGATCGCCAGACAAAGTGGATCAACAAACACTTTTAGCATTGATTGTGCTTTAATTTGAGCTTCAGGGCTTTGCAGAAAGCCAAGCTTCTGGTGCACTATGCTGCAGCCCTTATTCAGGTGAAATTCCCACTGAACTCAACTCAATGGGATTTTTGCTAGCATAAAAATTAAATGATAGGGCTATATGGGATGGACCTCCCATGAACACCTACGTCAAAATCTTCCGTGCTTTATTGCTTTGGGGATCAATTGGATCTCTGGTTCTTTAGGGAAGTTCAGATTTGAACCTCACAGCTCTGGCCCTTCTTTGTAACAACCCTGAATCAGATCCCTGAATCTGAATATTTCTAAAGCTCTGGAAGGATCTGATCTGAATCTAAATTTTGCAGCTTATTGCTCTCTCTAAAAGAAAAAGTCTCCAGTTTTGGCTTAGTAACCTCTTGCACTGTGTTCTGCAATGCATTAGTTAGATTTTTTTTCTCCCTACAAACTATACTATTGAATAATTCCTTTGTTTGTTGCACTGACTGCCCAGACAGTAAACCTGACACAGAACACCTCTCTTAAAGATCAAATTTGCTTTTTTCAAACCATCCTCATTCAGTCTGGCTATTTATTCAAGTTTAAATCCACCTCTTATACATTTTCTCTAAAGCACATTGAGCCATTGTGCCCAGAGTGCAGCCTGCATGAATTATGTGCTTGAGGATGTCCTTAGGATATAAGGGTGAAAAGATCTGCCCCCACCCCACTGAGGCTGTGAAGCAATAACTAGAATTACTCTGTTACTCCATAGGCTGCAAGACCCCACCGCCCAACTCTATAGAAAAAAGATTGCTAATCTACATAGCCTCAGAAGCGCTGACCCTCACCCTTGCACCTCTCCAGCACAACTTATGTTCATTAAGGTACAGTTCACCTCTGTGGTGTGCAAGGAGTGTAGACTCTGCATATCAGATCTCAGAATCTTGCCCTCTTTTCCCTTTTGCATCACGCTGCAGTCAGGGAACTTAATAGTCACTGAGAGGGGGTGGGACAGAATTTGTACTATTTTTATTTATTAATAAAACGGTGGTCCTCAAAGGATCGTCAGGCTCATCCTGGTTAAAGTAATCCTAATAGTGCAGCAAGTCTCAGGAAGAAAAATAAATAATAAACCAGGTCTTATTCAGTACTTTCTAACAGTAGCTCTCAAGGTTCTTCACAAAAGAGATCAGCATCATTCTCCTAATTTTACATAGGAGGAAATGGAGGCACAGAGACACAACACATCCTGAATCTTGGCAGGGGGGTTAGATTAGCTGACCCGTGTAGTCCCTTCTAACCCTATGGTTCTATGATTCTACGTGACTTGCCTGGGGTCATGGAGAAAGTCTGTAGCAGAGCAGCAAACTAAATCCAAATCTGAGACTAAATCTCTAACCACTGGATGCTGCTTCCTTCCAGGATACCACAGAACTCAGAGTAGGTTTACAGCAAATAAAAACAAGTAATAAATTAGTTCAAAATACATAACAGACTTACCATGATCATATGATTTTGTTTCCATGTACATGTAAGTAAGCATGGTAAGCATAAGTAAGCATACAAAGGAATTTTCCAATGGAATAACAACACTACATTTGAACAGAGTCTCTTGTACTATATAACATTACATAAGTTAAAAAAAAGGAGTCCTGTGGCCCTTTTAAAGAATAACAAATTTATTTATCGCATGAGCTTTCCTGGGAGAAATCCCACTTCTTCAGACACTTGAAAATGGAAAACGTATGGTATGGGAGGGAAAAATAAATCCAGGGAAATGTGAGTGACAAGTTCATGTCAGACTATTTCAGCAAATCAAACAAGTTGTTTAGACTGAAACAGTGTGGAACAATATACAAGAAGGTTGGGAGCTTGAGAGAGGTGAAAATCTAGATGGATCACTGTTTTGTTCATTCCCTCTGAAGATCTAGAGATATGAGGTGGCTTTCTCATTACAAAAAGTCATTTTCACCTCTCTCAAGCTCCCAGCCTTCTTAAATGTTGCTCCGCACTCTTTGATTTGCTAAAATAATCTGACCTGAACCTGTCACTCACACTTCAGTGGATTTATTTTTCCCTCCTATACTGTAAGTTTTCCATTTTCAAGTGTCTGACGAAGTGGGATTTCTACCACAAAAACTCACGTGACAAATAAACTTGTTAGTCTTTAAAAGGGCCACAGGACTCCTTGTTTGTTTTGCTAAATTAGACTAACACAGCTACCCCTCTGTAAATATGTATGTATAGTGTCATCCTTGTTTAGGATTACAAGAACATTAAGAATGGTCAGACTCGGTCAGACCAGTGGTCCATCTAGCCGGTATTCTCTCTTCTGACAGTGACCAATGGCAGGTACTTCAGAGGGAATGAACAAAATTAGCTATCATCAAGTGATCCATCTCCTGTTGCTCATTCCCAGCTCCTGCTAAATGAAAGCTAGAGACACTTGAGAGCATGATTATTCATTTCTGCCCATCCTAGCTAATAGCTATCCTCCATGAATTGATCTAGGTTTCTTTTTTAACTCTATCATAATCAGTGGTTAAAGTATAATTTGATGGGCCCCGGAACCCTCCTAATTGCCGGGCTCCCTTCCTGTATTGTCTGGGCTCCCTTCATGCCTCTGTGGGCCCCAGCCTAGGTAAACATTTGCAACCACTTCTCAGTACCACATGCATCGGTTATCGCTCCATACAAATATTTATAATTTTATATGGTGTTTATGTCTATAGCAATTATTGTCACAAACTAGCAACCACTGCATAACACAATAAGAATTGTGATTAACAACGGTGGGGTGTAGGACCTGCCAGCAACCAGGGCAGGGCAGAACGCAATTTTTTTTATTTTTAGGGGCCCTGGAACTCTGGCCCCTCAGATTTGGGGGCCCTGGAACTGTGTTCCAGTGTGTTCCCCCCTTACTTTAACCCCTGATCATAATCTTGTCCTTCACAATATCCTTTGGCAAAAAGCTCCACAGGTTGACTGTGGAGTTGTGTGAAGAAATGCTTCTTTTGTTCGTTTTAAACTTGCGCCTATTAAATTTAACATGTTTAGATATGTTATCAAAAACAACAGAAAGCACTAGGTATTTGTCTAGTCTTGTAATATTTACAATAAAGAGAAGGGTTTTTTAAAATATTCTAAATATTTCAGGGACATTGTAATCACCAGTTAAAAGAAAGCTTGTTTTAGCTAGCTCTATATATCATCTTAAAGTATATCTTATTATCATTTTACTATTCCCTTTTAACTGTGGCAATTCTCTTCCCTGCAAGAATCCCATACTGTCAGAGCCTTTTATATAACACTTTAATTAGTAACAGCTGTTAGCAGTCATGTTCTATATTGATTATTGCTTTGCTACTTGAAACAATAACTGGTTCTACATTTCTCCTATGGCAAAGTACAATAATGATCTGAAATGATAGAAACAGCTTTATATACACAATGAAATGCAATTATGATACATTAAAACTCCTGTATAACAATATTATTCCCAGATTCCAATATCTGGTCACTGGATCATTAATGTAGCTGTAAAATACATTTCCATATTCAATATAGTAAAATACAGTTACTGCACAGATAAAACATACTATGATTACATCACAAAATACTTTAAGACCACAAAAGTCTCGCTGATGAATACATGTGCTCTAGAGGGGGGGAAAAATGAATATTGCAAATATGTCCATCACAAAACTATAACTTACTGGATTAATAAAGGCAAAAGTAGCAAACCATGAACCTGATTCTTCTCCCCTCCCTTTCCCACAGCATGGATAACAGTGGTTGAATCAGGTCTTGTATTTGCAGTGCAACAAAGAAAAGGAAACAGAAGTTGCTTACAAAAACAACGGGGGGAAAAAAAAACCTAAAAACCCCACACCCATCCCACAGTCGGATAGGAACCCTTGATAAGTACAGAACATGCTTTTCTAGGCAGATGGGTGGCAGAGATTACACTGGGGAAAATGCACACCATGGAAAGAGTAAGACAAAAGGATATACCTATGTCTATTTTGATATATTAGATTGATATGAACAACTAGGTAATAGGACAACAGAGTCTTGCGGCACTTTTAAAGACTAACAGATTTATTAATCGCATGAGCTTTCGTGGGAGAAAATCCCACTTCGTCAGACGCTTTGAAGATAGGAAAGTTACAGAGTGGGAGGAAATTAAATGCAGGGGAGTGTATGACATAGCATCAGGTCAGGCTGTAACAGCAAATCAAAGTAGGTGTTAGGATTCAAAACACTGGGGAACAGCACATAGAGGAGGGGGGAGGTCAATTCACTTGATGTAATGCGAGAAAAATCCATAGTCCCTGTTCAACCCCAAGGCAACTGAGTCAAATTTGCATATAAGTTCGAGCTCTGCAGACTCTCTTTGAAGCTGTGATTTGTTATTCATCTGTGTCAACACAGCTATTAACAAGTCGTTAAGGGAGTGAGCAGGGAGATTGAAGTGTTCCCCTACAGGTTTTTCAGTATTGCAGTTTCTGATGTCAGATTTGTGTCCATTGATTCTTTGGCGCAGAGACTGTCCTGTCTGTCCAATATATAAGGCAGAGGGGCATTTCCGGCACATGATGGCATAAATCACATTGGTGGATGAGCAGGTGAATGAACCCTTGATGGAGTAGGTGGCATGATTAGGCCCTGTGATGGTGTCATCCGTGTAGATATGAGGGCAAAGTTGGCAGCGTGGTCTGCTGCAGGGCTGTGTTCCTGCTTTAGTGTTTCTGTTCTGTGATCTGTAGTTGCTGGTGAGTATCCTTTTAAGATTAGGGGGCTGTCTGAAAGCAAGGAGAGGTCTGTCTCCCAAGGCTTGAGAGAGTGAGGGATCATCTTGTAAAATAGGCTGTAGATTTTTGATGATGTGTTGAAGAGGTCTGGCTTGGGGGTTGTAGGTGACAACCAGTGGCGTTCTGTTGTTGTTTTTCATGGGCTTCTCCTGCAGTAGTTGACTTCTGGGTACCCGTCTGGCTCTGTCAATTTGTTTCTTCACTTCTGCGGGTTTGTACTGTAGTTTTAAGAATGCCTGGTAGAGATCCTGAAGGTGTCTGTCTCTGTCTAAAGGGTCAGAGCAAATGCGGTTATATCTTAGGGCTTGACTGTACACAATGGATCGTGTGGTGTGTCGAGGATGGAAGCTCGAGGGATGTAGGTAACTATACCGATCAGTAGGTTTGCGGTATAGGGAGGTCTTTATGTGCCCATCGCTAATTTGCACTGTAGTGTCCGTGAATTGACCTCCCCCCTCCTCTATGTGCTGTTCCCCAGTGTTTTGAATCCTAACACCTACTTTGATTTGCTGTTACAGCCTGACCTGATGCTATGTCATACACTCCCCTGCATTTAATTTCCTCCCACTCTGTAACTTTCCTATCTTCAAAGCGTCTGACGAAGTGGGATTTTCTCCCACGAAAGCTCATGCGATTAATAAATCTGTTAGTCTTTAAAAGTGCCGCAAGACTCTGTTGTCTTTCTACAATAGACTAACACGGCTACCCCTTTGGAATTTAACTAGGTAATAGTCACTGTAAGAGGAACTTTCCACCCTAGGAATACTTTTGGAAAACTGCTACAAAGTGAGTGTGTAATCAGGGCCAGATCAAGGTAGGGGCTTCAGGGGCTGCAGCCCTGGGCCCTGGCCTAAAAGGGGACCCTGCTGCCGCACAAAAATCCAGCCTAGGCTGAGCAGTGTGCTGCCGCCACTTACCAAACCAGCCAGCCAGGGACAGAGCAGGCATGCCAGCTGGGCCACAGGCCCCACAGCTCTCCCCTGCGATGCCAAGTGGGCCAGGCCACCCCACCCCTAGGCTGGGTGCCACAAAGGGGGTGGGAAACACAAGAGCGGGCAGCCTTGGATCCCCCAGGGCCTTGATCTGGCTCTGAGTGTAATGATGATACAGCAATTGCATGGTTGTCTGCCCTTCAAATAGTGGCTATTACTTTACAAATCTCAATTGCTAATTCTTCAACTCTATTTGCCTTGACTGTAAAATGATTAATAGTATGCTTTCCACCACCCTCAGGGTACACATTCTCTATAACTTGTATCCACACCTTAAATCTGTCTGACAGACAAAGTGAGAAGTTGGATGTGGTAATGTCTTTTACTGGACTAACTTCTGTTGGTGAGAGAGACAAGCAGCATTCAAGCCACACAGAGCTCTTCTTCAGACCCACATGGCAACAACTACACTGTCAGACAAAACGTTTAGCTCAACAAATATCTCTATTATACATTTAAAGGCTTTGGCTCTCAGTCCAAAAATATCTGGAAACTTTTGTGAGTAACCATGAGCAACTTTGCTTAGAAGGTACAACCGCCAGGGCAGATAAGTTGCTCCAGGACTATATTGTGGCCAGCTGGCAGAGACAAGGTTTTGAGAACAAAGAAGGAGCCAAGATCATTGTTTTAGAAGTGCTTTCCAAGATAAGCAAGGGTAAAATAAGCAATTTGATCCACTGGAAAAATTCTTTGATGTGGATCATGTGACTGCTGTTGGAGAGCCAGCCATGGTACTGTACTCCCAGCAGCAGAAGCTCCCTAGTTGAAACCAACACTGATTCATCCAGTTACAGTAATTTTCAGCAGCATGATACGTGTGGGAAAAGAGACATTTTCAAACTGTTCAGTGTTCATGCACAACATAAAAAGTTTAGCCACACCATCTTGGCAGACTCTCCCTCTGAGCTTAGGAGCAGATATGTTCCATGGCCTGCTTCCATTCATTAGCAAATGAAGGTGCTGTCGAGTTTTTCTGCCACCAGAGTACCATTACATAAATTTAACCATGTATAGAGCCCATGCATGACCTATGCACAACTTAAGCCTTGTGCTTCTCTGGCTTGTTTGCTGAATGCAGCTGAAATTATTTCTTCCCAGTCCTCTTCCTTATAATTAGAGAATGGAGAAGAGTTTATAGCTTATGCTTATTATGGGGCCTAAACAACATAATGATGAAATCCATAAGGGAAGCTGATAATTGCCTATACTGAGGTTGCCTAGCATTTTCCATTATAGAAGATTATTGTGACTTAAAAAAAAAAATCTCCCACACATCAATTGTTTGCAGCAGGCTTTTGATTGTAAGCAGGGGGAAAGCCCTCAGACTGCACAAGCGCCTTTTCTTTGTCACATGAAATTCTGTTCAGCTTTTGCTGATAGAAACTATCAAAAATCACCCCTTCCCTCCTCTGGCTTCTGTCCCGCTGGAAAATCTTGGCAGCCTGCCAAAAGAGTAACAAAACACAGAACACGTTAAGGTTCGGCTCACCAACTGTTTAGGGAGCTGCTAGAACAGCTGTCTTGGTAGGGGAGGAGAGATGAACTGGGCTCCCCCCTCTGTGAACATGGCACATGGCCCCTCTGCAGCTAACACATATGGCAGTAGCTGAGTTGAGTTGGGCTCTTCCAACCCACACGGAAACCTCCCTACTCCAAGCACATAACCCCAGCAACAGATTGCCTAGCCACTACATTAACAGAACATTATTTAGTTTGCAAAGTCAAGCACTGAAAAGTTACGAAACACTAGATAGACAGTTGCCCTCGTAGTCCTAGGTCTCCCGTAGACTATATGCATTATATGTCTTTATTTAAATGCTATTTTTTTTCCACAGGGACCATACCACAAGGCAAATGAATTATGAGTGCAAAAGCAACCCTAAACCTGCTGTCTCCTAACCTTCAAATACTTCATTTTGCATCTTTAATATTCTTTGAACCTAGTTCTGTTGTATGTAAAAGAGAGCTAAATCATGCAGTCCTTAGGAGCATGGTCTGAGTACGAAGAACAGAGCGAGGCTTCTATGGGTTTCACTTTGTCTATATATTTCATTATTTTAATCAGTTTTCCAGCCTGTGAAACACCCAGTTTTGACATTACACCATCTAATTTCCTCTCTCTCTTGCTTTCATTACAGTGAATTGAAAATGTGATCTCCAAAGAAATTTTTATTAAGACTCATTTCCAATCATTTTCCTTCTCAAATCTATTTTTCTTTGGAACTTTCTGGATGATAATTCAATGACAAATGTGTTCCATTACTTGTCACCAGTATTGGAAGAACCAGAAGGATAAAAAGAAAAAGATGGAGCACACTCTTATATATTATCATCAGAATTAATACTTACACTGAGTATTAGATACACAAAAGAAATCTGAACCAATTTATAGCCTAAACTTTAAATAGAGCGCACATGTACACATACTCAACTCCCCAAATGGAGCCATGGTAATGTTCGAGAGACTGCTCCCGCTGTGTAATAGTAGTGGGTGCATAGCGTCTTGTAGTACCTTAACTGCTTTGTTTTTACAGAAAGGCCGAATATTGAGATGAAGAGCCATAGTAACAAAATAATTAGATTACAAATTTTGAATCTCTGCCATTAATTTTGAGCAGAAAATCTATCCATCTTAGGTATTTTATCTGGCCCCTCCGAGCACAGTATCTGAACACCTCACAATTATTAACGCATTTCTCCTCATAACATCCTCATGAGCTAAGGAAGAGCTTTTATCTCTGTTTTACAGCTGGGGGAACTGAGACACAGAAAGGCTAGGTGAATTGCTCCAGGTCATGCAGTAAGTTTGTGGAAGAGCAGGTGCTTGAATTCATATTTCCCAAGTTTTAAACTATCTCTAATGCTTTCTATTTCATTCTAGGAGAGAATTGCTAGTAAGAAAAAATACACATTTTGGTTAAATTTGCTACAAGACAAACAGTATGTACCATTTCATTATGAGAGATTAAATGTTTGTTAGTTAATTAAGAGAGACTGGCAATTCCAAGACCTGTTCATCAGCTGCAAAAAGCATTTGCTAGGCATGTACGCTCTAAATTAAAGCCACTTTGTATAACACCTCAAGCAGACTAAAAACAAGTTAGAGTGATACATTTAGTTCACAGTAAGTCTGCTTAGGTTAACATTTAAAAATATATATATAGTTGATGTCTCACCATTTTGTAATATACAAATGTCTTTGCACCATAGCAGCGGAAGATCTTTTTAATCCAGGCAGTTAGGCACCTGTATAATTCAAGTGTCAAATTCACAAAGGAAGAATAACAAGAAAGTTTACTTTAACAAGACAGGTTAATCAGTTGAATGAGTGAAGTAGCAGCAGCTAAATGAGCACATTTCCCACCTGTCATATAAAACAGTGCTCTGATATTTCCAGGAACACACGTATTTAGAATCCTTTTGTGAAATATGTTCTCATTCCAGCTGTCACTGCCTTAGCTCTGACCTATAACTTTAAAAGAACAATTATATATACACCCATCTTTATAACTCACAGGCAATGAAGAGCATAACACACACATACGTATGTTATACTCTTCACTATCATTTTGTATACTGGCGTGGCCAAACTTACTGACTCCCCAAGACCTTCCTTCCTTCTGGGCAGAATCCTCTAACCCTGCTCCATGCTCCCCATCCCAGCGTGGTGAGGGGAAAATGCAGGGAGTGAATATGGGTAGAGCCCTGCAAATCCGCAGGTATCCGCATTGTATCCGCGGATATCTGCAGACCATTTCTTGCAAATGCAGATCGGATACAGGTCTACATATTTTTATCTGGGCTGGGCTAGAGCCCATCAAATACGTGGATATCCACGGATGCAACATGGATGCAGATGCGGATCCACATACTTGTATCCATGAAGGGCTCTAAATATGGGACTCCACACACAGCACTTTAACTGTAAAAGAACAGCAGACAGTTCCCGAGCCACAGTCTGGCCACCTCTGATATTAATTTTATTTGCACACACACACACACACACACACACACACACACACACACACACACACAAGTATACATAACATATATAAATTATATGTATACACACTATATATATTTATGCTATCACTTACAAAAACTATGTTAAAAGAACAGTATGGCTGTTCTTATGAACTAGCCAATATATCCACATCATGAGAAGCTACAGAGACGTTGTGCCTTAAAAGTTGGGAGTATCCTGACCTTCCAAAATAAGGCATTACGGTAACTATCTCCATCAAGATTGGATTGGGACCACACAAGAAGCCTCCACCAATCATGAATTAAATGGGCGAATCTCAAATGTAGATGAGCTCATCTAGGATTTCCTGGAATTCAGAAAGAGTAACAACCTGAAATTTATCTAAGAGGAGCTGGCATTTTGTAACTGTATAGTCAACCATCTGCTCATGTACAAAGAATTCACATTAAAGAATGTTAAAATTTGCTAGAGTGAAACCATCCTCATCACTATTAACCAGATCTCACACAGCTTGAGACAATTTCTTTTGGTTAATTCTTTCCCCTAAGGATAGAGAAGGACAGAGAAGACATTGGGTATAAATACGTGTGCATAGATTCCGAACGGTAGGGCTGTAAGCTGAGTACCTTTCACCAATGGCAGTATCCTGCCTAAATGCTTCCTCTAAACTTGTGAGGAAACCAATTACTTCTATGGGAATGTCACTGATATACCATCTCGTCAATGGTGGTAGAATGAAAATAAATATATTGCCTTAACATAAATATAAGAAGAATGATTACATTGTGAGTGTGACAGATATGACAATTTCTTGCAATATCTTTGGAAGATCTTACTCTATTAAGTTTATGTTTCATTTTGGATCAGAGATTGCATTTAATTCCCTGGGGAGGGTATCTACAGTCTGAAACTAAGAAGAGGTGGGGGTTATGAGACAAATTCATTCAGGCTGTAACAGCTCCAAAAAGGTACCAACTCATGTTGTGGCTTTTGAACACTGGTTCAAACTCTAGAGACCAACAGACAAAGGGATGGACTCTGGATAAATAGCCTGAGTTTAAACTGGGCCTTCATTCTCATGGGAAGCGTTGGAAGGACTGACCCCCACCAGAGCCATGGTGGAGATAAGCTTACCAGCATAAATGTGGGTTCTTTTATTGTTTTTAATATATTCTCTCTGCATACTTTCACTTTGAGAGTGCTTGCTTAGAAAAAGCCTCAGAGTAACTTAACTGTGGAAATTATGCTGTTTATATGCTCTGAGAAAGGATGGAGAGGCGGGGAGATCCAGAACTTCACTTCTAGTCCCAAAGCAAGGTCAAATATGCAACTACTCTCTGCCTGCCCCTTGTAATAACTCAAAAAACATGTGTGGTAACTTTAACATCCATGAACTCACAAGTAAATGAAGACAACCTCTACAAAATAAGTAGTTTGAAGTATCCCAGTACTGAAGGCTGGGAGACTACACGGAAGTCAATAGATCTCAAATTTAGGGTTGTAGGGAGGTCTTTGGGCAAGATTCTAATCATGAAACTGCCCTGACAGCTCCAGGAGACTGACTACTGCTACAAATTAAACAATTATGTCTACAGTGTAGTCATCAGCATGCAGAAAGCCTGTTGACACATCCTGTCCAAGTAACGGATTCTACTTCTTCAAAACAACTAAGCAACATTTCAGCACATTAGCCAACAGAATAATAATAATAAAGCCAACAGAAAGAAGAATAAAAACAAATATAATACGACATTATCCTTTACTTATAAATAAGCCACTTTAAAAAAAAATCAGTAAAAAGAATCTGATCACTGTCTTTGACAAATGAGGCATGAAATGTACTGTCAAATCAGTGTCTCACAAAAAGTTCTGAATCCTTTTGAACTTTAAAGTGCTTACATTGGTGGAAACAACCACTAAACCAAAAACATTTGTATGGTGGACTTGGATAAGGCTGGCAAAAACAAATTAAGGTCGCAATCCTAGAATTTGTTCCATATGGGTGAAGAACTTTTTCTCCACAGGTGCAGGCCCTAAAAGTGTATCCTGCAGACCTTTACTCTCATGAAGTTATTAGGCCCTTAAAGATTAAAAGGGAGTAGACATACTGTTAGACAAAGTTTTCACATAATAGTTTGGCAGCTAATTGATTATTAAATTTTCTAAACCTTGATTTCATGCCAGACCAAGAAATATGTTACATTTTACCTTATTTAATGCAACCCCATGTCAATTTTATTTTCTTAAAAGGGAGCAAAATAGATACACTATACCTGTTACAGAAGGTGATTACATTTTTCTATGAGTGGGAAATCCATAATTCAGTTATTTTAAGCATAAATAAGTAGGGTTTTATAGGTACAGAGAACAGGGTCCTCAAGTAAAGCAGACTCTAGACTCTGAATCCCAAAACAAATCTGAAATGATTTAATATATTACATAGCTATCCTTCATGGCAAATTTCACAGCTCTGTAAAAATTCATCTTGCTTCTAACATTTGTAATAATGCAACTGACTACTGCAAATGTAAAAGAGACCATGAAGCTGTGGATTTCAATCCTACTTAAACATAAATTGGTAGTCTGATCTTCCTATCCATGGGCTAGTCTCCACTAGAACCACTACAGTAAGACAGCTGTCTCACTGCACGTCCCACTGTAGGGCGTCTGGTGAAGATGCCCTATGTCGACAGGAGAGGCATAACAAAGCCACATCCACGACAGGCAGTAGTTATGTCAGCGGTCGAAGCTCTCCTCTTAATATAGTGCTATCCATATGGATGTGTCACTCAGGGGGTGGCTTATTCATACTCCTGAGTGATGTAAGTTATACTGACAAGTGGTAGTGTGTATGAGCCCCAGAATAAGTAAGGTCCAAAGATAATTCCTTTTAGCAATCCAAAGCCCACATGTATTCCAAAAGGTATGGCAATACTTTGGCTGAAAGTGCACTTGCCAGCTCAGATAGACGTGTATGCACTAGTTTTGAGTAAGCTAGTCAAATAACCACAGCGGCTCAGATGGCAGCTCAGGCTAGCCCCATAGGACAATCCTATTGAGGCCTTTGGTAAGTAGCTCTGGCAACTAGCCTGCATCCCTGCCTGCATCACCCTGACTACATTGCTATTTTTAGCACATTAACTCAGTGATGGCTACGGGTAGTATGAATACATCACCCTGAGCTGGGAATTACACTTGCAGTTTCCACATAGACATACTCCAAAAGTCCCAGGGACACAGAAACTATATTCCTGCTGTGCAGTGGAGTTCATCCCTAGAGCAGAAAAAATGCTTTCTGCAGTCCCAATTAAATGATTTTTGCCTTCTTATATAACTTTCAACAATAAAATAAGTTGATCCGGCGTTCGTGAAGTGTATGGCTAACTAGGAATAAAATGAAAGTCATCTCTTGAAATAGGACCTTTTGAGAGCTATACTGAAGAGAACCTATCAGTCTCACAGTTGGGTGCGTTCTCTGCGCCTACAGGGCATTAGGGTTTTACTTTTGCTATGTAAGAAAGTCATTACTGCAGATATCTGTAACAGAAAATTAAGGCCTTGACATTTTGATTTGAACACGGCTGGCTCTGAGCTCATCTTTCCTCCATAAGTTCTGTTCATGCAACTGCCACTCAATCCATTTGAAACCTGTGACAATTTTAATTACTTCCTTTTGAGTGACTTTGTGGCCCCTCCCTAACCCCCGGAGTTAATTTTGGGTGCAATTTCAGGAAGCCGAAAAGTTCTTAGTGAAGCAGTTGAAAAATCAAAACAGCCAGCTGTGAATTTTCATGTGTGTTTTGGGACATCCTACTGGCAGCAAGGTGCAGCGGACTGAGCACATGGCTCAGAGGACAAGGAATGCCAATATTCTAGATTCCCCTATCTCCAATGGGTGACTTTTACACTTGCACTTCTACAAACTAAATACAGAGGCAGCCTTAGGATATCTGGAGCCCTAGGCAAAGGCCCACTGTGGGGCCTCCTAGAGGATCCCCACCGTTGGCCCCAGCCCCCACTACGGCCCCAGCTCCCCTCAGCCACGCCTTCCACCCCGTAGCCCCAGCACCCCACCTGGGGCTCTGATCCTCCCCCACAGCCCCAGCTTCCCACGGCCTGTTCCCCGCAGTCCTGGCACCCTGACAGTGGCCCCAATTCTACCCCACCACCAGTCCCAGCCCTAGTTGCCCGCCACATAACCTGCAGGATGAGACAGACGCGGCTTTTGGAGTAGGTGAAAGGGCCCCAGGCGGGCGCCTCCTTCGCCTACCGCAAAAGCTGTGTCTGACTAAATATGGTCTAGTTATGTCCCTCTCAGTCAGGCACACAGCAGAGCTCCAATTTAGAGGGAGGACAGTGAATTTGAGGGAGATTATCAGTTGCTGAAGGTCACAAAGCAAGTCAGTGATATTACCAGGATTACAAGTCTCCTGACTCCCTGTCTTATCATTTAGCCCACTGGCTCCTGAAGTGTTGGTTGTGGCACCAAATGTGTTCACACTATCAGCAGAAGTGGTCATGGCAATTCCTTCTTTGCAGAGGACATAATTTTGCTTGCGAAGTATGACCTTGAATGTGTAAAGCATGCGAGGTCACAATGCAGAGGACAGCATTCTACCCTACTAACTGACATTCTCTGTACAGCATGGACTCACGCACACTATGCGTATGAGATCATACTATGCAGAAGACACCATTTTGTAGAGCAAAATGGCATCCTCCATGCCATCTGGGGTCCTAGCAGGAAAGACTTCTTTCAAATTCACTCAATACAGCAGGAAGTTTGGAAATCTCTCTGGTCTAGCCAGCAAAGCCCTGTAGAAAGTCTAGGCAAGCTATTCAAAAGTGACAGTGGGAGCCCAGCTGGAGACACTCCAAAGGTGTCTAGTTTCAGAAGGTGTGCAGCATTTTCTGAAAACCAATCTTCTTTAAATGGTCTCAGATTGAGCACCCAAAAAAGTTGAGCTGCCAAATTCACTAGTCAGTTCTGACTATTTCTTGCCTTTAATTTCTACATAACACATAGAAGTAGAAACTATGGTGTGAAAATTCCCCAGGGGTTTACAAGCGCAGGAATTCAGCAATTTTCCAAAAGATGAAAGTCAAATATAATCAACAACATTGTGTGACAATTATTTTGCCCAATTTGTGAGTCTTTGCTTATCAGAAACATCAGATTGGAATAGCAGGGACAAAGGAGGACAGGAAGGAGGTGGGCAGGCAGGGCTTCACTGAGAATGTTGTACTGAATTTGTCTATATTGCAGCTGCTTACCCACCTGAGATTTAAGTGTTGCTGTTTTTTACACTACACATATTCCAAGAGAGGATGGTCTGGCCTTGGGTGAACAAGTGCTAACCTGATTTTTTTTTTTTTTTTTTTTTTAACCTACCTATTCACCCCAGTCCTGTTTATTCCAAACTTTTTGTCTAACTGTTGCATTCCATCTACTGTAAAATTTCTGTGGCAAGGGATGGTCTTCTTTATTATGTGTCTATTCACTATCTAGCACAATGGGCCCTGATCATTCAATGATTGATTGATTCCTAAGAACTACCTTAACAACAATAGTGATAATAGTCCAGCCATTTGAACCTGGGACTGAGAACAAAGAGGTCCTATACTTCAATATTGTTATCAACTTGTTGTGTGGTCTAGAGCAAATCATAATCTTTTGCCTCAGTTTCCTCCTCAGTGAAGTGCCAACATTAATTAGTATTTACTTCTCACATAGGATGTTGTAAGAATTAATGTTTGCATAGCATTTATGGTTTTAATGTTTTCAGGGGTTATTATGTTTAAAATAGTAAAGATTGTGAAGGTCTTCCAGCTATTTTGTATTAATTAATTATTATAATAGAATACAATATTCAGCATATAACTAAAAAAACCCCAAAACCCAAAAACTAAGAATTTCTGAGCTAGTGCAAAAAGGTCTAAGGACACATTTTCAGCCATCCCTATGAGTTTTAGCCCTGTCATTAGCATGACTTTTATGTAGGATATAGAAGTAGAAATCCATCCCACCACTGAAAATCTTCTCTATTCTGAAGTCATTCCATGTTCAGAAGCATAGTTAATCGCCTTTTCCCATTCATACACATGAAATCTTAATTTCTCAGCTGAGCAGTAAAAATACCATTTATAAGATTTGTCTTTTTTTCCATTGAAAATATTTTTCTTAATTTGCAATATGTTTTCTCAGCCCCAAAGAAACCTATATTAGTGTTTCATATTAGGTTCTACTTTGCCTAAGTATTGCTCTTTCTCCAGGTGGTGTAGTATTACACACAAGTCTATTGCTCATTCCATTTACTCCACTGCAGTGAAATTGCTGTGTATCCTCCTAGGAGAGTAGATAATTAACTCTTTAGAAATAAGGCTAGTGTTTTGCCAGATATATAGCTCTTCCAGAATATGAAGCAAGGAAATATGTAAAAGGATTACTAAAAATATTTTCAAGCAGATTTGTTCTTGTGACAGAGCAGTCAAACTGGACCACAAAACAAATTATAATATGTGAGCTTGGAGCCCAAAAGAGGATCCTTTCTCTGACGGTAGAACAACATAATTAATAACCTGCATTACCATAATGCCTATGAGCCCTAGGCATGGAGCAGGACCCATTGAATGAGATGCTGTATCACCACAAAAAAAAAAAAAAAAAAAAAAAAAAAAAAAAAAAAAAAAAAAAAAAGGACAGCCCTTACTTCAAATACCTTGCATGTAGAGATGGGCAAATATAATTTGGAAAGCACTATATTGTAACATTAGTATCTTCCCACTTCTAAAAATGAACCTGAATTCAATCTCAGGCTCTGCACAAGTCTTCCCCAACCATCCAGGTTCCAGATGGAATTAGAACAAGAAATGCCAAAGAGGTATAAGAGAGTCTGCTCTCATGGTTACCCCATCCAAGAAGAAAAGTTTCAGACACTTTGTATGTTTCTCATGAAAATTCCAGACCAGTTTACATGAAGTTAAGATAATTCAGAAAAACACTGGAACTAAGGTTTTATGCAATCCACACCCAAATGCTGAGCATTTTGAGCTTCCATGCACCAAAGCTTAATATGTACTGCAACACATTGACCTGCAGAAGTGGGGAAAATATATGCAGGTGCTATCTGGAACTGAGCATGCTCAGTTGGAAGCAGAGGGAGAGGAGTGGAGATCTAGGATCAATACCAAAGAAGTGTTACCGACACCGAGTCTTTGACCCAATAACTGCACTGCTCCTCAATGAGTCCTCAAAGGATAGTTGGGTATTAACTTAATTGGGAGGGAACTCTGAGTCAGTACTGTCCACTCCCTTCCCTAACTGCAGGGCCACTCTACAGGATTGCATGCTTGGCTTGCCTCCATTCTCACATAACAGCCAAATGCTAAACAGCGAATCATCACTCAGGGCAAAGAGAACAGGCTAAGTCTGAAAAGCAGGCTTGCTGTTTTGCTTGCATGAATCCAGTGGCTACTGGTGCAGAGCTAAAAAACGAGTGATGGATGTGGAAATGCTCAGGAAGGAAGAGCAAAGCGATAAATATTAATAACAGATTGGTAGTAGCAATGCACAATGAGCAAACCACACTCAGTGTGCACATATTGTATGTAAATAAAATATACAAGCGACTGTAGTAAACGTAACGCCATTATAATACTGGCTGCTCCAAAGTTATTGCTCTGGCTGTTTGCACCTAGTAATATAGATCTGGCACTCACGGGAGAGCTGCATAAGGGTAAGGGACCCTGAGCACATTTCCCCTCACCTCCTTGCCTAGCCTAAAAATAAACAATTTGTGACCTTAGACCTATGAGTCGCAATTTGTGTGACAAATCAAAGTGACTGACGTTAATGAAAGAGAAAATATGGCAATCTTTTTGGAGTGAAAACAATAAAAGTCCTTAAAAACTAACAAATTTCTTTGGGCATAAGCTTCCGTGGGCTCCAGGTGCATGAAGTGGAAACTACGTTGAGAGGTATATATACGCATGCCAGGATGAAGGATGGCAAGTGTTAGCAAAGTTAGTTTAGTCAGGATAGATGAGGCCCATTCACACCAGTTGATTAGAAGGTGACACTGTGTGAGCAAGGACAATCACTTTTTGTAATGTGCTTATTCAGATCCAGTGTAAGGCTATGTACACATGACAAACTTGTCCACATACTCCTTATAGCGCAAAGGAGCGTTCACACGCTCCTTTTTAGTCTTGCTACAAGGAGCAGTTCATGGTGGGCACCTGTCCCACCATGCACTGCCCACAGCCAGCCTTTTGGCTGACAGTGGGGGCTTTGGGTAGCTGTGGGGGCTGTGGCGCTGAAGCAGCCCCTGTAGCCCACCTGCCGGGCTTGGGGTGGTGGCTGCAGCCGGCCCCCTCCGCCACCCGCCGGACTTGGGGTGGTGGCAGGGGCTGCGGCGCTGAAGCGGGTGGTGGAGGGAGCCGGCTGCAGCCCCCGCTACCTCCCCAAGCTCAGCAGCTGGGCTAGGGGTCAGCTAGAGCAGTGAAATTGAAATATTTTACAGCTCTGGTTCCCAAAGTGGCCTCGATTGGCACTCTGGGATATTTCCATAGGCTGTCAAAAGCGGAAAAAGCATACACACAAGCTCCACCACGGAATAGCTGTTCCGCGGTAAGCCTAACCACTCTCGATTTGGGTGGTTGAACTGTTGCAGGGCAAGAGGCTGTTGCTGCACAACAGGGAAAATGCTCGTGTGTACGCTGGAAGCCTTACCGCGTGATAAAGTGATCGTGTGTGTACATGGCCTAATTGTGTCAAGTTTGCAAATCAGTTTCAGCTCTGCAGTTTCACACTGAAGTCTGTTTTTTTGGTTTTTTTTTTTTTTGTTTGTTTGTTTTTTTGGAGTATGGCAGCTTTCAAGTCTGCTGCTGAGTGTCCAGGGAGATTGAAGTGTTCTCCTACTGGTTTATGGATGTTACCAGTTTTGATGTTGCCATGTCTTCTTCTTAATTCCTTTATTGGGTACAGAATGTTCCTATCAAGATGTCTGACTGGTGGATGTCTTGGGCCACAGATGGACACATGGAATGAGTGAATCATGCTCGCTTGTCTGACTGGGGAACAGTCTCGGCTGTGAGCATCCACACTGGCCCATGTAGGTCTGTGGCACAGAAGCTTTCATATTGCCCTTAGTAGCTCTCACACACACAGGGCCTCTACATCGTGGGCCTCCTGTGCCTAGGGCCCCAGCCTCGGCACTCTTGGCCACAGACTGGCTGTTCCTCCCCTGGGGGCTTGCGGGGTTGGCCAGCACAATGCCACAGTGCTCCAGGAGCGGGCTCTTCCCAGCACGGGGCGGCCTCCAAGGCCCGCAACATTGTCGGGGCCCCGTGGGGAGGGTGTCCATACCAGCCTGAGCCACAGGGCCCCAGCACGGCAGCCTGACAGCACTGCAGGCCATCATTGGAGGCTGGCCCTGACTCCAGAGTGCTGTGGCCTCGCCACAGCCAGCTTCTCCAGGGCCCTGTCCCCCTCCCCAGCACCATCAATGCCCCATACGTGTCAGCGCTGTGAGTCAGGGCATAGGGGCTGTAACTTGGGGTCCCCTTGAGGCCAGGGCCCGAGGCTACAGTCCCTATAGCCCCTGAGGTAATCCTTCCCTGCACACAGAGACTAGTTAGACCCAGGGTATCAAACTCTTTTGCTATGGCAGGTCAGATTTGACTTAAACATACTTCAAGTGGGTCAGACATACCATAAATCGAAATATTCTGGCACTCTTGCAGCATCACAGAGCCCTGTGTATGCGAAACTGTGCTCCACGCTACAACTCTCTCTCTCTGTTAGAAAGAGTGTGTGGTCTCGAGGATCACAGTCTCAAACATCCAGTGCTCCATGATGTCATGAGACCCGGCACTCTCACAGCATTGCAGAACCCTGGGTATGCGAGACACCACCTCCTCTCTCAGGGAGAATGTGACGTCCCGCCAAGTGCAGTCACAGATGACTGACTGCATTAGGCCCATGGGTTGCATGTTTGACACCAAAGCTCTTTGAGCCAGGATTCATAGAATCATAGAAGATTAGGGTTGGAAGTGGCCTCAGGTGGTCATCTCATCCCCCTTGCTCAAATCAGGACCAACCCCAACTCAAGGATTGCCTTTTTATTATACGTGAATGAAGTGTCAAATTCAAAATAAGGTCCTGAGCCCTGACTGGAGTCTCTAAGCACTGCCACAAGACAAATAATAGCAACAACCACCACAGAGGGGTAGTCTTGTGTCTAGGCACCTGGTTATAACATTCACTCTAATTCTGGTGCTTTTCCTGACTATCTTCCTGGCCTTGGCCAAATCATTAACTTCTCTGCTTCACTTACTCCATCTGTAAAATATCAATTCTTCTTCTCACTTGTTCATTTTTGGGGAGTATTTCAGACTTATGTCAATGGTCATTAAATACTTGGAAGATGAAAAATATTAAATGGGAAAATGGAGAGACAAGGTGAATGAGGGGTGATATCTCTTATTGGATCCACTTCTTTTGGTGAGAGAGACAAGTCACTGTGTGGCTCGGAAGCTTGTCTCTCTCACCAACAGAAGTTGGTCCAATCCTGAGACTAACATGACTACAAGCATGCTGCCTACAAAAATGGGAAAATGCTCGTTTTTAGAAATTATTTGCACATATAACAACTTTTATCTGAGTTTCACCAAGAGTTGTACAAATATTAAGCCTCACAACACTGCTGGAAGAACATGTGGAAGAAAAAGATAATATCCCATTTTAACAGATAACGAAGTATCAGGTATAGGTGGGTGTCGACCCAGAAGTCTTGATTCCTTATGCTGCTCTAACTTCCGAATGACACTGCCTCCCAACGTCAAGTGTGAATGTCTCTTTCTGCTGAGTGCAAGATTTGAAATATGCTAGCAAAGATGGTAAGTGCTATGCAAAAATAACTCTTTCTAGGTCATTGCATCATATCAGGTGTACCAGACCCATTTACTACTTCTATAAGCAAATTTTGAATTTTAAATATAAATCTGTGGTATGAGAGAAGTTTAAACAAATACATTTAGGTTCCATTGTTTGAAAATGCAGTTAGGAATGTTTTTAAAGGAATCACTTTTTTCCCCGCCCTCCGTCTTCTTATGCACACACAGGACTTCCATAGTCCCTCATCCTCCTGCCCACCATCTCTAAAACATTATGTCAGTGCCAATGAAAAATGGATATGCCATTTTCAGACAGCAACTAGAAGAAAAGTTTGTCCCAACTTTTTGGAGGTTTCTCTCAGCTTTTCATTTTCATTTATACTAAAACGCTTTGTATATTGACCTTTTTTGGTGCAAAGAATGGAGGTTCACATCAACAGCCTTTGTGAGATTGAGGTAATTAGTGAGAGAGCCTGGGGTGTATTTTAGATCAGAGAGAGAGTCAGAGCTGACTGGAAGTATTTTCCTAGATATATGTATTTATTCAGCTAGTTGATGTCAATACAATACAGTTCTTTAAAAAAAATAGCACAAAAATACAGCAGTTTTACATACTTTTTGTTGGACTAAAATTAATACATTAATCTTTCCAGAAGGTCTAAAAGTGAAATCCCCTTCTGAAAAAAATAATTTTAGAGAATTATATTGTCCTGTTCCCAAATATGTGCAGTACCCCACACTATTAGTAATTTAAATATATATTGTTGAAGAAGGCCCTAACTGACGGATTGACTGGCTTTCAGTAATTAATTTGTTGAATTAATAACAAATTAAAACATAAGCACAATCTCAGTATAAATTTTGGGCATAACTGTGTATGGAAATAATGAACAACAAAAGAAAGAAACTCCATAAATTTACTTCAGATAAAGTTAAGGAAACTACAGGTACATTTTATGGACCAAAATCCTACCCACTAGAAAGGGGATGAGGGATCAGGCCCCTTATTTGTCCACGACATTCTTTACCAGGATAACATGAAGTAAACATGATAATAACCAAGGCTTTTGCAGCCAGTCTTTTAGTGAGCGAGTTATGCATAGCATTGGTTAGACATAACTGAGTTTTATTACACTCTCTAGACTGAAAATAGCACGTTCCCTCCACGGAAACTTAGCACGTAAAAATAATTAGATCATTTCATTCCGTGCAAATGTTGTTCCCCTTCTAGTTTATGCAGGTGGCATTGAGAGAACGCCCCAAGCCAACCTGGACCCTTAGGACTCACAGCAGCTAAGCTGAGCGACCACAACTTCTCAGCAAAACATTTTTCCTGGCAAAAAGAGGGTGCCCTATTCAGAGCGCGAGTTGCAGATAAAAAAAATAATAAACCAATTCCGCACACAACAGATTGGATTCAACATGCAACAACCCGCCGCCCCGCCCCAAACTTACAATTAAAGGAATGCGTTAAGAAACGGGGAAGGGGGGTCTTGGAAGTTTTCAGGACGCAGTTCCTACAGCCAGGTAAACCTCGGGGAAAGGTGGTCTTGGGACTGGGAGGCAGATCCGCCAGCGTAAAACAACACGCTGCTTTCAATTCATCAACTCCCACTGAAGTTCTAGCAAGAAAGCCCCGGCGAGAGAGAGAGCGGATACTTTTTTCAGCTTTGATAAGGGGCGCTCTAACCTTGGCTGCAATTAGTTACCACCACGCATGATAGCATTAACATCCGGATTTCAGTCATTCCTTTGCACTCCTATTCATCTTCTGCCTGCAACAGACAAGGTGCTTGAGATTGTCAACAACCTTGCTGGGTGGGCAGCACCGAGGACACACAAGACTAGGAAAGCTGTTAAATTAGAGCCTTCCTCTCCCATTGAAAGTGTTGCCCGGATTGAAAGGGGGCATTCCCAGATGAGAGGAAAGAGAGGAAACAGAACAGCTGATCAATATCCCCCCAACACATTAAACTCACTCAAGTTCCGGGGTAAGTTTCAAAGTCACAGCTCTGGCGGGGCAGGGGGGGAATCATCTTTCCCCAGCCACCCAAAAGTAACTTGACAGCAAAACATCAAGTGCCTCGGCACGATTTGCACACACACTTTACTTTACCTGTTTTTGTGCCGGGTCTTTAATAGATTCCTTCCAAAGGGAGCCATGGCCACTCCAGCGCCAGAACCACAACATCAACGAGCCCTCAAAAGCTGCAGGGGTGTTCCCTTCTCGCCCTCTTCTCCTTCCAGCTTCTTAATAGTCACTGAGCGTAGCGATGAGCTGTAAGTTGTGCAATTCGCTGCTAACTTTGAACTTACTGGCTTGTTGCTGCTGCGTCTTTGGAGTCCTGCCCAGCTGCAAGCTTCAAGGAGGCGTTTATGAGCAGGAAAAAGAAAAACACTTTCTATTGTGAAGTTATTTGCAGAACTTGCTAAACTTTCCGCCTTGCTAGCCCCCAAGGCACTGATCAGCCGAGGGGAAAGGGGATTTGACTCCAGTCGGAAACTACGCACGAACGCACAACAGGATTCAAACTTTCTCTGCAGCTACTTAAGGTCAAGTCGAGTAGCTTAATGAAGGGCAGACAGCAGTTGTTCCACCAGTTCTAGCGCATAGCAATGACCTGCCTCATAGATCAATCTGTAGTTGCTTCTCCTTCCTGGCTGTAGGACAACAACAGGGAGCTGAAGTGAGGAAGTAAGCCCCAGCTACCTCCCTGCACTTTAAGGTAAACATTTAATACTTCCCTAGGTTCATGTCAACTTTTAGACACTCTGATCCTCAAACCTCACTCACCATCTACCTGTGGCTTCCTAACAAGGGATTGATTTTCCAAAATGCTGAGCACCCCCATACTAGTTGAAGTCAGTGAAAACAGTAGGTACTCAGAGCCTTGGAAAATCAGACCATAAAGAGGCCTCATACAAAGAGAGTGTGGCTGGGAGAATAGAAAGGGACAATGCAAAACACATCATTGCACTCTAACATGGTGCAGCTTTTTGGATGGCTTTATTAAAGAGAAAGTGAGCACGTGTTAAAGTTCTGGTTTGTTCCAAACTCCAGGCATAAAGAGGATTAGGTAATGAAGCTTTGATAGGAAAAGCATGAGTCCCATTCACTTCAGTGGATTTTGGCGCAGGATTACCATGCAGAAAGGTAGGTCCATTAAAGCAGAAAGAAGATCGGGAACCAGTGGCAGAGGGTGTTGAAAGCAGGGGAGAATAAACTCTTGCCCTGTGGCTTGTACAGTTATTTACACCACTACAAACTATGAGTAAAATGTCTCCCTCCTGATTTCATTGCATTTCACACTCACTTTATACTAGTGCAAATAACTACACCAAGCTGCAGGTGTAGTGGTGAATAGGTGTCTGTCCCATTTCTTCTGTGGCTTTATTAAACAAAAGGGGTAATCAGATAGGGGTGGTGGGTTTATCTAGAGGGGGATTTGTCTTTTTTAACACTAGACTATTACTGGCTTTCCCTACGTGGAGGTGGAAGCCTGTGAAAATAAACAAAGCTAGAGCCCATTCCATGGATTACCTATTACAGGCAGCTCCTGGAAATGCCCTACATACTTTCAATTCAATCCCACCGCTGTAAACTCCCTGAGCTGTGACTACAAAGAGAGGAACTGGAGTTACTTACAGGAACAGTGTGTTTGGGTGGTTAAACTAACACACACATAGGAAAACAAAACCCTTGGATTCCTGAGGCTGCTGCCAAGGGAGGGTGCATGAAGCGTGATCTGCCTTTGGGTATTATGCATCTGATCCAAAACCCACTGAAATAAATGGCAGTTTTCCCACTAACTTTGGATCAAGTTTATATGCTGTATGGTGGCAAATATTTTCCAAACCCCCATGAAATGTTTGCAAGCCAGTCTTGGCACAGAACTTGTCTTCCACTGCTGAGAATTTCTCAGAGTAAAATAGGTTTTAAAGTGCTGGTTTCCCCCCACCCGCCCTCTTTCCCTTGTTGGCAAAGGTAAAACGGTAATAGCTTGATCTGCTAAATATATTACACTGTGACGCATTCTAATATTGCTCACTTTTCTCCTCATTACAAAGATAAATGGGAACTGGGCAACATCTACAGCTGTTCTTACACTTTCAAATTAATCAGCTGTCACCTCACAGTTAATCAATTAATTGATTTTAAGGATTAAAATACCTTGTGATGTAGTGGCCTGTTTGTTCCTTTTTTACCTACAGATGCCAGATAAACTCAATCATCTGGATGGGCCTTGGTAAACTTAATATTGTTCTGCAAGTAAATGACAAAGCAGATTTAAAAAAAAAATCTGTAAGGTAAATTTTATACAGTTCATTGTGCAAACCTCTAAAGTTTACATTTTCAGTGTATCAGTGGCATGAATTTTTAGGAAAGACTCCTACAATAACAACTGTACATTTCCATCCAAGTTTCAAACAAAATATCTTACCCTTTTCGCACTCTTAGAAATGAGATTGAAAACATTTGTCAAGTTTACTTTATAAAGGAGGCAAGTAAAAGGGGTCATGATAAATATACAAAGTATCAAATGAGACAGTTTCAATTCTATAATGCAAGAAGAATGGAACACTCAATGAAAATGAAAGGAAGCAAATTTCAGGCTGAGAAATGGAAATATTTTCTCACACAATGTACACTAACCCATGGAACTCATTCTCACAAGATATCACTGAAGCCAAAAATCTTAGCAGGGTTATAAAACTCAATTTAAAAAGTGGGCCTTTATATCAATAATAATAATAATTAATAATAAAACCTAGCTCTTGTGTAGTGCTTTTCTCCAGCAGGTTCTCAAAGTATTTTACAAAAGATGGAATTATTGTTCCCATTTTACAGATGAATCATAGAATCATAGAATAATAGGGTTGGAAGGGACCTCACGAGGTCATCTAGTCCAACCCCCTGCTAAAAAGCAGGACCACTCCCCCTAAATTATCCCAGCCAGGGTTTTGTCTAACCGAGCCTTAAAAATCTCCAAAGATGAAGATTCTACCACCTCCCTAGATAGCCCATTTAGAATTAAACAATTTTTATAATGAGTTTTGAAAGGGATACAAATCCTCATGTTTTGGTGCATAAACCAACCTCTAACTAGTGAGGGAAGGCAGGAAAGGTAGGGGGCAAGTTAGTCCATAACTGGGTGCTGCAGGGTTTCTAGTATCTTCCACTAAAGCAGCCAACACTGGGCATTGTCAAAAGAGAGGGTACTGGACCAGATGGACCACTGGTCTAATATAATATAGCTTTCCTTGTGTCCTTGATTGTTCCCTTTCTTACACCTGTAAAAAGTTTGCATGCAGTGAAAGAAAGCTTTAGTTAAAAGTGGTGAGCAGTGGCTACAGCACAGGTACTGTAGAAAAGTTGTCAGGAGATGTGGATTCTATTCCCATCCTTCCCATGTACTATCTTTGGGTGTGTCTACACTTATAAATTAAGGAGGCTTCAGTAGACCTAACTTACTCCACATCTACATGGGGCTTTCCTTAAGTCGACTTAAGCTGTTCCTTAAGTCGACTTAAGGAAAGTTTAATTTGACCTAATAACACCTCATTTTAGGTCGAATTAAGGCTTAAGTCGACTTCTTAAATTTACTTAAGCCAGTGTGGATGCCCTAAGTCGACTTCTTCCATAAGTCGACCTAGGGCGCGGGGAAGGGAGCCCCGCATGGCTCCCTGGCAGAAGGGAGCCACGGGGCTCCCTTGTCCCTGGAGGAGCCCCTGCTCCCTTCTCCCTAGACCCATGGCTTCCCTGCAAGAGGAACCGTGGTCCCGGGGACAAGGGCTCCCCAGCCAGGGCTCCAGCCAGAGGGAATCCCCCGCTGGAACCCTGGCTGGAGAGCCCCGGGGGCTCCATTTTCCCTGGGAAGCTGTTTGTGGCTTGTCCTGGGGAGAGCCAGCCCGCGCACAGCTGGCTCTCTCCGCAGGCACAGGCAAGCTGCTCCCTTCTCCTCGAACCTGAGCGGTCCCAGCCAGAAGGGAGCCCTGCGCTCCCTTCTCCCCAGGACTGCTCGAGGCTGGCGGCTTGCTGTCTCGGAGAAAGCCAGCCCCATGCAGGGCTTGCTCTCCCCCGGACAAGCCACTCACGGCTTGCCTGTCCCTGCAGGGAGAGTCAGTCCACCGAGCCGGCTCTCCCTGGGACATGCCGTGAGCCGGCAGCGGCTTGTGTCCCCCTGCGGGGAGAGCCAGCCCTGCGCAGCTGGTTCTCCCCGGGACAAGCCTCTGGCAGCTTGCCGGTCTCGGGGTGAGCCAGCACGGGCCTGGCTCTCTCCTGAAGGAGTCCCCCTAGCCTGGTGAGTCCCCTCGACCTAACCAGTCGACTTGGAGAATCTAGTGTAGACTCCCTAGGTCAACTTAATAAGATCAACTTTAAGTCGACTTAAGAGTCTTGTGTAGACTCTGTAAGTCGACTTAATAAGGTCGACTTAATAACGTCGACCTATCTTTCTAAGTGTAGACACAGCCTTTGTGATTTGGGGGAAGTCAGAGTTAACTTCTCTTATATCTGTTTCCCTACTTGTGAAGTGGAGCTCATGATGCCCTCCTTTGCAGAGTGCTTTGGATCCTCAGAAGAAAATATTTCATAATTAGTATTAATAGCAGTGGTAGTGCCTTAAGGCTCCAACAAGGACCAGCACTCCATCATGCTAGACTTTGTACAAGAATACCATACATAACCAAGATTCAGTTCTTGCCCTGAAAGTTTACAGTTTAAATACACAAAAGACAAGGGGACTCAATCAAAGTTCTGTTTAAAGCAGGAAGATTCTTACTTTAACTTTCTCTATATACGGACTGTCTATCCTACAAGAACAGATGGGGTAAAATCCTCCAGAAAAAAGGTTCTGGAAGTGTAGCAGATGATTCCTGGTTGGTGTCCAGAAAAGAAACTGAACAGTTTATTTGATTAGGGTGCTGGTGCTAGAGGCATGTGACATACAAGATGCCAGTTTTGATGATCTAGTGGTCCCCTTTGGCCTTAAACTCTATGAGTGTAATAGGATTAATTGATTAATGGGGAAAGATAAAAATAAGCTATATAAGTGTACTGTGCTTGAGTCTTACCAGAATGCTTTGGGAAGCTGTTCTTTCTGATTTTGTTTGCTTGTTTTTTGTTTGTTTGTTTTGGGGGGAGGGAGGAGGAGCTTGCACAGTATTTTATAGTACTCAACTCCATTGCTGTGTGTAAATTAGCTAAGCATTAGATGTAGCCATCACTTGAACATTAAACAACTAAGAAGGAAAAACATACAGCTAGGAGCAGTTTATTGAAGATATGAAAAGTAGAATTTAGGATGTTTATCAAAAAATCTTCCCTGACTTTAAACTCCCATTAACTTTAATATAGCTACCCATTTTAATAAGCATTGCACCCAGTAATAAGGGTCAGATCCTCAAAGATATTTAGTACTCAGATCCCACTGAAATCAAAGGGAGATAAGTGCTAAAATTCCTTTGGAGATCTGGGCCTCTGTGTTTGTAGAGTTATGTACTTTTAGCTTTTTCAAAGGCAATGGCAGAGGGTGGTACATTGCCTAGGACATGAAAGGTAAAACATTGAAAATCATTTCGGAACCTAAATCCCATGGAAAGTTAATGGGACTGAGTTTGGTTAAACTGCCTAGCTCTCCTGAGCAATGTGTTATACTGATGGAAATTTGTACTGTAGGCCTGGCCTAACTCCTGATGTAGACAGCACTGTGTCAATGGGGGAGCGCCTACTATCGACATAGCTACCATTTGTTGTAGAGGTAGATGTCTATGCCTCCAGGAGAAGTTCTCCCAGTGGCATAACAGTGTCTTCTCTGATGCACTATAATGGTGCAGCCGCATTGGTACAACTGAACTACTGCAGTGTTTAAATGCAGACTTCCACTTAATTCACTAGAAAATATTTTGCGGGGTTCAATCCTGCACAGACAGGAGGATGGACTAGATATACTATATTCAATCTTGCCAGCCTCCAATGTGTATTTGAGTTGTATGCAGTGATACATACATAATATGCTTTTTCCTCTTCATAAAGCCAGATGTTCCATATGAGGAATCCACTCGCCAGCTATTGTAAGAAACAGAAATGCCTTGGCAGTGCTGTTATCAACTGACCTTGAAACTTTTAGAACAGTAGAGTCAAAACACTACTGAGTCACTCCATTGGAAGTCAGATTCTCTAATTTATTTACAGCCATTCACTTTATAAAACCCTTGATTGTTCATGCCTTGCTCAGACAAAAATAAATGAAAAAGATGCAGAAATACACACTGCTTGGGAATTTATTTGGGTCCAGATATTACATCATATGTAAATTCATGACCTGTGGAAGAACCTCTTCTATTTTTATGTAAAATGAAGTGAGAGAAGGAGGTAGTAACTTTTCAGTGTGGGATTTTCTTCCTTTGTGAATTTAGAAAGGCTTCGGATTTAATGTATTTTATGATGCATTCATTTCCTGTGTATAAAGAAATTCTGTTTGTAAGATGATAATGATCAAGTGGAAGGCTATGCCCCAATGGAACAGTTAAAAGTCTTGAAGAAAATAGTATGATGGAAACATGGGCCTCTGCCTGAGATGCTGTTAGGCGCACTTCATTGCACAGAATTTTAATGCAATATCAGTTCAGGCCTCATCTTACTCCAGAAGTGTCTTTGTGCAATCAAAGTGACAACTCAGCCCAAATAGTTTGTCAGCAGTTCCCTTTATAAATTTTTTCTAGTTTGTTGACAGAATTGTCCATTTCCTCAAGATGTATTGATAATCTTGGGCAATTTTCTTTGGGACTATCACTGATCTACAGTGATGCAATGAGGGGGGCAGGTTGGGAGGAGGCCATGCCCCCAGACACTATCCTGGGGGCGGTGCTGGCTAGGCCCTCAGAGGAGGAGCTGTCTCCACTTTCCCAGGCAGCCAGAATCCACCAGGCTTTTAGATCCCTGGTGGCTATGCCAAGCCCAGGTCAGGCCAGCCAAGGGCCCCTGCTGCAGGGGGAACAAATGTGCTCCCAGCTCCTCCACCCCTGCATTGGATGCAACAAGGGAATCATGGTGACCAGAGCCCATCACACACACACACGCCTCTGTCACCCATCTGTGCCTAGGGTAGCCACGTGAAAATGCCAAGGTCAGGACAGGCTGGAAAAGAAGAGCAAATTCTCTCAACACTGGTGGGTGACTCTGAAGTCAGACTCCACAGCCAGCCATAAACAGTGCTTCTGATCCCTCACAATGATCATCAAGAACCTAAACCAAAATATAAACAGCAACTTTACTGCATTTCAGTCTCTGGCTCCCAAAAGGCCACTAGGTTCAGTTAAGAGAAAAGTTATTTAAAACGTCATGTTTTTTGCCAAAAAGATTTTCCTGACCCCAAAGGATCAGCCACATTACCAGATCAATACAAGTTTGGATCTTACCCAAAATACCACGCTGCCAGCCAGTCCTTAAGTAACTAAAACTAAAGGTTTATTATAAAAAGGAATAAACAATCTACACGATAAATGTTAAAGAATTAGAGTAATTGTTACCTTCAGGTGGGTTAAAATTCATTTAATTGCCCTTCTCCAGTGCCTCACAGAAATCAATCCCAATCCCTATGGAGAAGCAGCTGGAGACCCAGGATCCAGTCTGTACAGGACTCGCAGCAAAGATTGCTCAAAGTTACCCTCTCACATTAAAATACTACTAAAAACAAACATAACAATGAACTTTATTAACTACTAACTAAATAAACCTTATCCTAAGAAAACAAAATGCAATTAACCAAGAACAATCCCTACACAAACCCCCACATGAAAGATACCCAAGAGTCCCAAAGTCCAGGTGGAGTTCACCCAACTCTAGCTACAGTCTTTGTTCCAGTGTAGAGGCTTGAGTGGCAAGAAATAGCTGTCCTCTTCTTCCTTTCTTTGCAGGAATCTTCTGTAGCATTCCGTGCAGGCTTTTCCTTCTCCTTTGCAACCAGCCCTCAGTCCCATATACATGTCCGCAAAATCTGTTGCAGATGACTTCATTAGAGGGAGAAAACATATTGTTCGCTCCTGGCTCAGCTTCTCTCCTTAAAACTGAGCACATGGGCTCTTCTCAAAGCAGCTCCTGCCTGCTGTCTGCACAGACTGCTGCTCTCATGTGATCTGACTGATAACACCAGCAGGGTACCCTGTGCAGCATGCTCAAAGCTCCCACTCCCTGCTTCTAGAAATTTCTGGTTGTGGGTAGCTAATCTGCCCAGCAACAGTAACCCACCCTCAGCAGGTCGCTTAAAGAGATAGCCTTTTTTTAGGCATATGGGTTACACAATCACATACGTACAAATAATTTGAAAGTCCATATATATGAGGTTTCTGGTAGAATTGTGGAGTTGCAGCTTGTATAATCCCTCTGGTGTTCATCTAATACCTGGAGGGGTCTAAGTCCTTTGATTCACAGCTTCAGTTGTAGATACGTTAATCCAGAGGTAGGTGAAGACTGATGGCTCATGACTGAAGACTAAAGACAAAATGGATGTGGTACAACTGCCTTTTATGTCCCTTGGTCTTTGCTATGCTGCTTGTGGAAATTTACAGGAATAAGACAGAGTTCAGGGACACATGAATAAGTCCTGGTGACTTTTCAAGTGTAGTTCTGACTTCTTTCCCTGGGACCATTGTACCTGAGTTTTCTTAATGGGTCATTAAGCAGCTTATTCCTGCTGCCATCCTATCTGGGGAGTCACCCAGAAACAGAGCACAAGTTGAAATACAGATACACCAAACATATCCATAACATCTCATACAAATATGACACATGCACATAAACAATATCATCATATTCAGCAAATGATAACCTTTCTAATGGTACCTTGCATGCCATCTCATATGAATTATGGCAATTTTGTAATACTGATGTTCAATAATTTCATAAACAGTGACACTAATCCAGCCAGCACCACATCCCTGCCACTGAGCAGTGCAGGGGAATCTGCCCCTGTCACTCCCAGACCCAGCCACACCTGCCACCACACAGTGCTAATGTAAGTATTGATCCCAGGGCTCCAGGGACCCATGGTATGCCACTACTGATCTAATAGCACAAAATCACGCAAATATTTTCACAAGTACATATGACAAATGTTAATCATGGTTCTGAGTTCAGCACTGGAAGGAGTTCAGATATTATAGTGATTAGAATGGCATAAGAACCCATACAGGATAGAACTGGACATAATCAATGTTGCTATTTTTCACTGTGTCCTAATATCCTGGTTGAAAAGATCTGAAAAAAATATTTTCTTTTTTAGCTCAAAAAAAAAAAAGTTTCAGCAGAAATTTCTGATCAGTTAATTCTAAAACATGTGGACAGCCCCCAGTTTATTTAGGAAAATGTTTGCAAATCACAACATTACACAGAGTTGGTAAGAATAATTTATTGTCTGAAAATTCATATGAAGGTTCATTGCTCATTAGTATTAGTCATTTGGTATTCTCCTGTGTTGAAAAATAACAATAAAAATCATGTATCTTATCCTGGAGTAGAAAATATTTCATAAATTAGATGACTAATCACCTACCATGAAAACTGAAAGTTAACAGTGTGTGAACATTTGTTCATAAAGGATGTTTAGTGAATACTTATAAATAATAAAGACAGGGCCTCAAGGGGGGAAGGAAGGTCGACGATCTTTTATTGAATCAATTTCTGTTGATGAGAAAGACAAGATTTTAAGGAAGCTCAGAAGCTTGTCTGTCTCACCAAGAGAAGTTGGTCCAATAAAAGATATCACCTCACCCCTATTTTCTCTCTCATATTTTGGGATCAACATGGCTGCAACGCTACATATACAATACAAATAACCAGTGCTTTTTTTGTTTTAAAAAAAAAAGGTGCTAGTACTCAGCCAGGGACCTGGGGTCACCAGCGGTGGCAACAGGAGCCAGGGCCTCATGGCTGTGAAAAAAAGATGCCAGTACTCAGTACCCCCAAGTACCGTCAGAAAAAAAGCTATACAAATAAAACATTAAGAGAAATCTGGATCAATTTGCAAATGGTTCATAAACAGAAGAAAGACTAACATTTTTCATATACAATTCTCATAATGAATAATTCAACTAATGCTTAGCTAGACACCAACAGCAACACCATGACACTCATAATTGTCATTTATCTGAATATCATCATTTCATATTTTACAGTTTGCTCCAGTCCTGCAAACACATATACCCATGCTTCATGTTAATCATTTGAGTATTCCTGTTGAAATGGTCAGGACCACTCCTGTGTTTAGAATAAACTATCCAGGTAAAAGCTTTTCCAGTATAAGCTCTGACCATGCCGGAGTGCTTTGCCAGTATAGTATACTGGTATTCCTATGCTGATAAAGTGCTTCTGATGAAGAGATGGCCTTGATTAATCAATGTTCGTAAAGAACTGAAATCTTTCATTGAAAGGTTCTATGTAAATGCAAAATATGATTGTTATGCAAAGCATTATTCTGTTTTTAAGAGGGGTGGTTTCATTTCTTTGTCCATTGTATTTTTCCTTAAATTATCTATGTTGTAAATGATTGAGTTATTTTATTCCCATGTCTTATTACAACATTGTCTGTATTGTAATGTTTGCTTTTAAATCCCTAAGGATTTTCTTGAATGCTATACATTTATGCATGTCTCACCATTGAGAAGTGCAGTGCACACTTTTAAATTTCCTTTCCATTTATTTTAGGTATAAAGCTTGGAAGTTTCTGGGCATACAACCTATTTGGAACATCATGATATGTTCACGCAGTGGTAAAGACACAACTCTATACATTCTTATTTTGCATATTAAAAAAACTTCTAAGCATATAAAAAGCTGCATATCTAGCCGTTAGGCTTAACAATGATTTCCACTGCAGTATTGCCAACACCAAATGTTCAAAAATCACAAGTCAAGCTCTCCAAAAATAAAGAGATTGTCTTTTAGAATTAGGAGATTATGTAAAAATAATAGATCTTATTTGTCTTCTGCTTTTTGAGCCTTTAGGCTGCACTGAGGTCATATTTTGAAGCTTTCTCCACAATCACAAGAGCTTGTTCTAAGAATGAAGGATACAATAATCACATATCCACTTGACTCAAGGCGCTGGGGCTTTAAGGAAAACAATTTTCATGGCACTCATGACAAAATCATGAGAGTTGGCACCGCAAATGATACAACCATAAATGTCCAAACCAATCTTATTGCTTATGCAACATGAATTTAAATAAAACTAATACTTCAGACTGCTATGGCAAATGAGTAGAAAGAAGAGTGACCATGAAAAAAAAGAGAAAGAAAAAGAAATAAAGTAAAAAGCTTAACTAAATTAAATCAGTGGTTCTCACGTTTATCCGTACTATGATCCCAAGTTACAATAAAAAAGGTATTGGGAGCCCCCTCCCATAAGCTTTGGAACTTTCCATCCTTATGCCATAAAGAAAGGGTCGTGATTCAGGCCCGCTAAAATGTGATGATGAGGGCTGGATAATGCAGGGGCGAAGGAACTGAAGCCCTGGGCCCTGGCCTAAAGGGGTGCCCCAGGCTCCAGTACTTAAGGCTCCTGCCTGATCTGCCTCCCCCCACCCCCTGCACAGTGCTGGCAGCACTTGGAGGAGCTCTCAGAGGGCCCCTGCTTTGCTGGTAGCTGGGGTGGGGTGAAGCCCTGGGGCCAAAAGCCGGGCTCCTTGCTCCCGCCCCTGGGCTAGCTGGTTTGCCCCTGGGGGCAGGGCAGGCTGGCGCCTGTTTGCTTCACCTGGGGGCAGAGCCAGCTGCATGCAGTGCAGCCTTCCAGGTCCCCTGGTCCTCGGGGACTGCACTAGAGGCCACACGGTGCACCGGGGTGGGGGTGGGGGGGGCAGATTGGCTCAAGTGAGGCAGGGTGGGAGCGCCCTCTGCCCCATGGCTCTCCCAGCGACAGCTCATCTGCAGGCCGGCATGCTGGGGGGCTGGGGCCCCAGCAGGGTCCCCATGATGGGGGGGTAGGGACCAAGGCCGGGGGAGGGGGAATGTGGTGCAGGGTAGCCCAGGGCCCTGAGGCCAATTAATCTGGCTCCGGTGATGATCATCCCTGTGAGAATTTAGTGGTCTGTCCAACCTGAAAATCTGCACATAATCTCATTGATCTGACAACATTTCTTTCCAGCAATACAGTCATGTTTCTCTTCTGTTGTGCACAGATAAAATATTCCTCAGTATTTTTAGCTCAAAAACTTTTCCAAAGCTCTCTGGTGTTTAAATATGTAGTTAAAGTGAAATTGTCTCTCAAGTGTAAAGAAAATAACAGCACAATTATTTGAGAGACTTATGAAAATAGCAAGAAAGACAAAGTATTCAAAACGTTCACGATGTGCAGTCCAGTTCCTCCTGAATTGATACAATTTAACCAATGCTGTATGAGACAGTGTATGTTATCTACAGTTATCAAATGTGAAGGAAAATTGAGGCAAAACTATTGCATATCTGAACACCATGAAAAGAGTAAATTTGTTCAACTGAATTCAGTCAGATTTCATTTCTTTCTCTCAAAAACTGTAGACAATCATTCTCATCTGGTCAGTCTAGCAATGCTGTAAGTGTTCTATTAAAGCAAAATTTCACATTCTGGAACAGTTTCATTTAAACGAACAGTATCACTTGATGACTGGGAGCAGAAATGCATGTATATCTGAACAGGTACTACAGGGCATTGGTTCTCAGCCTTTCCAGACTACTGTATCCCTTTCAGGAGTTGGATTTGTCTTGCATATCCCAAATTTCACCTCCCTTAAAAAGTACTTGCTTACAAAATCAGACATAAAAATACAAAACGTCATAGCACACTCTTACTGAAAAAACGGTTATTTTCTCATTTTGTATAAAATCAAATATAAATTTTAAATAATCCTGTTCATATGTTAGTAGTTGCATCATGGATACTGGAGGCAACTGAAAGGTAGATTTTTTAAAAATATGTAAATATGGAGGTGGAAGAAACAAAGTCCTAAATGAGCGCATATCTAGGAAATTCGGAGATGGAAGCTAAGGAAAAAAGGTGCATTCTTTCAACCAGTGGATGCAAGCCTTCACTCCCTCCCAACAAGCCCTCAAACAACCCTGAAAATATGTAATTGTCTAGAAAAAAATTAACTGACACCAATATTTTAAATGTTACAAAATTAATTTGATCTAAGAGTGAAGGACACTCCACATGGGGCTCAGACCCCATCAGCACCTTCAGAAAGGGGCTGAGCTGTTTCACTGGGATTCTCTTACTTTCCTTTAGACCTGGAGAAGCTTTCTGAGTGCAGTCCAAGGTCCACAATGGGGGAGGGGGAAGACATTGAGCAGCACTGTGTGCATGTAAGGGGCTGGTGAGAAGGGAATACGCATCATGTTCTGTTCAGACCCACGGACCTTAGCCAGAGAAGGTTACACATGTGATTCCACTGAAGTTGCTAGACTACCTGATTTTAAGTCAGGCCTTGCTTCCCTTCTAGAGGAAGGGGGCAAATCCCCTTCCTTCAAAGGAAGACTTTGCCAAATCTCCATTTGGAAATCTTTACCACCAGAGTCCCTTCTCATTATTTTTAACAACATTTGGAATGGTTTTGCCCATTATATTTATTTTATAAATAAATTAAACGCTATGATATTCTTAACTGTTCATTTCAATGATTTTAGATCACTTGTGTTTTATCAAGGAGGCGATCAGTAAATATTAGAGCTGATTGAACATTTTCTATCATTTGTTTTAAAATAAAAATTGGCTTTTCAGTGAAACAATACTTTTCATGGCAAGCGTTTGCATTCCATAGACATTTGACATTGTCAAAACCCGAAAACTGAAAAGTTATTTTGTGATAACCTGAAAGTTTTTCCATTTGGAAAAGTAGTCATGTTAGCTCAGCACTTGTAGTTCATCCTGTGCTCCTTTTTGCTCCCTTTGGGCTGGGTTCTTCAGCCAAATTACATTTCCCTTGATGGCTGTACTCAGGGGCTCTTATAGAGCATGCAGCAGCTCAGCAATGAGAGAAGACATCATGAGAGATAGTCTCATGATAGTTCATCATGAGAGATAGTCTAACTAGGGAATCCAGCCCATAAGGGAGAACGTAGGCATGAAGAACCTGAATTACATATCCCACAAGGGACTGTGATAATACTGCCAAACTGAAAAGTTTGGTTTTCAGTAAGACTTTTAGTAAACACTGTGGGGTTTTGATCTTTTGTCAGAAGTTGACATTTTCCATGGAATACTTCAAGAAAAAATATTTCTCCCTCATTTTCATTATATTTTCAAAAGAAAAAAACAAGCCAAACATTTTGTGGTTAACTCTAGTAAGCACACTGTTTTCATGTAATAATCTTAACTGTTTTTGTAGTAAAGTTGTTTTGTTTGCCATATAATATTGTAGGGAGATTGCTTGCAAGATGTTGCATGGGAGATGGGCTACAAAACCTCAAAGTATTCACAAATCTAATACCTATAATTCCTTGACAAAGAAAATGTGGTGCAGGATGAAGAAATTACCTCACATTTTAAGAGGCCAAGAAGCCCTTTAAAAGCTCTTTGTGCTTCTGAGAACCAGGATCTCTATACTAGAGTAGACCCCCTGCAATATGAGGAACTAGAGGAAGAGCAGCGCCATCAGTCTGAGGCTCCTAGTTTTCACACACATATATACGCAACAAACTGCCCTTCTCACAATTTCAGACACTAAGGCTATGTCTACACTAAAAAGTTAGGTTGACTTTGTTAAGTCGACTTAATAAGGTCGACTTTAAGTTGACCTATAGTCCACTTTATTAGGTTGACTTAACAAAGTGCTTTCCCTTAACTGGGACTTATTAATTCAACCTAACTTCCCTTTGGTCAACCTAAGAAAGAGGACTTATGTGTCCACAGTGGGCTTAGGTCGACCTAACGGAGGGATAGGTCGACTTAATGAGTGGTTCTTACTAAGTCGACCTAAGCTTTCATTAGGTCGACTTAAGGATTTTCTTAAATCAACCTAATGAAAGCCTAGAGTGGACAGGGCTTAAGTTAGGTCGCCTTAAACCTCCTTAAGTTGACCTAACTTGCCAGTGTAGACATAGCCTAAGACCTTCCTACAAAGAGGCATTCTCCTGGAGTTTGATACACCAAGCAACACATAAGACACCTCTCCCTGAAGAGCAACTTCTTTCAAGAGGGGGCATTGGTCTATCTCATATTAAGAAATATTGCTAGGTTAGATACTAGTCATAGCATAACTATTTTAATGTTCCCCGTACAGCACAACAGAGCTGTAAAACTGATTTAGTTGGCTTTCTGTAGTTTTCTTGGCATGGAGAGAACCCCCTGCATACTCTGGGACATATATTGAGGAAAAAGGGTACATAGCCATGTAGTCACAATCTGTGTGTGGTCCCTGGCTGCTGGAATATCTGATGGGAGCCACAGGCAGCTAAATATATGACAGAAAGATTACTTTATATTTTGCTGGATAAAGAGCCAGAGCACTCCGGCTAGGAGGGAGCACCGGGCTCCCTCCTAGCTGGGACCCGAGCAGTCCTGGCTGAAGGGAGCCCCATGCTCCCTCGTAGCCGGACCAAGCGGTCGTGGCCAGGAGGGAGCATGGGAGACCCACGCTCCAGCTGCCGAGCAGCCGGCAGCTGGAGCATGGGTCTCCCGCTCTCCCTCCTGGTGGGGACCACAGGGTCACAACTAGGAGGGAGCGTGAGGCTCCCTTCTCCCTGAGACCCTCACTCCAGCTGCCGAGCAGCCGGTAGCTGAAGCGCAGGTCCCAGGGAGAAGGAAACCCCATGCTCCCGCTGCCGGCTGACAAGCAGCTGGAGCGCGGGTCTCCCGCTCTTCCTCCTGGCTGGGACCACTTGGGTCCCGGGGAAATTCTCCCTCGGACCCAAGCGGTACCGGCTAGAAGGGTTCCCTTCTGTCCGGGACCTGAGAAGTCCCGAGCAGAAGGGAGCCAGTGGCCCGGGGCAGAAGGGAGCTCCATGCTCCCTTCTCCCCCGGACTACTCAGGGGCTTGCTGCCTCGGGGAGAGCCAGCCCCGTGCGGGGCTGGCTCTCCCTGGACCGAACTAGTCAACTTAGATAGTCCAGTGTAGACTCTCTAAATCAACTTAATAAGGTCTACTTAAAGTCGACTTATTAAAGTCGACCTAAATTCCCCAATGTAGACATAGCCTTACAGAGTAGCCCCTTTATGAAATTCAGGATTCCACACTAACTGTGTAGAAACAGCAGAGGTTGATTCCACAACATCAGGACACTGTCAAACAAACAGCAGGAGGGTACACCTGTTTTAATGAGGTAAATGCAGCTGGTTGAATTTGCTGTCGTTTTGCATCTGTGCTATTTATTTCTGCTCTCTGGGTGGAAGACTTTATCAACCATTTAATATTTATTTTCCTCTCATTTACCTGTAACTTCCACTATTATCAGTTCAGGTCATTGAGCAGTTTGGTTCTCTTCTCCTCAGCTGCGTCTACACTTGTAAATTAAGTCGACTTAAGCTTGCTTAAGTCGACTTAATTTACCCTGAGTCTACACTACAGTTTCCTTAAGTCGACTTAAGCAGCTTGCTTAAGTCGACTTAAGGAAAATAAAGTCGACTTAATGAAAATTAAGTCGACTTTATTAAACCTCCTGTCCACTAGACTTAAGGCTTAATTCAACTTTTTAAAGTCGAATTAACCAGTGTAGACGTGGGGTAGCCCTAAATTGACTTAGGGCTACCCCAGGACTACACCAATGCCCTCCCTGCCGGGGGGGCACAGAGGGAGCTTGGCATGCCCCCCAAAGGGCAGGGCAGAGCACTGTGTGATGCTGTCTGGATTTAGGGAAGCATTTATGATATTATTTTCTATGGATATCTCATAAATGCTATAATCCATAGGAACTATGTCATGTTTGGTATCAATAGAAAGGTAGTAATTTGCTGGGAATTATTATATAGTTTATGTCTAAGAATTGTATTTATATTAGAAGTTAGTTAGTTAGGAATTTGGTGTTATATCTATACTTTAACTTGTGTCATTCTGGAGGAATGCCTGAGACAGGAGGGTCTGAACAACCATTGTCTCTTTAATGGCTCATCAGGTTTCTCCCTTTGGCCCATTGTAGGTGGGAGCTTCCTTAACATTAAGGAGACAATGGTTGTAATGTTAAGGAAGCCCACATGCCCTGCCAGGGTCTCTGTCCCTCTTTGCCCCATTGTACACAAGGGGTGCCCCCCCTGCCACCGTGGACCAGTCCAAGGTCCCCTTAGCACCACAAAGTCGACCTAGAGCATCCAGTGTGGACGCTCTAGGTCGACTTTGTAAGTTCCCCTTTAAGTCGACTTTAATTTTAAGTGTAGACACACTAAGTCAACTTAGTTAAAGTCGACCTAAATTAACAAGTGTAGACATAGCCCTCTAGAGGTGCTACCCCTATTATAATCAGTGTTATCCACAAAATTGATTGCAGCTGTATTTACAGATACAAAAGACAAAGCAGATACACAGGTTGCCTAGAGGTTATTTTGTTTGTTCTTGTATTTGACTACATCTAAGAGGAAGTACCATTTCTTGATTACTTGCAGCTGCTTTTGGCCATTTTGAGAGAAGTGATATATGGGCCTAAGAGTGTTGTGCAGATCACAGTCCAGTGGTGAACTGAGGATGCGGTGGGAGTGGGGGATACGGGAGGACATGCCCCTGGCTGAGAGCCTTGGGATGGGGCACCCAGCTGCCCCTCACCAATCCCTGCTCCAGTGCACTGCTACTCCCCACTGTCTGACAATCACTCACAGCTGAGCAGGAGACAAGAGCTGACCTGGATTCACTGGGAGGGAGTAGGAGAGGGCTGCCTCCCAGGTTTCCTGTTACCGTGGTTAGGCTAAAAAGCTGCCTCCAGCCCTGAAGGAGTTGGGGAGGGCAAAGCTGGGGGCTGCAACTATCCCCCCATTGGCCTCCTAGAGCTGCACATGGGGACCCCAGCCCAGCCTCAGCCAGAGCTTTCAAGTTCCCTGACCAACCTGGCTGGGGTGGGTGTTTCCCCTCAGAATTGTGTTAAGTAAAGGAGGGGGGCTGCTGGGGCTGTGAGGGCCTGGATGAAGGGCTTGATGGAACCTGCTCTGGTGAGAACTGTGAGCAACCTCTGCAGCTGCTGTGCTACTCCTTGTGGCATGAAATGGGAATGACCTCTGCTGCCTAGCAGGGAAGAGAGATAACAGAGCAGTGCAGCCTCCACTTCTCCAACCTCCCCTTCAGTCCTCTATTACAACCACCTAAACAACCCCCACCCCTGCGTGCTCTCCTGAGCCAGAGCAGTGAGCACTTTTCTGCATGAGCTCCCGGCCAGCGTCCCCCTGACTCCTCCCACCCACCAAGAATCTCGTAGAACTGCCCCCACCACAAAACCAAAGACTCATCATGTGCCCTCTGTAAGGGATCAGCCTTCACTTTGGCAAGGCCAAGTTGATGTTGAGTCCAGACTTTTAAAGCACGTCTGATGGGGCTGGTGGGAGGCACCGAGCTGTGGGGCTGGAGAAGCAGATACGTACGGGGATAGGGGTGCCATGCAGCCTGGCCCTTCTTGGAGGCAGGGGACACAGGAGGCATTGAGAGGGCCTTTAGTGTCATCTTGTTGTCCCCCTCCCTACCCCCCCGCACATTATGAGAAACTGGCCAGGCTCCCCTGGCTGAGGGTGAGTCTGCCCCATCAGAGCCTGCACCAAGCTGCCGGGGGAAAAGTGGCACTGTGTCAGAGCGGGAGGAGGGGGCAGAGGAGCCAAGCATGTATTTGCACCCCCAAACCTCCCCCCCAACTCTGCATATACAGAGCCCCCTCCCCTTGGTAGCTGGAGGGCTGCACCAGGATACATCCTGCCCTGCATGAGGTGGGGTGTAAATGTAGGCTTGGCCCCTGGGCACTGGAGCCCCTCGGTATGCTGCTGCCACGGTCTGTACGCTACCAGAATATGAGAACATCCCCATCCTGACTGACATCTTCAAGGGGCTATAGATTGTAAGGATCAGAGGTATTGTTAATTATTATTATTTTTTAAAAAGGGGGAGACCTTCACAAATGAAGTGAACCTTTCAGAAAAGGAAACATTCACCCCCTAGGAAGCCAGAGCAGGTTCTTCTGCAAAAGAAAGACACACTTCCAAATGGGAAAGACCTAGGACTGAAAGAAACCGATTTTGTAATTCAGCTACTAAAATTCTTACTAGTCCCTCTATGCAACATGTTACTATGGCAGGAGAGGAAAGCGACACACAAAGGAAGAAGCTGGAGGAAAGGAAATAAAAGAACAATGGGAAAAGAACAGACAGCTCAATCTCATTTAAAACAAAATAAAACTACTCCACTGTGCCAGGATTCAATGGTACATGAACCCAGCACATTTTAAAATGATATGTCAAGAAAGTACAGATGAGTATTGAAGCAGGAATGTGGAAGCAAAAGAGATTTTCAACACATTATTGTTCATGCCAGCTTATTTGCCAGTAGTAGGACATAAAAACAGAATACTAAATGATTCCCTTGGGATTTACAATCAAGAGAGAAATAGGATAAAAACTAGGTGAACACAGCTTTAGTGGCAGTAAAACTAGCAATCACTGACTCACTGGGGAGTGGACACCATCTCTTTACATTTCAGTTATGTAAGAATATAGGAATTATGCTATTTGAGAGTAGACAACAGATATGATTCCCATTCACATAACTCTCTGAAAAGAACAGCACACCCATGTAGTAAACTGAACTAATGGTTAGTCCTTATGTAGTGTGTATTTGTGATCCTTTTACCATAACACGAATGAATAGCACTGATTGTAAAATAGGAAAGCTTCAAAAAAATAAAAAAAATCCTTGCTTAGTAAACCAGAAATACAGGAGAGAAAGGCTTTCAATGATATGCAAGAATTTGCATTATCAAAGTAACAACAATAATCCAAGAACTAACTTAAGGTGCATTTGTTCATATTTATCCAATTGTAACCACAGTGGACTTCCAAATTCAAAATGTTACAGTGGTGCAAAAGTTGAATCCATTCAGAAGTCTGACCTGTCTGCCTTCGGTGGCAGGATGTTTTAAATACTGTGTATTTTTTAATCTACATGAAATACATTGGAACAATAAATAAAAGTACATAGTACATGGGAAAAGGATATAATTGATCACTGTCTGTATTTTCTCTTTGCTGTTAAAGGGAAAGATTTCCCCTTCAGTGCTGGGCAAAGCAGTCACTGTTTTGAAAAGCAATCATTCAGTGAGTGTGTTACTGGCAAGTGAACTATGTGTACTTTAACCCCCCTCCCTCCCCCAAATCAAAACGTGCAGCACTGTAATATATACATTCTCTGCCTTCAGTGGATCGAAAATTATCTTTGACAAAAGTCACACTGTAAAGAAATAGCGTACTCCAGGCTGATGTGGTTCTTTGGCATTTCACCTCAAACCTCGTGCTGGGGGGGGGGGGGGGAGGCGGGGCCGGGAGGGGGGATAAAATTAGCCTCCCTAACCCTTCCGCTGCCTCAAGTATTCTTTACATTTATACTGAAGGTGCTGAAGGGAAAAGTTATAGGGAAAGAATGTAAACACCAATCCATTTTGCATACAATATGAATTTATTAACTCAGTCTAGCTCTGAGTTTTCTGTAAGGATCTTCAAGCAATGAGTTTGAATATCCTCGGCAGGACAGCGATTTCTCTCATACTTCCATTGCGCCTCCTAATGGAAGCAAAAGAAACCAGCCACAATGGAATATTTCAGCCCAGTTTAAAGAAAGCAGCTGCACAATATAATATCGTATCGCTCGAACCTCACGCATTTGTATTTTCTGTATGTAGTTTTTTTGGGAAAAAAATGTGTTTAACTCATTTTCTGCTCACCTAGAAACTTTTCTCATTATCTCCGGGGGAAATCCATATTAACATTCTACAACATAATGCAAATATAATTTCTATATCATTGGCATATTTTTCGCTGCCCCCCCTCTCTCTCTAAATTTAGGAGACACGAAATAGTCAACAGTCTAGATATTTAATCTTTCTTTCTTTCTTTCTTTCTTTCTTTCTTTCTTTCTTTCTTTGCAAAATATACCTTCACATACAAGCTTTGGTAGCAAAATCCATCAGTCCTAGATAATCGACATACCTTTTATTCCCTCACATTGTTTGTCTAGCAGTTAGTAAGATTCGGCGATACATTTACAGAGGAGAGGAATGTAAAATGAGGGTTTAGTTAGGGTTATGGGGTGATCGCTATGGGATACTTTTGATTAATGTGGTGCAAGATTTCTGCTGTTTTAGTATAGCTCCCATTTCCCAGGGCAACCTTCTTGGATGTTGCACAGCACTGTGTCGCGGAGTGCTGCCTGTGTGACCGAAAACAGATGAACCTAACGCTCCGGTTTTCTCTGTATGTAGAAACATTTCTGAATCGATTTTTCTGTGCGTCAAGTACCGTGGAGCAGCGCAGCACAATTAGTGAATCGCGTCAGTTTCACTCAGAACAGAGTGGCTGGGGGCGGGAGTTGAGGAGGAGGGAGGGAGGGTAATTCATTAAGAGACAATCACACTATTTTTGTGACATCACCCCACTGCTTATATACTTAGGGAATGGTCCCAGGTTCCTCTTATGGTGCAGACACACAGAAGTCAGCTCAAGACAGTGAGGGAAAAAAGCAGCTGTACTTTCTCTCTCTTTCTGTCCGTGACTGTCTCTCTCGTCTTTTCCTCTTAGTACTTATGGACTTTACTTTCTAGAGGACAGAAGATGGCAAGAATGAGAATTCAACTGGTGTGTATCATTCTGCTGGCTTTCACTTCCTGGAGTCTGTGTTCAGGTAAGCTCCTCTTTGCAACTTCTTTGGGATTCCTTCCTAAGAAGTCAGTTGGTGTGTGAGTCTCTGCTCCTATCCCCAAACCTACTCCTGCTATTAGTTGTCAGATTGCTCCTCTTGTGATGGGATTTCAGCCCAGGAGAAATTATTTCTTTTTAAAGGTTTGGTTTTGCATCTTTCTAATCATTTTCAGGGGGTAAGAGCTAACTTGCCCCCCTGATCATATCAAAAGAAAGAAAGAGAGTTAACTCTAGACTTAAATACCTACACACATGGGAGCTGTCCCTGATAAAATAAGTGTTGAGTTACAGTTTTTCTGTCACATTCCCTTGTTCTTTCACAAAGCATGAATATTAGATTTTTTTAAAAGTACAGAGTAGCCTATGGAAAAATAACAAGATGTGACCATTCACTTTGTAACAAGTGTTGAAAGTACTTGTGATGTATGGAATATTGTGGTGTTCTCTCAAATATCCTAGACAATATCTTTTCCACAGCTCAAATGAAGTCTTGATCAATCCTAACCAAAATGTCTATCTATACTTAATACATATTTCATATCCATCAGTGATGGAGAAACAAAAACTGAAGCTGAAGTGTTACGGATTGTTATCAAATTATGTGAGTGGGGATGGAAAGCTACAGGTTTTCATCAATGCAAAACCAAATCACACCACAAGAAGATAAGCTCAAGTGACTTTACATTCCAAGTATAATTGCTTTAAATAGCCATAGGTTAACAGATGATCTTCACCACTTGTGTTTAGTTATAGGTTCCTTTGAAAAAAATGACATAGCTAAGTTTATACAGAAAAATGTAAAATGCAATGCAATGGCTTTTATGGCCACACACATGCAGCAGAGGAGATTTCAAAATACAGACTTGGTAACTTTCAAAATAGCTTAGTACTTGATTAACATGATTAATGATACTGTGAAATATATGTAAGCTGATACACACGTTCAGGGTGCCAGGAAGAATCTAGGTATACGTACCTTCCTGTCTCAGTGTGGGGAAGAGGGATATGACCTTGAGTCCCTACAATCCTTATCCTATGATTCTATGAAATGACAGAAGAAGTAAAAAGACCACACATTTAAATTATAACCTTACATTCCAACTTTCAGAATTCCATTTCACAGTGTATTCAGGAGTATCATGCTCTGTCTTTTAGATTAAAGTTTCTCACCTCTGAATTTTTATATTGGGTATCAATATTCCCAATAGCATATTAGCATTGCTCTGGACAATAAATTATTACTCCCTATCAATATTTTAAAGGCATACTAACAAAAATGGTTTGAAGAGTATAACTGGTAAACTAGTTATTAGCATTTTAAATCCTTTGATAGTGCCAGACGTGTAAGCAAAGCCTAATACACCATAGATCTTGGGACCTGATACTGCTGGAGAATGGCATTTTGATATTAACTTCAGTTTGCGCCAGTCTCAGTTCCTTTCTTTTATAGAGTAGTAAAGCAATAGGAATAATGATAACACTTAGTTTTCATTTAGCACTTTTCATCCATAGATCTTAAAAAGCTTTACCATAAAAATGTGACTGTTAGCATCAGTGATGCAGGATTAGATCCTAGCAGCTGCAAGAGCCCTGATCCAGTGCCCAATAAAGTCAGAGGAAAGTCTCCCATTGATTGCAATAGATATGGGATTGGGCCCATAATGAAGAAAGTGAGATGTACCATAATTAAAATGATTTATTTTGCTTGAATGTGAAAATGTGCACAGGGGATGTACAAGTTCTGCTCAAAGTGGAAAGCATGGCACTGTTTTTAGGAAAAGTTAACAGCATGAAGAGACAGAACATGTATTTTAATTTTCTTTTGAAAAAATAATTTGTACTGAGGAGAAAATGCATCTTTCTGTAAAATTTAAATAAATAAACACAGTGTAGAATTTCATTTCAGGCAGGTATGAAGCAGCCAGAGGAGAGCAAGGTGTGTTCATTTTCCCCTTACTTAAGCAATATAGTGTGATACAATCAGACTTTATATTCAGAGCCCGCCATAACTCTGTCCTCATTGCATCTGACAAAGTGGGTTGCACCCATGAAAGCTTATGCCTGAAAAAAAATTTGTCTTTACGATGCCACAGGACTTTCCTTGTCTCCTCACTAATATACACCAAACACTCTTGCTCTCTGCAAGACTGGAGATATAACTACTCTCTATAAACACATTAAGGTGAAAATGCCAGGAAGGAGAAAAAAAAGGTATTTAAGCAAAGGGACAATGTTGGCATAAGAATAGAGTACAAATTAGCCACAAATAAAATTTCAACTAGAAATTAGAAGAAGGTTTCTAACCAGAAGTGTGAGGTTCTGGAACAGCCTCCCAATTGGAGGAGGGGTTACAAACAGCTTAACTAGTTTTAAGATGAAGCTTGATTATTTTATGTATAGGAATATATCTTTGGGTAGCCTGTGGTAACAGGGGACTGGAGTGGATGAAACAGGAGGCCCTTTCCAGTCTTATCTTCCATATTCCTATGACTGCCATGGCAGTTGTAGCAATAAATAAATAAATAATAATAAAACCAACTTTTCTATAACACTTTTCTTCAGTAGATCTCAAACCTGGATGGAACTGGCCAACATAGTCCACTGTACAGAACACCAAAATAATAACAACAATACTGCTCATGTTGACGCAGCTGGAATTTAGAATATTTTGTTCTTTGTTATAGTGCCTAGAGCCTCAGATAAGTGTCATTTTAGTTATTTTTAAAAAAAAATCTAAGTAAATAACTGTTGATTAGCTTTGAATTTTTGAACACTTCTTGTTTTTAAGAAGCTACAAAACAATTAATCCAGTTAAAATTTGCCTCAATAGAGGTCTTTAATGATCTCCAATCTAGAGCCCTACATGGATACAAAATTTGTATCCTTATCTGATATGTGATCCATAAACATGGTCCATAGATACAGATGTCTGCTGATATAAAGTGTACATGCACAGATTTGCAGGGCTCTACTCCAAACATGTACTGTAATCTTTGAGTTACAATTGCTGCTTACTGCAAAATAGTATATTTCCTTCACACAATTCAGTGTACAGCAGAAGATAATTCTTTCTGATTATGCTTCATCCTTCTAAAATAACATTTCCCCTATCAAATAAATCACAAAACTTGTTAATGTATCATGCTATTTAGGGTCAACTACATCAGTAGAAAGAAATTATTCAGCTACAATCTCTCTCTCTCTCTCTCTCACACACACACACACACACACACACACACACTCTTAAAAGCTGATATGCCAATTTCTGATCTGTCTAAAATCACCGATGTCAGTGGGATTTACATTGGTATGGTACAATGAGAGTCTTGCCCAGCAACTATAATTACTATTAATGAATATTTTTTACAAACTTTACTTTGTATCTATTGTGAACAAATATTCTATTTAAGGTAACAAACTACAACATGAGCTTCTAAAATTTGCAATACAAGCTTGTTCAGATGATAGAAAAAAGCCATATTGTCATTGGATGAGTAATCGGCAACATTTTTGTTTACTGAAATGGCTGTAGATTATGAGCCTGATTCACAACCCACTGAAGTCAATGGGAATCTTTCCACTGAATTTAATTACTTTGGATCAGACTCTAAAATGAAGATGAGGAACTCTTTAAGCAGAACCATTAATCTACGTGGCTCTTATACTATAGGACCCCTTCAGTCAATCTTTCTGGATCATATTTTAACAGAGGAAGATACCCAAATAGCCCTTTATCCATTTTTTAAGTCTAAAAGCTCTTTTGCTGAAATCAAATGACTCTGATTTGTGATGAAATAGTATACATGTGTTTCTGATTTATTCCCAGATTCAGAAGAGGAAATGAAAGCGTTAGAAGCAGATTTATTGACCAATATGTATACATCAAAGGTAATTCTTTTTTTATTATTATTTTTATCCTTTAGCTGACTTGGACAGAGTACATGAATTCTCATTACAAGCATGGAAGTCTTTGCACAAAGTAATAACCTATAGTCTAGCCATAAAAGTTCAGTGCAAGGCATTACTTTAGTGCAAAATTTTCTTCTAGTTCAAAGGAATTGTAAAGGTGCCGATGTGATGCAAAAATTGTAATGTATAACTCACTTGTAATGCTGGTATTTTCATTAAATAGTCAGGTTGTGTTTCATGTGGCGATATAAATTTATAAGAGGAAAATATTTCCTATAGGATTATGTCTGATTTTATCTTGACCTAATGCCTAAATGAGATGTACTTTTTCTACATGTGTAAAAATAACATATTCAAAAAACAAAAGCTATTACCAACAGATGTTGATTATAGTTTGAATAATATTGTAATTCTAGTGATAAAAAAAATAGTTACAAAAATATCCAGTAAATAGTTTCCTTCCTGAGTGGTCAAAGAACCGGCTGTATATTTATTTTCCTAGTATGCAGGGATCAATGATCTTAACTTCACGTAGGTGAATATCAGAACCAGAACAAATGTATCTGACAGGCAGCAACCAAAAACTTTAACAGTACTAATATATTTCACAAATGAAATGGAAAAATATAGGCAAGTCTCATACTTCCATAATTATTTATTTTATTTTATTTTAAATAGCATTGATTGAAAGTAGGCTGCTTTAGCCCTTCACACAAGAATGGTGAAAACTTTTGGCATCTTACTGGAAAAAACAGGAGAAAAATTTCACAAATTTTTCCACAAATAAAAAAAAAATTAATCTCAGAAACCAATAATTAACTGATGAATTAAAAAAGAAAATTCCCCTATGCAATGGTTATTCCACATTTGCCCACTTCAGGTTTTCTCTGTCAAACCACCCTCTCGCCCCCTTTCTGATGCCACCTAATCTCAGCCATCAGTAGAAACAGGAAGGATTAGAGAGACAATCTAGTTTAATCCAGTACAGTATTCTAGATTTCTGTGTTCCAAATTAGTAAGGTAACAAGACCCATATGTCAATGAAACCTGTTTCTTGACTCCTGGTGGTCCCATAAAAACCTCCTTTAGTAAGGAAGAGATTAGTGATTCTTTTCCTGGAACCCGTTTAGGAGTGGGATTCAGTCAAAAGCATTGTTCCTCTGAATCCCAAAGGGCTAATACACTTGGGGTATGTCTACACAAGAAAAAGTTAAGTCAACCTTTTTAAGTCGACTTAATAAGGTCGACTTTAAGTCTACTTAAAGTCGACCTTATTAAGTCGACTTAACAAAGTGGCTCCTTTTAAGTTGACTTTATTGGACATAGGCGTCCACACTGGCATTAAGTTGACTTAATAAAGTCGACTTAAGGGCTACTCCCCATCCACACCATGCTTAAGTAGACTTAAGATGTCAATTTAAGGCTTAAGTCAACCTAAGGAGGGGTAGTTATTAAGTTGACTTAAGCTTTCATTAAGTCGACTTAAGGAATTTCTTAAGTCGACTTAATGAAAACCCAGTGTGGACATGGAGTAATTTAGGTCAACTTAAGGGTCCTTAAGTCGACCTAAATTGCTAGTGTAGACATACCCTTGGTGAAGTCTGAGCTCCAATGAAATCAGTGGGAGTTTTGTTCTTGAGTTTGGCTCAGTGGACCCAAAATTTCATGATCTGTTGCTCTTCCCCTCTCTGACAAACAACATAAACACTAAAATAGTTGTGATTAATAATGTGCCAAAGTCAATCACAGATGACAGGGTAAAGATGATTTTTTTTAAGTGTAGTGCTAGGTGAGACAACTTGCTGTTTAGATTCCCCTCTGTCTAGAAGGACACATAATTCATAAGCATAGCTCAAGTGACCTAATAACTGTACCAGTCTTAACAAGTGTACTTGTGATAGGAACGTCCTTGACTTAACTTGTCGTGACACGATTGTGAATCTCAGGCTTCTTGTCATACTATGCATGTTTGCTAGGCATCCAAGTAGGGTATAGTAAAGCCTCTCAAAAATCACTTGTAATTTGCATGACCAGCAGTTTGCATAACCACTCCAGCAAGATAATCTTCACTACTCCACCAATTACAGGGAAAGTAAATTCCTTTATCCCTCACTTTGAGCTGGTATGCAGTCTTCATCAGATCAAAATCTCATTTCTAATGATTATTTTGTTTGTAAAGGAACGTGAGGCATATTTTGGGATGGAAGAAGTAGTAGCTGACCAGACCTTCCTGAAGTGATTGTTGTTGTCTGCCACCTCATATCTAATTCCAGTGCAGAATCATCTGTGATATGTATTTACCAATCTAATAGCCAATCTCTCATCATCTTGGTGGTCCTCACATCTAGGAGGATAAAGCAAACATATTTTGGAAAGTCTGAATCTACAAATGTAGTGGAGTAGTTTATCAGCCATATTAACACTAAGTGGCATTCCTGGTAGTCCATACAATATTTTCAACAAGTGCGTTCTAACTGTGTTGTATCTTTTAGTGCTGAAAATTTAAATTGATTTTCATCTCATAGTAAGAGACTAAAGGACTCCTCTTTGACTAGGAAATCTGTAACTAAATATAAAATATGCAGCCATCCTCACTAGATGCTACTGACTTTACAAACTACTGCCCAGAATCAATTTTCCCTTTTCTAAACAAGCAAAAGCCTGCCTTCAATACCATCGGTGGCTGGGTCTCTCTTAGTCAAACTTCAATCCAGGTTATGGTAGCCTGATTGATAGCCTCTTTCTGGGCACAGAAGCACATCTAAACTCATCCTGCTGGACCTACCTGCCACATTTGATTCTATTGATCACTAAATACTTGTGTCACATCCCTAATGGGACACAGAAGCTCATGGAGCAAATGGAAGTTCCATGAAATGGTTTGGGTCTTTTCTGTACAATGGTTCCGCCACCTCCAGAGTTCTCACCTATGGAATCCCTTAAGATCCACTTTTCTCTCCCCTTTTACCCAAGCTTTATTCAGCCCTTTGGCGATCTAGGAAAAGAACACAGCCTGAAATATCATCAGTATGCAGACAACATCTTGCTCTATCTCTACTTTTCAAAAAACAAACAGCACTGATGTCCAGTTTTCTCAATGCTAGCACCTAGGTGAAGGTCAACCAGCTAAAGTGGAACCCAAACAAGACTGAGGTGATGCTGGTAGAATGTGGAGGTGCTTTGAAAAACATGCCTCCTCGCTAATATTCTCCACTTATTGAGGCACCTGCTTTCAGACTGTTTAATTTGTCAGCCACCTTAGTCCTTTTCAATACCCCATTGCTATATAGGATGATACAAAAGCATACCCAGTTTGTGGTTGTAAAATCTGCCCGCTACCATCTGTGTCTGGCCAGAAGATATAGCTTCATTCTATCAGATACAGAGCTGGCTACTTATTCATGCATTCATGACCTCTAAGCTTGGTAACTGAAATTCATATATGAAAGAACAGCAATGTACCTTGAAAACTCCAGCTGGTGCAAAACTGAGACTATCTGCTAAGCAACAGAGAAAGGAAGATTTTTGTTATTTTTATTTTTAAATATCTGGGAGGCACTCAAATAGTACACTGTTGGGGGTCTATGAACACCTAAATAGATAAGTATTTCCTATAGACGTGACATATATTGTACTCCTGATATACTATGTATTCCTTGGCAACCCATTGAATTCACTGACTATCCTTTTGCAGAATATGCTGAATTATTTCATCCTCCACTAGAAAAAAGGAGGAAACATCTATCATACTACTAGAGCAGCAGCCACCAAATATTATTTGAGTTCTAAGCACTGTACTATACCTCCAGAATGGTTAAGCTATCTCTTGCACAAAATGATCTGAATTTGAATGTATCCATAATTTTGATGATCTTTCTTTAAAAAAAAAAAACAAAAAAAAACTGTTTTGCTAAGGATGAGTTAGAGGATATTGGAAGCAAGAGCAGAAATTAATTCATTTTTATAAAATTTGTAGTATTCAGAATTTAACCCTGTTCCAGCAGCTAATACTATGCACACAGCATAATATAAAGTATTACTACATCAACAGGGCCTCCAGAAGTACTGTTTAACCAAAATCAGAGAGAAACCAGCTGATGTGTAACAAATCCATTCAGTGGAACTTGAAGTCCCTTTTAGTCCTTCACACTTAAAGCAGTGCCAGACAAAATAAATGCCTTCCAATTGCTCCTTTTAGGTAGACAGTTAGAGCTGGTTGGAAATTTTCTGATGCAACAGAGTAACAGAGTTTTATTTAAGAAAATAAAAAGGCTGATTTGTTGAACCTGAAATGTTTTGCAAAAATGGTTTGGGCTAGAAAGATTTGTAGCATCACAGGCAGGGTTGTGATGAAGCCCTGTCTGTCAAGCAGGTTTCTGTAAAAAGACAACCACATCAAGCCAGGGCTACCAGGCTCTCTGACTTGGAGTCAGGAGCCTGGGACCTCTAATTCTAACCCAGGCTTGGTGCTAACCAAGGTTTGGGTCTTAGCTCCACAACAGAGTGTCTGAAAGCCATAGGCGATCCAGCTCTAGGCTCCTGACTCTGCTTGAGGGACACTGGACAACATGGAGGCTTCTCAGGACTTCCAACTTCCCTACTGCAGTGACTGGAAGTTCAGGATCAGGCATCCAGGGTCCAGAGCAGCCATACTATGAAGACTTCCCTGGCTCCAGGACCTCACAGCTTCTAAACCTGCAAGCCAGCTGGTTCCCTGTGCTATCCAACTTCTGAGTGGGCAGTGCTGGGATCAGCTGTCCTAGGAGTTTGGAAGCTCAGAATTCCCTGAGCTGGGGCAGTCTGTACTGTAGGCATATCTCAGAACTCCAGACAATGGTAGCCCTGCCAGACCCACCAAACCCTGGAAGCCCTGCTAATGGAAATGATTACATTCTTCCCAGTTTCATGGCTGCCATATGAATAGTAGCTGTGAAACTAACAAGAATGTCCATTTCAATTAGCTGCTGCAAAGGTCCTGGGAGCAAATTTCATTTCAGAAACACAATGTAGAATAATTACTTTTAAAAAAAAATCTCGTTTGTGGGACATTTAAAAAAGACTGGTTTCATTCTAGATCTGAAAAAAAAAATCAAAATATGAAAATTTATCATGAAATGGAAATTGCCTGTGTTGGCCTACTCTGTTAGCAACTGGGACATAAATTTTCAAATTGTTTTCAGAAATACATCAAAAGAAAGAGGAATGGCCAGATATATTGCTGATCCTAACAACGTTCAATTCTACATTTAATTAGAAGCTTCATCAATGCAAAAGCATATTTCAGATTCACTGAATGAAGTCTTCAGCAACAATAAATCTCAAATCCAGATTCATACTACAAACCACCTCCATTGTTTTATCAAATTACTACCAGACTCTTTTTTGAGGTAACCTTCGGTGTATTGTCTTTATCCTTTGAGACTCTGCTGCTTTGATCTCCTTCATGGCTCTTTTCCAAGCTATCGTTTGCATGTTTGTAGTCACCTGTGTAACTGACTGTCTAGAATTGTGTGGAAAATATGCCACTCACTGAAAGTGAACTAGGACTCTTGGAGTGCATCTACACTGGCAAGTTAGGTCAATTTAAGGATGCTTAAGTCGACCTAAACAAAGCCGTGTCCACACTGAGCTTTTCTTAAGTTGACTTAAGCATTTCCTTAAGTCGACTTACAGATAGCTTAAGTTGACTTAATAACATCTACTTTTAGGTCGACTTAAGCTTTAACTCGACTCCTTAAGTTGACTTAAGGCCAGTGTAGATGGGGATTAATGCTAAATCAACTTTATTAAGTCAACAAGCTAGTATAACGGCTGTCTCTGCTGTTAAGTCGACTTAACAAGGTCGACTTAAAGTATAGCCAATTTATTAAATTGACTTAACAAGGTCAACTTTAAGTCGACGTAAAGTCAACCTTGTTAAGTCGACTTAACAAAGTCGACAACTTTTCAAGTGTAGACATAGCCTTGGGTTCCATGAGTTTAAGGCTAGGCTTTACCAAGCTACTAGAGAGAGCTCACACGAAGTACAAATAGAGATATATTCATTCAGTACTTGCTGTTACAGTGAGTATCTAACCTGCTCTGTTCACTTGATCAGGAATGCTGTCTGTTCCATAGACAGTTATGGAACAGCAATAACTAGCTCTTACATAGAGCTTTTCTGCAGTCGAGCTCAAAACACAACAAAAGAAATCAGTACCATTATCACCGCTTTTACAGATGGGAAACTATGGCATGGGTAGGGTGATGTGAGTTACTAGCTAGTCAGCTAGCCAGTGGTAGAACCAGGCATGGAACCCAGGCTATGTCTACACTTGAAAAGTTGAGTTGACTTTATAAAATCGACTTAATAAGGTCGACTTTAAGTCGACTTAAAGTGGACCTTATTAAGTCGACAACAGAAGTGGACTTAACTTTTCAAGTGTAGATGTGGCCCCTTTTTGACCTTATTAAGTCGACTTTACATTTTAAGTCGACTTAAAAAGGTCCACCAAGATACTTCTCCGTGTCTCCACTGCCTTAAGTCGACTTAATAAAGTCGACTTAAGTGCTAGTTTGAATTAAAATGAAGTGTTATTAATTCAAACTAACTTTTTCTTAATTCGACTTAAGGAGCAGCGTAAGTCAAATTAAGGAAAGCCCAGCGTAGACGCGGAGTAAATTAAGTCAACTTAAGCCTACTTAAGTCAACTTAATTTGTAAGTCTAGACGCAACCCCAGGTCCATGGAGTCCCAGTCTGGTGCTGTAACTAGGAGACATACTTCCACCTGTAATCTATAAATAGCACTCCTATATGCAGTCTTGACTGACAATTAACCTGTTCAGTCAATTCTTAAAGGCATATGGCCTCATTCTGATCTGCCACTGGTTCAAATCAGAAGTAATTATAGTGACATTAAAAGAGGTACATTGATGTAAGTGTGGAATAAATGGGAATCAGGTTTACTGTACCAATTTGTCTTAGGTGGCTCTTACAAAGAAATCTTTGAAGACTAATAACTACCATGTGTTAGTCAAAGAGTACTCTTCTCTTGGCTTAGCTAGTAAGAAGTGTACTAAACTTGACTCAGCTGGCAATTGCTACTTGCATATGTCTTCAGAAATATGCTTTGGCATGTCAAAAGTTGTGATAGAGTAACAAATTTAGAACTAAAGGATACTGGTGTTCTAGACAGGAAACCACCACAATCTTCGTCCACACATTGAAAACATCATTCTTAGTACAAAGGGTTGGAACATGGCGCATACGTGGAAGGCTTCATTTTTTGTGTGAAAAAGATTAAGTACTCTTTTATGCCACAAATAATTTAAAGTTAACCACAGAGGGTTTTGAAACTGAAATGGGCATCTTATTTACTTTTTAAATCCACCTCCTGCTAATTAAGTCAGACATTCCATGAGAAGGTTAATTTTGTTGTGAACCTGTCAGATCTTGCCAGATAATTCAACACTCTAATTATATCACTTGGATTAAAAAAAAAACAAAACAGATGAGCCTTAGATAAACAAAATAAAACACAAAATTTCAAACTGCTGAGCAGGATTTAGGATGTGTTTCCATTTCACCTTCAAAACAAACTATACATTTCTGAACTGTGAATGCAATGCTGTTGAGAAAGCAAGTATCTTCTAACATAGGACTAAATTACTTCCATTTAATAATACAGCTGTATCTGAAAGAAGACTATGGTCCAAATGGAATATCTTTAAAAATGCTGACATTGATACAAATTTATATTACTCCCTTGGTCAGTCTTTGTGACATTTCTCTCTCTCTCCCCCTAAAAAATCAAGCAACCAAACAAACAAACAAATCACCCACAAACATATGGCTAACAATGATACTACACAGATTCAATATAGAATGTTCATCTCTATTAGAAAAAATGACTCAAACATCCATGAGTTTATGGTATTCTCTAGTGGACTGAAAATTATTTGGAGTATATATCCTGCCCCCCCCCCAACCCACTTCAGCCATGCTATCACTAAATAAAATGAATTTCTATATTGCTGAAACACCTATATTATATTGTACTGCTCTCCAGTCACAAAGCTTAGTTGCTACATTACTATTTGTTCCTGGAAACATACAAATAAATACACTAATTCACAAATAAAATGTAAGACATGAATTAATTTTCAACAAGGGAGATTTAGGTTAGACATTAGGAAAAAAACAAACATTCTCACTTTAACAATAGCTAAGTACTAGAATAATTTATCAAGAGAGTTTGTGGAATCCCCATCAATGAAGTTTTTAAAGATCAGATTAGACATACATTTGTCCAGAACGATCTAGGTATACTTAAATCTTCCTCAGCACAGAAGGGATGCACTAAGTGACCTCTTGAGGTCCCTTCCAGCCCTAGATGTCTATGGGTCTATGAACAACATGGATCATTTGGAAACTATGAGCTCAGTAAGCAGAAAGGAACTGCTCAGTCTCTCCCTGCTCTGTGGAATTTTTTTCTGTCCCTAATTGCTGTTGAAAGAAAACTACTTTCTGTGCTGTAGGGAAAACAAAATTTTAAAGAAGGGAAAATAGGTGGGGAACACAGAATGGAAAATATGATGGAGGGAAGTAGTGAGTGAAGCCAAGGGGAGGTAGCTCCCTCATTTCATTTTTCCAAACCAAAACTAAGGCTGGTAGAATAAAATTCCAAACAAAACAATTCTGGTATTTCCTTGAAACATTTCGCAGACACAGCGATAAAGATCCAATAGAAGCCTTAACTGGCAGGCTTGCAAACAACTGGGAACCTGGAAGTCATAGTCACCCCTTAGCCTTGAGGCTTCTCATCAGCCTGGCATTCCAAGCTTATGGCCCACTCAATAGGCAGATGGAGAACTGTGAGCCCAGAAATCCTGGGCATAACAGCTCTCAAACCCACTGCTTTTGAGTAGCCCAAAGGCCCCAGGCAGCCCACCAGACTGACAGCCGTAGCAAGTTAAGGCTCCATTTCTGTTCAAAGATATTTTTGAAATGTGTGTGGGAGAGGGAAGGGTTGTTCTAAATTATATTTAAACCAAATATCAAAATATTTCATGAAAAGAGAATTCACTTTCTCTACCCAGCTCTAGCTAATAGGAAAATAGAAGGAAGGTATTGACTGGGAATAAATAGTTTAAGTGCATGGGGGACCCACGGCAGGTAAGTGCATGCAAATTCTCTACTGATTGGAGATTCAGCTTGATCAGAAGGAAATCTTATTTAAGTAAATTCTTTTAGGGTCTGATGATTCTTACATAGCTGAAGTTTGTTTCAGTTCACTCAGTTTTACAGTAAAATGCACCAATATCCATTTGTGACCCATATTTAGCAAATTGTTATGAGAAACTGAAGATGAGCAAATAATATCTACATATCTTTAGATCCTTTCTTCTCCCATGACAAGTCTCAATTCTCTTCCACAATGTGGATTCTTTTCCTCACCAACTACAACAGCGTCAACTTCCCTCCAAATTTCTTGATCTCCAACAGTCAACCCAAATCAAATCATCTTGAACTCTCCTCCCTTCTTCTGGATCTTTCTATTCTATTCAAATATATGCTCTCACTTGCCTCCTTTCCCACTGCTACCCGCTTTGTTTTCCTGCCAGTTCCTTCCCCTACCACCAATCCCATTAGGTATTTGCTCACACATGACTTGCCTCTTTGCTCTCCTTAGGTATTAATTTTGAATACATGTACCACAGAATTTAACATTTTCCTTCTTCATAATGGGCCTGCTCAGCCATTGGTATTCATGTCTATTTTTTAATAATGGTGATAGGATGCATAGCTATATACAGAAAGTCAATAGCATTAATCTTTTACATCCCAGTTTTGTAATGTATTTGAGTTGTCTTGGAAATATAAAATGGACAGGCACTTTTTCCAACTTGCCCAACAAATAAATTCCACACAATGTACGAAGTGACCTCTCACCTGGGGTTTGGATTTATGAACAAGAAGATACAAGAATCAGTTCAAATCTGCTCCCTAGGCCTGGCTAAATCCTAGGGTTCTTCTCTCAGGACTGTTCAACCCACTCTCTACATCCTCACTAACATAAGAGTCACTCTCACCTTCCCATGCATAAGGGCAGGTTAACAATTCAAGTAGAGAGCAGAAGCCACTTAAACATTTCTTGATAGAATTAACATATGCTAGCTGTGTGGGAGTGAGGTGTTTTAGGCAGATACACCCAGTCCATTGCAAGAATACTTTCAACTTTCCATTTCTTCATTATATCCCTTCATGTTCTTTAATAAATGTACTCCTCTAACCATAAAGAACCAGATATTGAGAGCTCATCTTTATTTGCTAATTATATTTTTAGTATTTATACATCAACTTAATCTGTAACTTTATTTTAGTACTTTGCATTCCACTATGCTCTACAGATTAGTATGCAATGACAGCTCCCTACACAAGATGGCAAAGGGCCACAGCAGACAAGGCTTGAGGGTTCATGAACTGCAAGAAGTTCATTGCATCCCACACCTGTGTCTGGAGAGAGCACATCCCCTGCAGGCCTAGCCACAGAGCACAGAGGTATCCCGTTCTGCACTGCAGTTTTCCTGACAAGGATGGATTCTGAGTCCATGCTTATTAGATAGGCTGAGCTTCTTGTACAAGGACTTCATCCAAGAAGGTTGATTCTCCGCTTCTCTGAATCTTGTAAAATCATTTATATCTGTGCAGAGTGGTGTGAAATACTACCCTTTGGGGTTTAGGAGGCAAGGCAGTGAAGAATCAGACCTTGCAAGTTTAATAAATGAGTTGGCCTAATTACACTACTCTATAATTGCCTGCCTTAACTTTGGTTAGACAAAAACAAACAAGCAGCTCCCCCTGCCCACTCCCCAAATACTCCCCACTGAAATGTGTGAAAGGATCACAGAGCTATTGCTAAAGAAAAAACAGCATTTTTACATAGCATGTGTTTTCTGTCTTTTAGATTAACAGAGCAAAACTTCCTTACTGGAAAATGACCCTGCTAAATGTGTGCAGTCTTATAAACAACATAAACAACCAAGCAGAGGAAACAACGGAGTCTGATGAAGATGACCTTCTTACGAGAGGACAGTTTCCTTCTGCTTTAGATGGCTCCAGCTTGGAAGCGATGCTGACTATATATCAGCTCCAAAAAGTCTGCCAAAGCAGAGCCTTTCAGCACTGGGAGGTAAATCAAGACATCTCTAATGCATGACACTTGAATGACTCAGCTTCAAGCCTGTATTTAAGAGAGACTTAAAATTTAGGTCCTGTCTGCTCCATGTGGGTCTTTCAGAGCATCAGTATCTTTGGTCAAAATATCCCTTTCCTGCATTGCTGGGCACTGGTTATCCATCTTGCTGGTGCACTCCATCTCTAAGTGGCTTCATTTAAGGAGTTTTGTACGTATATTGTTTAAGAAGAGGTGCAGGATACTTAGAATGATGGTCTCTACATAACTGTAAAATATTAATTATATCATTCTCCACTCCATAGCCATTTAAAAAAACAAACAGACAAAAAACTAAACAGAGATATGGAGATGAGCTTCATGACAGAATAGAAAATTAAACTGTTAATCAGCAGCAGGGATTTACACAGGTGTGACTGAAAGCAGGAGATGATATTGTGTATGTGCAGAGCATTGTTGGCCTTTTTTACTGTTACTCATTTGCATAACCAATGCCAGTACAGTGTTTTTGCAAAGCCACCATATTTGCCCTGGGAAATACCATGAAGCAGGATGTTTCCCCACCAACATTGCTCTAGGCTATTTTTTAGGAGATCTTTTGATGCCCAGAGGCCCAGGATAGAGTGAGTGAGAAAAAAAAAAAGTTAGAACTGAAGTCCTTTTCATCAGTGCATTTAGCACTGCAAAGTAGGTGCTGTGGAACTGGCACATTCTGTCATGATACTGAGATGTCCCTTACCCTGGAGATGCAGGTGAATGTAGCAGTAAGTCAGGCTCATCAGCCTCAAAGAAGCCATTGGTAGAGAAATTATGGTCCTGATGTATGGAAAGGGAGTGTAAAGGAATATCAGATAAATTTGAGAGAGAAAGGGATGAAGGGATCATGGAAACTTGAGAAAGAGCTCCACTACTGACAATGAGTAATACACTATGCTTTTATCTATAATCTATAACCCTGTTCATCCAAGGTCTGTTCAAAAGACCATTGAAATCACTTGGAATCTTTCCCTTGACTCCAGTAGATTTTGTATCAGGATTTATTTACTAAGTGATCAATAGATTTTAGTGCCCCAAACAATTGAGTTATGAGTGATACAATGGTTTTAATTTAATGACCCTCTCAGCCAGTTGGATTGTGTTTGATCATTAAGAAGTGCACTGGTAAGAATGGGTTTAATAATTTCTGATAAACTAAGCACTGACCTGACCTTTCATCCAAACCTCAAAGCACAATTGTTTTCTTCTAACATTCTGACTTTCACAACTTTTGTTTAGTTGATATTTGCATATTTCTGGGGGTTCTTTTTGGTTTTGTTTAATATATTTATCATTTTGCCTACCAATAGAAGTGAAGTATTGCTAGAAAGACTGAAACCAGCAAGTAGTGGAAGTCCCATCAGATGTTCAGCCTAGATTTTAGACCAATGATGTTTATATAAAAACCCTAAATTCTGAAAGCTTTACTCACATTGAATGAAAGCTTTCAGGATGAACTCCTGGCCCCAGGCAAGTCAACGTCAACAATCCCATTTACTTTAATGGGACTAGAATTTCACCCCCAAACTTTTGAGACTTATTCATCAGTAATATGATTATAGGTAAGATAAATATTATTTTAATAATTAATTTCTTGAAATGATAAGGGTAAAGTCCATTATCTTTTTTGCTAGTAGATACATTAAGAAAATGTATATTTAGAGAAGTATCAAGAGATTAATACTTGATCTTTAATCTAAAGAAATAAAGAAATTCCACAGTATCTTTTCTCATGTCTTACAGTTACTCCAGCAAGAAGTTTTCAATCAAGAGAATTCAAACCAAGATATAATGAAAAGAAAAACTCCTTATATCCTGAAACGGCAACTACATGTTAACAAAGCCAGAAGACCATACATATTGAAGAGAAGTTCATATTACTGATGTAGCAAAGACAGCAATGTATATTTAGAGTAACTGTGCTTTATGGTTATCTTATTTAAATCAGAAATCATATTTGTGTGAAAAATATACTATGAAAAATCATCAAGGTAATAACATGTGTTTCTTTTTTGCAATTGTTGTTTCTTGAATGTGATTTTTCCTACTTGAGATTAATTGGACCAATACATTTACAAATAAATCTAGTTTCTAAGCATGATGTATTGTACACAATTGAGATTTCAACATATTTGCTACAATATAGGGTTTTTTCCTGTATTATAAAATGTTTTTCTACACCAAACCATAAATCAATAGTTCATAAACAGCAGCATCATAAAGTTTCTCATACACACACCTCAAAACATACCTCAAAAACAATCTATCTTGCCAAAATATTGTGCAATATGGTAATCAGAATTTCCACACTGTTTCCTAAATTGACTAGTGGCAATTATCAGGGTTTAAATCTAAATAAGCAAGGAAACTTGTGTATTGGCTATTAAGTTGCAATTTCAAATCTCATATTTTAAGTGGCCCTCCTTATTTTGTTGACTATCTAGTGGAGTCTTCATGCACCAGTGAAAGACCATGATTTAATTCATTATTAGAAAGAAAATATTTTCAACAATGTCTGCTAGCTGAACAAAGCCAGAAGATAGCATTTACTCTGAAGAAATTCATATTACTGACTTAGGCAAGAAAGCAATGTGTATTTAGTTTATTCAATCAGTTAAACAATTTATATTCTCTCCATAATTCATGTATGTTCAACAAATGTTCTTAAAGAGTAAAACAAGAGTTGATCTAAAGTCCAATGAAATCAATGAAAATTTCCTAAATAATGGCCTTGATTCTGACCACAAGGGAACCATGACTCAAAATATCTATCAGCGCTGCAGATTACCCAGGATTATCTTTGGTATTAATACATTCCAGCATAGTGAATCATGACCAAAATAACATTTTTACTGTGAGGATATCATACAGTAAAATTTACTTTGAGGATAGTCACATTGTTTTCCATGGTCACCCACAGATTGTCTTCATATGTTTGCTTGTCAACAGCCACACACAATTTGAAGCATGATATGTGAAGTCACAAAGATATAATGCATTAACTGCAAAAATAAACATAATTTTAATTCAGCAAAGCAATAAAGCACAAGCTTATCATTAAGTATCAATGACACTGAACTGAGACCTGAGACTGGCTCACTGCTTCGCCACTGCCTCTTCTGGTCAGGCGTGGCTCTGCAGCAATCTTGCCTCAGCTCTAGTCTACACCTACCGCCATTTTCAGCGGCAGTCAATGGGAGATACGCAAGGTATATAAAATACCTTGCATATCTCCTGCCAACTTCTACACACTACATTGAGCCAACCTGAAATGGAGTCCGATCAGTGTAGTATAAGTGCGGTTACGGAGCTGGTGTTCCAGCTCCGGTTTGGTTATCAATTAAGCACATCTACACAGATGCCTCAATCGAAACCTGAAGATCACACTGACGGCGGCGACTTTGCCTCCATCTGTATAGACTAGTCCTGAGTTCCCCTCCAGTATGGCCCCTTAAGGACTCCACACCACACAGTCCAAAACATTTTAAAACAAGACTTTCCTTCAAGAGTCCAATGTATTTAATCCTGCCAACAAGATGGCATAAACCAAATAGAACTCAAAATAAAAAAAACAAGTAAGTCTTTACCCCAGCCTCAGGTTGGGTCCAGCCACTCTTTCCTGCTACTCTGTCTTCCTTTCACAATGTTATATTAAACAGGGTACAATCTGGACCAGGGATGTCAAACATGCAGCCTGCAGGATGAATGCAGCCTGCAATCCTCTTCAATCTGGCCCCTAACTGAGCCCCACAGGACCTCAGTCTCCCTAACAGACAGAGAGAGAGAGAGAGAGAGAGAAAGAGAGTGTTTGTGGTCTCACATACCAAGCACTCCACAATGCTGTGAGAGTGTCAGGTCTCGCGACATCATGGAATGCTGGGTATGTGAGACTGAGCTCTACGAGACAACTCTTTCTCAGGGAGAGAGTGAGAGAGAATGGTATCACAGAGCGCAGTTTTGCATACACTCCACTCCACGATGCTGCGAGAGTCCTGTAGCATTTTGATTTATGGCATGTACAGCCCACTTGTAGTACATTTAAATCAAATCTGGTCCACCTTAGGAAATGAGTTTGACACCCCTGATGTGTACTGTTGAACAGCTGTGTCCCCTAGGTTCTCCAATTTAGGATGCAACTTAAAGTGCTGAGAAAAAGACACTTCCAGCCAATTAGCAGTTTCCAGCTTGTAACTTGCTCTTAGTTGCACAGTACTGAGTGCTAGTTACTCATGAATTAAACTGCAGAGAAACACCAGCAAGATCTCTAGTCTCAAACTTTCACCCAGAAATGTGCTTCTTTTATTGCCCAACACACTGCTGAACAATACAAGCTCATATAGAAGTCCATCATTTCATCAATGGTAAATGACATGCACTAGCCTTATTACGCCAAATGGAGTTTTCCCACACAAACACTTTAAGATAAAACAGTAAAACAAGTTTATTAACTACAGTCTAAAAATAAAGGTTTTAAGTGACAACAAGTAAGGGAGCATAAAAGGCAAGGTTGGTTACAAAAGAGATAAATGTAAAATGCAAACTAATAACTTTCTTAACAAACTAACATAATTCAGATCAAAGCCATTTCTCTCACCATACACAGCAGTACATTTCACAGGTTGTGTCTCTTTTCAGCTTAGGAACCCTCCTCCATAATTCAGTTTACTTCAGGTAATCATTGCTATCATAAGAAGAGAGATGGGAGGAAGAGGAATGAAGTCAATCATTCCCTCCCCTCTTTATAATTAAATTTGTTGTGCTAGAAACATCCTTGCTGAGTCATGGTGAGGTTTGAAATGTCCCTATAATGGAATGCCAGTTTCTTGTTTAACCACCCCCCTCCTCTCCACTGGATAATGGCTTCTTAAGCAGATGTTAGTATTTTAGCTGGGATGAGAGTGTGTTTTTGTCTCTGAAAAATTGACTTGGGCCTGCTTTTCTTAACCTTGGAGCATGTTATAACATTATTATACAGTAAGGCAGTGATTCTCAACCTGCAGCCTAATCAACACACAGATGCAGCACATATTACATCATCAGAACTATATAGGTAGTACATATATGGCTGTGTGGGTGAAGCCCATATAACACAGAGATCTGCATATGCAGTCCACAATGGTAAATAAGTTGAGAACCACTGAAGTAGAGTCTTGTAACTTTACATAAAATATTACTATACATGTTACGAAGACAATAATGTTCAGCAGATTATGGATTTTCAAATGATACCACAGAGGATGTATCTCACAGCCATATACCGGTAAAAGGTTCAACATAGGGTACAGATTGTCACACACAGTTCATACACTTTTCTGCCCCACTCCCACACTGGGCACAGATCCTCCTCCCTGATAGTCTGTCTGCCTGCTTTCCCAGCAGAGATAGCCAGGCCTTAGTGCCTGGAATGTTGGGCAGGCAAATGGCCCCCCACACCCAAATCTTTTCCTTGGTCAAGGGCTTCCTGATCAATGCAGACTCTAGCTTCCTTTCCCCTCATTCCTCCTCAGACCTCTTTTTTATTTCTTAAGGTTTGGCTTGAATTAACCATATGACAATTGATTTTCCCACATGGGAGATGAGCTGATCTTGGCACTGCTGGGAGCCCATATCCTCTTAAGGGGCCAGTCTCCCTCTGACAGGGTGCATCTACACTTATGAATTAAGTCGACTTAAGCAGGCTTAAGTCAACTTAATTTACTCCACGTCTACACTGGGCTTTCCTTAATTCGACTTAAGCTGCTCCTTAAATTGAATTAAGGAAAAATTAGTTTGAATTAATAACACCTTGTTATAATTCGAACTAGTGTCTAAGTTGACTTTAATAAGTCAACTTAGCCAGTGTAGGTGCCCTATGTAGATGCCCAATGGCCGGCATGGCAGTGCTCCAGCCAGAAGGCAGCCACAGGGCTCCGTTCTGGCTGGGACCTCTAGGGCCCTGGCAGAAAGGAGCCTGCGCTCCCTTCTACCCAGACCCCCACGGGTCCCAGCAAGAAGGAAGCGGTGGATCCCTTTTTGCCAGGACACACTGGCTTCCTTCTCCTTGGAACCACTGGGTCCTGTCTAGAAGGGCTCCCTTCTGCCCGGGACCTGAACAGTCCTGACCAGAAGGGAGCCAAGCAGTCCAGAACGGAAGGGAGCTCCACACTCCCTTCTCCCCCGGACCACTCCGGGGCTTGCTTGTCTAGTATAGACTCTCTAAATCGATTTAGTAAGGCCCATTTTAAGTCGACTTGGGAGTCCTGTGTGGACTCTCTAAGTAAACTTAATAAGGTCGACTTAAGGTCGACTATTAAAGTTGACTTATTTAAGTCAACCTAAATCCCTAAAACAGGAGGGTGTGAACAACCATTGTCTCCAACCAATGGCTCATCAGGTTTCTCCCTTTGGCCCATTGTAGGTGGGAGCTTCCTCAACATTAAGGAGACAATGGTTGTTCACACCCTCCTGTCTAAGTCATTCCTCCAGAATGACACAAGTTAAAGTATTGATATAACATCAAATTCCTAACTTCTAATTGAAATAGAATTCCCAGACATAAACTATATAATAATTCCCAGCAAATTAGTACCTTTCTATTGATATCAAACATGACATAGTTCCTATGGATTATAGTATTTATGAGATATCCATAGAAAATAATATCATAAATGCTTCCCTAAATCCAGACAGCGTCACACCCTGCCCACATGCCAGGCTCCCCCTATGTCTCTCCCCCCCCCCCCGGCAGGGAGGGCATTGATGTAGTCCTGGGGTAGCCCTAAGTCAATTTAGGGCTACCCCAGGGCTACACTGGCTTAATTTGACTTAAAAAAGTCGAATTAAGCCTTAAGTCTAATGAAAAGGTGGTTTTATAAAGTCAACTTAATTTTCATTAAGTTGACTTTATTTTCCTTAAGTCGACTTAAGCAGGGTAAATTAAGTCGACTTAAGCAAGCTTAAGTAAACTTAATTTACCAGTGTAGATGCAGCCTTTGGGTTTAAAAAAAGAATTACTGAAAGATTTAGCTGTCTGTTGTTGTAGACACTGAAAAATGTATTATTTGGAGAACTCTTCTGGGTATTCCAATTGTGGTTTGTTTTTTTTTAAGTTTCAGGCTGACCTGAAAATATTTTTTTTTAATATTTGGCCACTCAATTCTTTTTAAAGTTGCTCTCAGTTATATCCTCATTTTGATTTGGAACAGTTTTTAATTTTAAGTTTTAAAAATAAAATTAAAGGAATTTTTAAAACAAAAGTAGTTTTGAAGTGAAAAATTGAAAGGTTTCATTTCCAAATGTTGAAATGAAAGATTGTTTTTGGTGATGTTGTAGTGATATTGGTTCTAAAGCTATGAGAGAGATAAGATGGGTGAAAGTATATCTTTAAGTGCCCCAATTTTTTTCACTGAAAGAAATGAGCTTGCAAGCTCCATGGAGCCCTTCTTCAGGTCCTGTAGAGCTTTGAAGCTTGTCTTTCATCAGCAGAATTTTGTCCTCTAAAAAATATTTCCTCACTCACTTTGTATTTCTCAAAAAGAAACATTTTCTGAATATTTTTAGGTTTATCAGCTGTTGAGATATATATATATATATATATATATATCCTCAGACTTTTGAGATGTCTATGAATCTCAGATCCTTTCAGTACAGAATTTGGTTAAAGTAATTATTTGCTATTTTGCATGAATTATACTCTAGAACCTCCCTCTCATATGTCCTGGCCTTGACATATGAAAAGTGCTATAAGCAAACCATGGTAAAATTAGCAATTGTGCCATTACTGACACAAAATATCACTTTTTTTTTTAAAATGTACAAAAGAAATATTATTTATATTGAGGGTAATTACATGGGAGTGGAGCAAGAAACTGGCTTGCCACTTGATAATCAATGGTGCAGCAAGAATAAAGACTAGGAAAGATGAAGTTTTGTCATGATGACAAAGATTCACAAATCATAGACATTTTGATAAAGGCCTTTTGATAAAGGAGGTGAAGAGGAGGATTTTTAGATAAATCTATTTCATTTGAATAGTTTTCCTGTGGAGTATAGGAACTTTGGGGGATATCACTTTTTGTGTTTCTGTGCCTCAGTTCTGTATGCAGTTTTTTTTTTAAAGAAACATTCTTAAATATGGCAGTTACATATATATCCTATATCCCACAGTGAGAACACTTATAACCAATATAGTGCTACTGTTGTGAAGAGAATCCTTGTTTGTTGGGTTTTTTCATGCAGAACAAAACTGATGGTACAGGGGTGTTTAAATACATGCATGTGTACATAAACACACATGCAAATGGGATGGTGTATTCAGATTCTTCAGAATTCCATAGTCAACAATTATCTATGGATGGATGCAATCTAAAATATACAGACTAGTATGATGCATAAAACAGCATTATTTTCGTTTCCCTTGCCACAGAAATTGTTGCTCAGATTTATAGGAATACTGTCTTTAATATTAAAAAAAATATTCACCTAACAAGCTTTTTCAACCAAATTAAAGTCCCTGGTGAATTGTCATTCTTCTAAAAAAATTTTACTTCACTGCAGGCAATACCTCAAAATGATGTAATACAATTGCCCAAAGAATTAAAATCAAAAGCATCTGCCTGTGAAGAATGAGGGAGTTATGTGTATTATTTGTATTAATATCACATGGCCTCTGTTTACCTGTTCTTTATTACCCTGCCTGACTGCATGACAGAATTAAATCAAAGGAGGCTGTTAAGGGGTGAATCAAACAGAAAATGAAAGAATGACAGTGATAAGTCTTCTTAAGGGAACAATGGGAGAACTTTTAATAGGGTAATACTCCTGCTTGGCTCCAGCCAAGCTATCAAGGTTTACTTTTCCCAGGGCTGAGCCTGGGATTAAAGCCATACTAAACCATTAAAGGACCCTGGGCCTAGAAAAGAACAACAATGAATGTTGTGAGGAGCGGCTCACAGAATGTCAGAGAAATCTTGCAAGAAAAGATTAAGTAAAGTAGGTGTCTAGGTTTTTGTTTTAAACCTTGTCCCTGCTTGCTATATATCTTTGAGTGAATTAATAAATAATGCTAGATTTTTACAAAACTGTTGAGTCTTTCTAACTGGCTGATATCACAGTTCCTGGAGGAAAAGGGCTTTCAGGTACCAAAAGTAGCTGAGGTGTGTTGGGTTAACATGTTTGGTATGCACAGAGGGGCTGTAGCCCAGATAGCCTGTCTAAAAGTGGTTGGACCAGGCAGTTCTATCCAGAGAAGGGTATGAAACACAGCTTGCCTGTAATCATGACATTCCAAATGATCATAACCTTACACACTGTTAAATATATTTCAGATCTACACAGTTCTTACTAACAAGAAATGCTAAAATTAAGGTTTCATAGATTCATAAGATTCCAGGGCCAGCAAAGATCATTTTAATGATCTTGTTTGATCTTCTGTCCTAGTCTGGCCACAGAAAGTCTGCCCAAATTCCTTTTTGAACAGAACATATGTTTAAATAAGCAAAACCAAACAAACTCGGGGTGGTACCCTGTAAATTGAGAATTGCTAAGAGTATCCATTCATCAGAAATGGAAACAAGTGACCCAGGAAACTTTAGGCCTATTAGTTTTACCTCAACTGTATGAAAGGTCTTGGAGCAAATTCTGAATGAGTTAAAGACATAAAGGTAAACAGTAACTAGGATAAACTGCAACATGGTTTTACAAAATAATGCTCATGCCAGACTAACCTGGTCTCTTTCTATGAGAAGTTAACTGATATTTTAAACAGAAGAAATACAGTAGATCGAATGTACCTAGATTTCAATAAGGCATTTGATACAGTTCCACATGGAAAATTAGTTACATTTAAGAAGATGGGGATTAATATGTGAACACAAAGTGGATAGGAACTCATTAAAGGGGAGACAAAAGTCATACTGAAAGGTCAGCTGTCAGCCTGAGATTACTAGTGGAGTTTCCCAGGAATCAGTCTTGGGACCAATCTTATGTAACATTTCCTTTCTTGATCCTGGTGTAAAAAGTGGGAGTATGCTAATAAACTTGTGGATGACACAAATTTGGGAGGTATTATAGTACAAAGGAGGACCAGAATACCATACAAGAAGATCTGAATGACCTTGTAAACTGAAGTAACAGAAATGGGATGAAATTTAATGGCACATTTACTTTTGATTAAGAACAAGAATTTTTGCAATAAAGTGGAAATTTATCAGTTGGAAATGACAGAGCAGGTGAAAGACCTTTGTGTATTGAATGATCACAGGATGACTATCAGCACCCAATATGATGTGGCTGTTAAAAAGACCAATGCAGTCCTAATATGAATGAGGTGAGCTAATTCCCAGTAGAGACAATGAAGTGCTACTACTCTTATAAAAGGCACTAGTGAGACCTGATCTGGAATACTGTGTGCAATTCTGATCAGTCACATTTAAGAAAGATGAATTCAAATGGGAACAGGTGCAGAGAAGGGCTACTTAGATGATATGATGAATAGAATTAAAATATTTTAGTGAGTGAATGTTAGAAAAAAGACAAACTGTCGTGGTGTTGGATAAAGGGAGTGATTGGGCATCCAGGTTCATAGTACAGGTCATTTGGGAAGGAACAGGTTATGGTATGGATGGCAAGTAGAACCAGTACATGATCTACAACATTCTGGATGAGGGGAGTCAAGAGACTATGGGTCTGAGGTACAAGAGGTCAGAGATTCGGGATAAACAGCTTAGTATGGAAGGGATACAAAGTGTGGTAATAAGGGGAGCACATATGTTATTGAGAGTGGGTTATCCCAGAATTCATATAGGAAGAATGGGTCAAGAATTCATTAGGAAATATGTTCCTGTGCAGAAGGAGGGGGGTCTGTGGAATCCCCTGGTGGTGAATGTGGAGGTCGACCTGCTTACACAGCCTGGTACTGTCTGTGCCCAGTGATGTGCTCCATGTAGATGTCCCTGGACCATCTGATGGTATTGGACACCATGAGGCGGCGCATCATCCTGGCATATTGCCTTCCGAAACCGCAGGTCTGAAGCACACATTCCTTGGCAGGGTCCCAGGCACCCAGGGCACCGACGATCAGGGCATGGATCTGGATCTCATAGCCCTTGGCTCACAGGGTGTCTACTATAGGAGTATATTTTTCTTCTTTTCGGGCTCGAGCGCCAAGAAAGGTCGGGGTTCAGTTTTTGAAGGGGACCGTGATGTCAATCATGACGATCTTCTTTTGATCCTCATCTGTGATTACGACATCGGGTCTCAGCGGGCTGTTACTACCGGGGATGGCAGAGCTGACTGAGACCTCCCCAAGATGAGGTGGGATTGCTTTCACGAGGCAGGCCTGGATCGCATTGTGCCTTAGTTGTCAGGCTCTGGAGTGGGGCTTGCAGCTGCAGAGGACGTGGGGCAGGGTCTCGTTGGTGTAACCATACTTTCTGTAGTGCTTGTCCTGGTTCCCATGGCAGATGGCTCCATTCAGGGGAACGCAGTTGAGGCGGGCACAGTGGATGAACCTCCAGTCTGCGAATCGGGTGTAGTTGCGTTCTGGGAGGAAGTGGTTGCTGGTGTCCCATTTGCTGGTCAGCTCGAAGACCTTGCCTTGGTTGGGTTTTTTCTTGAGGTCTTCCACATACAGCACATGGACGGCAGCTTTTAGGATCCTCTCCAGCATGCCTCTAGCCTTAGGGGGGCCGATAGTGCGGTCTTCGGTCCAGTTTTGCAGCCTCAAGACCGACAGCTCCTGCCTCTCCTCACACCACGTCCATCGGCAGCCGATGCACTTCCCAGATGACTCATGGCAACCTGGGCGTGGGTCCAGAGGGATGTGACGTCACCCCTCTCCTGACCAAATTTGCCATCCAAGGAGCCGCAGAGATAAATGGCGATCTCTGTGTTGGAAGGGGTTCTCTTGTGCAAGGTGTTTGCTGCAATGTTCCTGACAGTGGTATCTGGGCAGGTCAGCAGGCAGAAGGCATGGGTGATGACGGTGATGTCGCAGAGGTCGCCCATGCGCGGGACATTAGCACCTCCCTGCTTGTGACTGATGAAGGTCAGTTCGCTGCTGGCCCTCACGGGAAGGACCAGCCACTTTTTCATCAGTTGTCGGATGGTGCTGTTGGCCTTATTGAGGGGCACCCTTGCTACTGCTGAGCCTCACAGGATGAATGCAATGCGGAGGGAAGAGGGTGACAGCAACAGGTAAAGGATTGGAGAAGGAGGATTTCTGGAATCTCAAATGGATAATAAAAGAACAAGCTTTATTGGTGTATTTCCCAATTACAAGACAGAGCGGACACCCAAGCTGCTAGCTGAGCTTAGTCCGGAAATTGGTTTCAGACAGGAGACAGGAAACCACAAGTGACGGTTTCTGCAGTGGAGAGCTAGCAACCTGAACTAACATTAAGATACACAGAACCTAACATTTAAAATGATCCATCTTCTTGAATCCTCTTAATGGCTCACAAACAAAATATAAACAGACAAAATCCAATACACAATACAATAATAGTAACAGCAATACCTAAGGCTATTTCAATGGTTATTCCCTGAGTTAAAACAGAGGTCAGGCTAGACTCATTATACATTACAACTTATCTCTAAAGGGAAGTTAACTGATAGAGGGAACACGAGTTCACATACATACCAGAACCATCAAGCAGGTGACCAGCAACAGCATGATGAGTTTTGGGATGAAGGGGGATTAACTCGACATGGGCCGGCACTTTTTGGGAGGGCCTCCTACTGGCAGGTTGATCAGGCCTGACAGTTGACACATGGGGACTCTCGTCGTTTCGTGTGGCAAAGGTGGTTTTATTGCCTAGGCCGTTTCCTGCAGGGGTCATGTTAATCCTCGATTGGCCCAATTTTGCCGCAGTAGGAAGGGGGGTAAAGTGCTACCCGGTCCCCTTGTCCTTTTTTGGGCACGGGGCAACTTCTACTGGCTCTCCAGGTTCCGGGCTAGAGCCCTCTACGCACCCTTGTGGGGGTGGAGGGCAAGCATGGGCAGCCATGTGGCACATACACATGCCCGGCTGGTCCACCTATACAGTGGGCGAGAGGGTTAGCCCACCCCTAGGAAACCCAGGTAGGGAATAAATTGGGGTTCCAAATTAAGCAGTGGGTTGTCACCAGCCAGTGGGCAATAGACATATGGCTGAACTGAGGGGGAAATCCCTATTAAACATACATACCAGGGTCTCTACTATGTGGGAGGTGGTGGCCATTTTATGGGGCACAGATTGGGGCAACTAACAGAGGGGTGAGGATCAGGAAGGTGTTCAGAGCATTGATCTTTTGCCAAGGTGCCAGGAGGGAGGTGTCAATCTTGGCGGCATCCTGCAGGATCTTTTGGATGGCATCATCTGTCATCAGGGATCTGTTGGACATGGAAGCCTGTTGGCATCCCCAGGTGCTGGTACACCTGCCTGTCTTCGAGGCAGATGATGGGATCACCCTGGATCCTCAAAGGCATCAGTTGGACTGCATTTTTCTTGCTGCATTCAATGTGGAGGGACACACACTTCTTGGCGTTGAAGCGCAGCCCCATCTAGTTGGCGATCAGGCTGGTGGTGTGCAGCATATTTTGGAGGTGCTTGGGGTCATCAGCGATCAGGACCAGGTCGTCCGCATAGGCCAGGATGCTGACTCTTTCCCCATGGAGGCCGAGCCCCCCAGGGCCCTTGGCTATTACCTGGATGAGCGGCTCCATGGTGAGGTTGAAGATGATGGGGGAGGACAGCCTTGCTTCACCCCACTACGGTTAGGAATCTCAGCGGTCCCTCCCTTGACTGAGCGGACGGTGGTGGTGCTCCCATCGTATAGCTCTCAGAGCAGCTGGAGGAAGTTGGTCAGCATCCCAATTCCTGGAGCATGGAGAAGATATGTTGGTGAAGTATGGAGCTGCAAGCATCGGCCAGGGCTAGCCAAGCCATGGCACACTGTTTCCACGACCTCCAGACAGTCTGGATGGTGATCTGGAGGATGAAGTTGTGTTTGTAGCAGCCTTCGCAAGACATGAAGTTCTTTTGGATGGAGCTGATGGCTCCCCCGTTTACCGACCAGTCTGTAATCCTGGCTGCTAGGCAACTGGCATACAGTTTATAGATGATGGAGGAGAGGGAGATGGATCTTCAGTTGCTGGGGTCGCCTCGCTCGTCTTTCTTATATACCAATACTGTCATGGGCTTCTTCTAGGTGCTGGATGTCTGGTGGAGCTCCTTGCACCAGTTGAAGAGGGCAGAAAGCACCAGGCAGCTGGGGTCCCGCCTCTTTAGGATGCTGTAAGGCATACATACATAATAAGAGACTACAAGAGACTAAAGGAGCTTGGCATGTTTAGACAAACAAAAGAAGGCTAAGGGGAAATATGATTACTCTTTCTAAATACATCACAAGGATAAATACCAGGGAAGAGAAAGAGTTATTTAAATTATGCATCAACACTGACACAAAAACAGATAGGCTGCGTCTACACTGGTAAATTAAGTCGAATTAAGCTTGCTTAAGTCGACTTAATTTACCCTGTGTCTACACTGAAGTTTCCTTAAGTCGACTTAAGCA
>ML685831.1:9476294-9646731 GCA_007922175.1 Pelusios castaneus
TCTAAGTCGATTTACTAAGGGCCCCTTTAAGTCGACTTAAGAGTCCAGTGTGGACTCTCTAAGTCGACTTAATAAGGTCGACTTAAAGTCAACTTATTAAAGTTGACCTTCTTAAAGTTGACCTTAATTCCCTAGTGTAGACATAGCCATAGATATAAAGTATCGATCAATAAGTTTAGGCTTGAAATTAGGTGTAGGTTTCTAAGCACTAGAGGAGGGAAGTTCTGGAATAGCCTTTTATGGGGAGTGGTGAGGGCCAAAAAAAACCTAACGGGCTTCAAAATTGAGCTTGATAAGTTTATAGAGGGGATGGTATGATGAGATGACTACCATGGTATGTTGCAAATATCTCCACAAGGCCAGTAATGGGACACTAGATTAGGAAGGCTCTGACCCACTAAAGAGAATTCATCCCCAAGCGTCCAGCAGCTCGGTCTTGCCCACATGCTCAATGTCTAACATTTCTATATGTAGGATCAGGAAGTAATTTTTGCCTGGATCAGATTGGCAGAGACCCTGAGATATTTTCACCTTCCTCTGCCACATGGGACATGGGTCACTTAAGGGTTTGAACTAGTGTAAATAGTGGGTTGTCTGTAACTTACAGTCTTTAAATGATTTGAGGACTTCTTCAGGAACTGATCCAGAAGTAATCATTTTTTTACAGGAGGTTCTATAGTTTGTAATGTGCAGAAGGTCAGACTAGATGATCATGATGGTCCCTTCTGGCCTTAAAGTCTATGGGTATGTCTACACTTGCAAGTTAGGTTGACTTAAGGATGCTTAAGTCGACCTAAAGAATGCTGCATCCACACTGGGCTTTCATTTAAGTCGACTTAAGGGCTTCCTTAAGTCAACTTAATAACTACCACTCTTTAGGTCGACTTAACGGCTAAGTCGATTTGTTAAATCGACCTAAAACTGGTGTGGATGCCCTAGGTTGACTTAATTCCCTACATCGACCTAGGGCTGGGGAGAAGGGAACCGTGGGTCCCCAGCAGAAGGGAGCCAAGGCTCTCCGAAGAGAAGGGAGTTGCGGTTCCCTTGTTCCCAGCTGCGACTCCCCTGAGCCAAGGCTCCCTGCGAGCCATGGCTCCCTTGTCCCCGGAGCTGTGGCTCCCCTCAACTGGGAGCCATGGCTCCCTTGTTCCCTGCCTGAAGTCCTCCAGCCCCGACTTTCCTCCGTCGACTAGCACCTGCGAGTGTGGACACAGGCAGTCGACTTAAGTTTTTAGTGTAGACGCTATAAGTCGACTTATCATAGAATCATAGGGCTGGAAGGGACCTCATGAGGTCATCTAGTCCAACTCCCTGCTAAATGCAGGACCACTCTCTCTAAATCATTCTAGCCAAGGTTTTGTCTAACCAAAACTTAAATATCTCCAAAGACAGAGATTCCACTACCTCCCTAGGTAACCCATTCCAATGCTTACCACTCTCCCAGTGAGAAAGATTTTCTTAATATCCAACCTTGACCTTCCCAGCTGTAATCTGAAACCATTGCTCCTTGTTCTGTCCTCTGTTACTACCCAAAACAGCCTAGCTCCCTCCTCTTTTGAAGCTCCACTTCAAGTAGTTGAAGGTTGCTATCAAATCCCCTCACTCTTCGCTTCTGAAGACTAAATAAGCCTAGTTCCTTCAGTCTCTCCTCATAAGTCACGTGCCCTAGCCCCTAATCATTTTTGTTGCCCTCCGCCGGACTCTTTCTAATTTGTCCACATTCTTTCTGTAGTGGGGAGCCCAAAACTGGACATAGTATTCCAGATGCGGCCTCACTATTACCGAATAGAGGGGAATAATCACATCCCTCGGTCTGCTGGCAACACTCCTACTGATGCAGCCCAATATGCCATTGGCCTTTTTGGCAACAAGGGCACACTGTTGGCTCATATCCAGCTTCCCGTCCACCATAACCCCCAGGTCCTTTTCTACAGTGCTCCTACTCAGTGCTTTTTTTCTGGCGGAACGCACCGGAACGGCGTTCCGGCACCTTTTTTTCCTTAGTAAGACCTCACAGGTTGTCTTTCAGTATATTAGCGGCCTGCATAGTTAATAAAACTTAACAGTTTTTACCTTGTATTTTTATTTCTTTGATATATTCAAAAATTTACTGTTTACTGCACTATTTTCAGTGTTATTTCTTTATGACACGACGGACATCAATAGGAGTTCCGGTACCTTTTTTTTTAGAAAAAAAACACTGCTCCTACTTAGCCAATCAGTCCCCAGCCTGTAGCAGTGCATGGGATTTTTCCATCCTATGTGCAGGACTTTGCACTTGTCCTCGTTGAACCTCATGAGGTTTCTTTTGGCCCAACATTCCAATTTATCTAAGTCTCCCTGAATCCTGTCCTTGCCCTCCAGCGTGTCTACCATTCCCCTCAGCTTGGTGTCATCCGCGAACTTACTAAGCATGCAATCTATCCCATCATCGAGATCATTAATGAAAATGTTGAACAGAACCGGCCCCAGGACTGACGTTGGGGCATTCCACTCGTTACTGGTTGCCAACTAGACACTAAGCCATTGATTCCTACCCACTGGGCCCATTGATCTAGCCAGTTTTCTATCCACTTTACGGTCCACTCATCCAATCCAAACTTTCTTAACTTGCTGACAAGAATGCTGTAGGAAACCGTATCAAAAACCTTGCTAAAGTCAAGGTATGAGATGACTGGATTTGTGGATGCAGGAAGAGCATCCTGCATCCACAAATCCAGTCATCTCATCATAGAAGGCAATCAGGTTGGTCAGGCACGATTTGCCTTTGGTGAATCCATGCTGACTGTTCCTGATCACTCTATTGTCCTCCAAGTGTTTCAGGATGGATTCTTTGAGGACCTGCTCCATGATTTTTCCAGGGATTGAGGTGAGGCTGATGGGTCTGTAGTTCCCTGGATCCTCCTCCTTCCCTTTCTTGAAGATAGGTACTATATTTGCCTTTTTTCAGTCCTCTGGGACCTCTCCCATTCGCCACGAGTTTTCAAAGATAATGGCCAGCGGCTCTGCAATCACATTGGCCAACTCCCTCAGCATGCTTGGATGCAGTTCATCCAGCCCCACAGACTTGTGCACATCCAACTTCTTTAAGTAGTCCCTAACCTGACCTTCCACCACCGAGGACTTAACAGACACTTAGCTTTTCTAGTCTAGACATACCCTATGAGTCTATGTTGCAGTCCCAGGGACTGAGGTACCAAGCTGGTTTATGACTATACAAATTACAATCACATCCCATGATTGAGTGCAGGCATAGGCTTCCATTTCTTTCTCTTCTGTATTGTATGATATGCTTGTACACTGCCTAACACAATGAGACCTTTGCATCTTGGCATCCTCATAATATATATAAATAAATTATTAATAAAAATAGGCTCATATGATTCATAGACTTTGTACTGTCTTTCTGCATGGGAGTGAATTTAATCTAAAATGAATACATTCATAACATTACATATTTTTCTTGTGAAAACAATTCACTTACTAGAAAATCCTGTTTGGAATCCCAGCTGCTTCAGTTCTGACCCCTTCCCAGGGTTGTCATTTGTTATCTGGTAAGCGGGGTGGGGAGGATTACATGCCAACCCCACCACAGCTCCCCAGACCAAAGTTTGCTCCTTGCAGACTTTTTTCAGCTCAGTATGTTCCATTCCACTTTTTGTGGCCATCCTCAGCTTTTACAGGGTATAATATAATGACATAAATGTTCTATAAAATGACATAACTATGTCCCTACTCTAATTTTTTTTTTCTGAAATGATGAGGCCCCTTACTGCCAACAGGCCTCAAACTTGCATCTCTCCTCCCAGCAGGAGGAACAGAATGGCCTGTTTTTCTTTGAGGAACAGAATGGCCTGTTTCCCCCTGTCCCCCGCAGTTGGAATACAAGCCTGGATAATTTCAGTATTCCGAGCACCCTGTCCCATGTTGCTTTACATTATTATTGTTACAGAAAAATAACTGTAAATGTGCATATTGAAACACCATTAGTTTTTACACCTACATTAAAATAGCCCAGAGCTGCTGGTATAAGCCTGGTATAACAAGGTACATATTTTTCTCAAGCCCATATTTTTTGTTTTAAAAATTCTTCATTGAGAAGGTCTGAATTGCTGGAAAACTCTAATTCGGCATAAGTACCAGCTACCTTAAAACCTTGCAGGTCATAGAACACCTGCTCCTGTGACCTCTATGGATGTAAATTATGTACAAAATTTCTTGTGAGCACTCAAGCTGGTAAAGGCAAAAAGAGAGAAAGCGATGTGAAAACATTTCTGGTGCCTCTTGCTATTAGCAGCTTTCAATAGTGTGTGAAGAAACATAAAGCACCACTTACAAAAGCATAACTTAATGTAAGTGCAGGATTTGACATCTACTTTGCAAGGAGAGGATTTTATTTAGATATATTGAGTGTTAAAATATACACAGTGCAGTTCTTGTAAAACTGATTCCTGTTCATTTAAGCAGTTTAGTGCTTCTCTAGTAGATACACATCTGCCACTTGCTGGATACAAAAAGCTGCTCTGATTCATCTGCTTTAGTTAAACTTTTATCAAGGAAAAGTTGTTTTCCACAGCAGCAGATGAGAACAGTCTGTCTGAACTAAGCATTGCAGATTGTTCATTGGAATTGTGAATGTGCAAAGCTAAAGCCTAATGAAGCAAAAGTTTTGTGCAATACACTGGAAAGGTTCTGGGAATTTTTTTTTTTAAAAGCAATACAAATAGGGTTGTTACTCTTGCTAGTATTTAAAAAAAAAAAGAAAGATAAAAACTGCAATAAAGTACGTGAAATTTACTTGAAAGTTCTTTATTGCATCTATGTTAATCCTACCACAAGATGAACTCAGAGGAAGTTTTTGTCAATTTACTCATAAAAAATCAGTGCCTATAACTGATTACTAGCAAAGTATACTGATCAGTTCACCAGTGATGGGACAGTGATAGAGGTGACCAAACAAGTTTAGTCCTCATGTAATTTTGGCTTAATGGAACCTTGGCTGCATAATCAAATTCGACCTGTACTGGATAGCACTCAATGAATCATAGATGATTAGGGTTGAAAGGGACCTCAGAAGATGATCTAGTTCAATCCCCAGTTCAAAGCAGAACCAATCCCAAATAAATAATCCCTGCCATGGCTTTGTCAAACCACACTTTAAAAACCTCTAAGGATAGAGATTCCCTCCCCTCTCTAGGTAACCCATATCAGTGTTTCACCACCCCCCAGTGAAAAAGCTTTTCCTAATATCCAACCTAGACCTCCCCCATTTCAATTTAAGACTATTGCTTAGTTCTGTCCTCTACTACCTTGAAAGCAGCCTAGCTTCATCCTCCCAGAATCCACTTTCAGTAATTAAAGACTTTTGTCAAATTCCCACTCATTCTTCTCTTCTGCAGACTAAACAAGCCTAGTTCCCTGAGCCTTTCCTCATAAGTCATATACTCTGCCCCATCTAATAATTTCTGTTGACCTCCACTGAACTCTCTCCAATTTGTCCACATCTATCCTATAGTGGGGGGCCCCAAAATTGGACACAATACTACAAATGTGACATCACCAATGCTGAATAGAGGGAACTAATCACTTCCCTCAAGCTGCTGGCAATATTTCTACTAATGCAGCCCAATATGCCATTAGTCTCATATCCAGGTTCTTGTCCTCCTAATCCTCAAGTCCTTTTCTGCAGAACTGCTGCCTAGGCAGTTGGTAGCAGTACATGGGATTCTTTTGTCCTAAATACAGGAATCTGCACTTCTCCTTGTTGAACCTCATCAGATTTCTTTTGGCCCAATCCTCTAATTTGTCTAGGTCACACTGTATTCTATACCTGCCCTCGAGCATATCTATCACTCCTCCCAGCTTGTTGTCATCATCAAAGTTGTAGACCATGCAATCTACCCAATCCTCCAGATCATTAATGAAGATTTGGAACAAAAATGCCCTCAGCACCGACCCCTGTTGCATTACGCTTGTTACCGGCTGCCAACTAGACATAGAGCTATTGGTCACTACCTGCTGAGCCCGATGATCTAAGCAGCCTTCAATCCATTTTATAGTCCATTCAGCCAGTCCATACTTGGCTAAATTGCTGATAAGAATACTGTGGGAGACTATATCAAAAGCTTTCCTAAAGTCAAGCTATGTCACATCCATTGCTCTCCCCATCTACAGAGCATTAATTTCCCACATCCTCAGGTTTAATTGCCACATTCCAAAATGTAAGGATTTATTTTTAAGTGAATTCATACGTGGGTCTGAACTGAATGTCCTACCTAAGCACAGTAGCAGAACTAGCTATGGCAAAGACAGGCTGAGGCGTACAACACAGGCAACAAGGGCGGGATGGTAAAGGGAGTTGGAAATGAAAAACAGAGGATAGCAATAAATTGGGAGAATGGTGTGTGTCGGGGGGCAGGGGAAGGACATTGAGAGGAAGATATAAATAAGCTAACCAGCAAATGGATTAGATTACAAATAGCTGATAAAGATAGAAAGGAAGAGAAGGCAGAGTACAGTGATGCATATTGAACATATGTGCGTAACAGATTCAGATTTGGAGAAAGCAAGTTCTCTATTTTCCTTACAATGCATTTGTCGACCTACTAACAGGAAAGTCTCTCTGACAGAGAGGATGGCAAGCTTTAATTGACCTCTCTCCCCCTTACATATATGTTCCCCAGCACAGTAAATGTCAGACTCTTACCTGTCTTTTCTGCCTCCCTGGTAATACAGATATCAGGGTGACACGTGTATTTCTACCCATAGTGTTGAATGTTTTCCCACCCTAAACTTAAGGTTTAAATCCTAGTTCCCCTGTTGAAGAAGCCCTCAGTCACAAAATAGAAAGGGCAAGTTAGCCAGGCAGGGCCCCGTTTCACCCTTCAGAAAGTGCCCTGGGAGTATTTAATAGGCTGCTCAGAGGATGTCTATGAATGCTCTTTTTCCTGCCATAGCTGCACTCTGGAACTCTGGCCCAGCGTAGATTATAGATCTCTGCACCCTTCTGAACAGAGGAGGGTCTTTGTACTGAGCTGGCGCTGGTGAAAGAGTCAGAGAGGCATAGAGAGAAGCTCATTCAGAGCCAGTGTTGCTGATAGTCAGAAAATAGGCAGAGTGTACCTGCTGGGAATACCTGTTCTGTTAAGCCAAACTACCAAAGAATGGTGTAAGTTTAATATCATACTTGCCTTTCTTACATGTTCTGTTGCGGTACAAGACATTTACTAGTTGCCACAGGGGGTATTCTTTCCTATCACATGGGCATAGAAAACATTTCTGAAAAATCAAAGAGAGAGAAGTCTGTTGAAACTATAGTAAGTGTGACATAGCCAGGCCTGATGGCTACAGGACGGTGGTCCTATTTGAAGGCCTGGGAAGTGGGTGGGTGCAAGTGATGGTTGATGATCTCCTGGAGGACATTGATGGTGGCCTAGTACTGCTTGGTCCCCACGCAGTCCCATTCCTCGAGGGTGAGGTTGAAATCCCCACCCAGGACCAGGTACTCCTGAGAATCCAGCATGCCATGGAAGGCGGCCACCTGCCAGAAGAACGGCACCCACTCTGGCATAGACGTTGACCAAGTTCAAAGTCAGCCCCTCCAGGCAGACCTGAAGGTGCAGCTGGCAGCCTGGAATGACCTTTGCAGCCCCCAGCACCTCAGGCTGTAGGTCGGGAGAGAACAGGGTGGCCACTCCGCCTTGGCGGGTGGAGAGATGACTCAAGCACACCCCATTCCCCCACTCCAGCTGCCAGCTGGCCTTGGCGGCTGGATCCGTATGGGTCTCCTGCAGGAAGACCATCGAGTACCCTACTCCCGAAGGAAGGAGAGCACCTGGGTTCTTCGGAGACCCATCCTACAGTCCCTGGCATTTAACATGGGAAAGATGACTGGGGCCAAGAGGAGGGCTGGGGAGGATTCTCAGGGGCAGAATCCCGCATGGCCTCTGTTGTGACTGACCCTGAAGGCCATGACAGAGTCACAGAAGCTTCAGGCCCTCTGGTAGGCTGCGGTGTCCTGCCTCCCAGTCCCTTTACCCTCCTTCAGGATGGTCCTCACAGCCTGGAGGACGAGATGGAAGTTACCCCAGCGCTGCAGGGCGAGCCACTCCTGGTTTCTGGCCCCACAAGTGTCAGCCAGGAATGCACGCAGCTCATCCCATAACGCTAGAGGGTCTGGGGCAGAAAGCACCCGGCCATCCTCCGGGGCAATATCAGAGAGAGTGATAGGGATGGGCTCAAGGGCGGTGTTAGAAACAGGGTTAGGAGCAGGGCTGGGGACCCCAGTGGTCGAACCACTAGGGCGCGATTCCCCTTGACCGGGCATGGGAGTCAATCCCAGCCAGTGCTAGGAATGGAAATTGGACAAGGCTGAGTGTCCATGGCCTCAGTGTCGGATGGGGAGTGGGGGGGCATATGTCAGGATAATCAGGTGGGGAAAAAGGCGGCTGTCCCACCAGGGACGAGACCCTGGGACCTGGCTGCTCAGCACTGACCATCACCTCCGGAGGCTCGGCAGTCGTAGATGTGATGCTGATTGCAGCTGGGCAGGTGGAGCAGCCCGGGAATGTCCTTGGGATGAGGGTGGGGACAGTGGGCAGGATCTGGGACAAGGGAGGGGGCAGTAAAGCAGATTCTTGTCCAGATTGAGGTCTGCTGCAGAGGGTTGTCCTCCCCTAGGGCAACTAGGTCCCTCCTCACCTCAACACAGGCCACCTCACCAGACACCGGGATGGGAACCACCTTGGAACTGGCAGCGGGCGTAGATGGCGAAGCAGGCTAGGAGTTGGGGAGGGTTCCATCTGTAGCTTCTCTGGGGAGGGTATCTAAAAGGGCCTCCAGTGGGGGGGGCAGTGCTGCCCCCCTGTGCTGCTGTGGCCATTTCCTCGGCCAGAGCCTCCCACTGGGCCATGTCAGGGGGTGCAGCAGAAGGCCCAGAAGCAGCATCGTTGTCATTAGTGCCCTGTAGTGACTTTCAGGGGGCTTCCTCCCTGTCCGACATGGCAGGGAAGGCTTGGGCCGCCTTCTCCTTGTTGTGTTTCGCCTTGACGAGGGCCTGGACTTCTAAGGTGGCATCGGAGGGCCGGCTAGTGGGGGCGGTGTCAGGTGGGAAGGGTGAAGGTTCCTGGGGTGGAAGGGATGATGGAGGGACATCAAGGGGATGGGAACCCTCCCTCTGGGGTGTGCCCTCTTCTGGGTCCTGGGAACAGAGAAAATTACCTTTCTAAAGCATCTGACCTACATTATCAATGTTTTATCTTGCAATGTTTAGCATTTCTGCCATATGTGAATTTACTGATGAAGGCACACATCTATAAAGATACTAAGTGGCTTGGAGAAATTCAGATGAAGTGCGTGTGTTTCTAATATATTTTTAAAGGGAGGGAAAAGTGGCATATGTGATGCTTTGCTTTGATGTCCTTCCTGTGAAGTGCTCATTTGCAGCAAACTGCTGTGTGGAAGGAAATGGCATGAGAGACTATATCTGGGTATGCTGGTGAGCTGATCTGAAGACTCACACGGAGGAACTTGCATCAAGTTTCCCTGCTCAAACAAAAATGAGAGGCACACACTGGATATAGTCACAGCAGATCTGCTACAATGTATTGTAAAATCATCTAACAATAGAATATAGTTCCAGGTTTTCTAGCCTTGCCTTTTATTCTGCTGACTAAATCTACTAACAAGAGTGCTCTTTACCATTTCTTTGTTTGATATAGACTGGATGTACCATGGCAGATAGACTGTGCATGTTACAAGAGGACATATTTAAGGAGAGGATTAGGTTCATGCAGTGGATGGGTGAACCAGAATGCAGTCAAAGTTCCATGCCCCCCTATTCAGTCCTGCTTCTACCCTCTCCTGTAATCTGATGATGCACTGCTTTATTTGCAGCTCGAGATGGGCCTGAGTCAAAATTCCAGAGATGAACAACATTCCCCACCCTGAGATTCTGTATCAAGATCCAAATCCATGTCCTGACATCAGTAAGACTCTGCATGTGTTTCAAGGTAAGGACATGACTAATATTTCCCTGGACTAAGGCCCAAGTGCTCAGCATCTTTCAAGATCAAGCCCCAAATGCCTAAATATGCATTTAAGTACCTAACTTAAGGGACCCCTGATTGAAACTGTTGGACTACGGTATATACATTAATTATTTTGGAATGTATATGTAGTTCAAGAAGTCACATACATTTCTTATATGTTGTATGTTGTAACTAACAACTGTATCATACTTAAAATGTTAATCACCATATTCAAAGATCTTTCCTTGCTTTCCAAGAAGAGCATGGAAAAGAGTGTAATCAGACTATAATTTTTTGAGTTATAGCATCATCTGCTGGACATAAGGGGAACAACAAACAAAGTTTCTGAGGAAACAACCAAGGAGTCCTGTGGCACCTTAAAGACCAACAAATATATTTGGGCACTGAGGAAACAGTTTGCTGACTCTAAAACTTGAGTTAGTGGGTGGGCACTCTGATATAAGATACAACTCTGCTTGCATTGATCCTGTTCTATAGGTTGTCACACTCCATTTCAGCAAAACATTTATGCACATTAACTTTAACAATGTACTTATGCCAACGCTATTCAGGCAGTCAATTCAAGCAACCAATTTCGACGGGGCTTAAGGATGTATTTAAAGTTAAGTATGTGCTTGGGTACCAGGGATAACTGGTACTGATGCTATTAGAGGATTTATCATCTGATGATGAGTGTGTTGTTTCTGAAGATTTTACTTGTAAACCAAACACATACATGCTTATAAAATGCTATTACTATCTTTTATGTGTGATAGAAATCACACCATGCATTCTTTCTCAATGGCTTTGGCCTGGTCTACACTTAAAATTTAAGTTGACCTAACTACATCACTCTGGGATGTGAAAAATTTTACACCATGACCCAGTTAACCAGGAAGTCTGATAGCGCAGAAAGGTGGCTGCCTGGAAACATCAGGAAAATGAGAAATGCTCTTGATGAACTGCTGGGGAGCCAGACAGTGTGCCAGCAGAGTTGCAGGGTCACCAGGCAGCATGCCTGCTTGCCTAGTGTCTGTTGTAAGTTGGAATGGAATGGAAATGTTTCTGTAGAATGTTTCAATTCCATTGAATCAGCATTTTCCAAAAACACTCTTGTGCTGGAAAATGTTTAATCATCTCTAATTATAAATACTGAGTTCTATAGTTGGTCTATAATTATAAGAATTCAACATAATGAATTAGATTCTCTATTATGCGCTGTTCCTTTTATGCTGCTGAGGCAATGCAAAGGGGACAGCTCAGGTATTAGCTGGTCACTGAAGAATTTCTCTGACAGAGGGGAATGCCCCATTGGCATAAAGCCATCTGAGCAAGCTTCTGCGTCAAGATGGCTATGACTACACTTGTAATTTTAAGTCGACTTGGGAGCCTCTACAACCATCGTGTCCTTAATGTTAAGGAAGCTCACAAAAACAATGGGCCCATGGAGAAATCTGATGAGCCATTAAGGACACAATGGTTGTAGACAGCCTCCTGTCTGTGGCGTGTTCACAGAATCACACAAGTTAAAGTATAGACATAACACCAAATTCCTAACTTCTAATACAAATACAATTCCTAGACATAAACTATATAATCATTCCCAGCAAATTACTAACTTTCTATTGATACCAAACATGACATAGTTCCTATGGATTATAGAATTTATGAGATATTAATAGAAAATAATATCATAAATGCTTCCCTAAATCCAGACAGCATCACAAAGGGCTCTGCCCTGGCCTTTGGGGGGCATGCCAGGCTCCCCCTGTGGCTCCCCCCCCCAGCAGGGAGGGCATTGGTGTAGTCCTGGGGTAGCCCTAAGTTGACTTAGGGCTACCCCATGTCTACACTGGCTTAATTCGACTTTAAAAAGTCGAATTAAGCCTTAAGTCTAATTAAATCTAGGTTTAATAAAGTCGACTTAATTTTCATTAAGTCGACTTTATTTTCCTTAAGTCGACTTAATTTACAAGTGTAGACGCAGCCAATGTGCCTTCGCCTGTCTTGCTCTTCTCCACCAGTGTAGATAGCATACTAAGAGGAGGCAGGTGTCAAACTGCCTGGCGTGGCTCACAAATGTGGGTGCCAACCTCAGGGCAGACTGTAGGAAATCAGGCACAAATTCTAAATTGCTTATCTATTCTACATTTAGATTTCACCAATCCAGTAGCAAGTGCAAACTCCATGAGCACTATGAAAGCCTTCCCATGGAGCCACAGACAATTGCCATGGGCACTGTAGTCTAGGTTTGTAGCCAGTACTGTAATTAACTACAGATTTATTAACTAGGAAAAGAAAAGGAGAGCTATTTAAAAGGTTAAAGCAGGTAAACATACACATAAATGAGTTACAATCTTAGGCTCAAACTAACTAATTCGAACTAATTTTAGTTAGTTCAAATTAACTTAATTCGAACTAGAAAAATTTAGTTCGAACTAAGCAAGTGCCATTCATGGCACTTGCTTAGTTCGAATTAGTGAAGTGCATTGAGTTCAATGGGCCAGTTAGTTCAAACTAAGTAATTAGTTAGAACTAACATGGCCACATTGGTTAATTCGAGCTAACTAGTTCGAAATCACCCTTAGTTCGAATAGCATATTCAAATGTATTAGTTCGAATTAAGGAAGCCCTTAATTCAAACTAATTAAAGCCTAGTGTAGCCATGTCTTTAGTTAGTTTGAATTAAGCTTCCTTAATTCGAACTAACTTGCCAGTGTAGACATAGCCTTAGATTCTAAAAGATCATTAAACTTTAATAAGCAGACTCCTTATATCCTTTAGGGCTAACTCAAGCAGAACAACTGCAGGTGCAGAGGGATCTTTTGCTTATGCTTGGTATTTCTTATTTTGTAGAGTCCAAGGAGCAAAAAGAACCTTGTTTCACTTTGTCAAGAATTTCATCGCCTTCTCTCCAGAGCCCAAACTAATGGGATTTCATGCACTTGTAATCTCTTCCTGGAGGGGATGAGCAGTGCAATTAAAACAGCCATTGTTTTTTTAAGGTCTCACAATGGCTTATTTGGTTTCAAGGCCTTCCAGTTGGACAGGGCCTAACATCTTCTACAGGAAGCTATCATTTGCATTAGAGAAGGCTTCTCTCCTGTTTCATGAGTTGCATAGTTAGAGGTTTACAACACATATATTTGCTATTGCTTTATGAGAGGGGTGGCCAAACTGCAGCTTGTGAGCCACATGTGGCTCTTTTACAATTAAAGTGTGGCTTACAGAGTACCCTAAAGTTGCCCATTCTGCACTTACTTGTCAGAGGAGAACTAAGGGCTTCTGCTCTGTGGCAGGGTGGTGGGGTTAGGGGCTTCTGCCCAGCATGCAGGAGTGGCCTGCAGAGCTAGAGATCCAAGCCCCTGCAGGTGTGCCCCATGGTGCTGAAGTCCCAGTCTGCCCCTCCCTGCAGAGCAGAAGCCCTTAACTCCCCCCCCCCCCAACCTGCCACAGGGCTGAAGCCCCAAGCTCTGGCAGGCATGCCCAGGCTCTCAAATTTCTGAATATTATTGTACATGGCTCAGAGAGTCAGTTAGTTTGGCCATCCCTGCTTTATAACATAGGGTATAGATGAGACACTAATACATGCAACATCCTACAGGCAATTCATAAGGTCTAAACACCAAACATTCTTACAACTCTAATATCTATCTTAACAATACTGAAATACAGGTGAGCCAGACTTTTTTCCAGCTAAGCAAGTTCTGTGAGCCCTGGGGCCTTCGCATCAGCTGGTACCTTCTGCCAGCATCACTGAAGACTCTTGGTAGTGGTGTGAGCAGCATGGTGAAAGCATAGCTGTGCTCCTTTATGTTATGTTGATGCCTTATGGATCTTACCAAAGTTGAGCAAATTAGAGTAGCCCCTAGGCTGTCCTCATACAAACATAGGGAAGTCTAGCCTGTGCTTGGATTCAAGAAAGAAATTTCCATATTCATATACTGGGTGAATAGTAGTCACACATTTTTTCCCTTTTCTACTCCTGTTTTTAATTAGGAATGTGTTTGAGATATAAAATTGAAACCCAAACCCAGAATGTGTGTTTGCTTGGGTCTGGATTCTGCTCATTATAAAAAGAAGGAAAAGCAGTAAAATTTGGATCCGGATCCTTGTTCAGATACAGAACTTCCTCCTCTACGCTCCCAAATTTTAGCAGGAATCAGGTTAGGTTATTAAGTCAGACCCATCACAGAGTTAGAGTCTCAGTCTCTTTAAATCTGGAAAACATAGTGATTTTTTAAAATTTGTTACTTACATTTAATTTTTATTACAGAGTTGGAGTATTTTAAGTGTATTTAAAACAGGCTATGCTCTCATAGTTATTTAAATCTTCAGCTTATCTGTTCTGACTTCCCTTATAACAGAGACTATAGAATTTTAGCATGAATAAAGCATATCTCCAAGAAAGGCAACCAGTCTTAATATGAAGATTTCAAGAGATGAATAGTCCACCTCTTCTATTGGTAGTTTGTTCCAATGGTTAATCACCCTTACTATTAAAAAACAATATGCTTTATTTCAAATTTGAATTTGTCTGGTTTTAATTTCAAGCCATTGGTTCTTTGTATGCCTTTCTCTGCTAATTTAAAGAACCCTTTAGTACCCTGGTATTTTCTCCCCATGAACGTTCTCATAAACTATGATCAATATACTTAGGGGCCTTTTTTGATAAACTAAATAGGTTGAGCTTGTGAAGTCTTTCACTTTAAAGCATTTTTTCCAGCCTTTAAGTCACTTTTGTGGCTCTTTTCTGCAGCTTCTCCAATTTTTCAACAACTTTAAAAGAATCTGGATGCCAGGAGTGGATGGTGCTGTAATCCCATCTCACCAATGCCAAATAGAAACTTAAAGTCATCTCTGAGAGTGCATCTACACTTGTGAATTAAATCAATTTAAGCCTGCTTAAGTCTACTTAATTTACTCTGCGTCTACACTACACTTTCCTTAAGTCGACTTAAGCAGCTGCTTAAGTCGATTTAAGGAAAATTTAAGTCGACTTTATAAAACCTAGTTTTAAGTCGACCTTGCTGGCTAAGTCACCTTTACAAAGTCGACTTAACCAGTATAGACGTGGAGTAGCCCTAAGTTGACTTTAATTCAACTTAGGGAGCTCGAGGGCTTCCCCACTGCCCTCCCTGCCAGGGTGGCTGGCACAGCAACAACCTGGCGTGCCCCACTACAGGGAACAACAGAGCCCTGCCCACCCTGCCCCTATGCCCTGCCAGGGTCCCTGTCCCCCTTTGCCCCATTGTACCTATGTACAATGGGTCAAAGGCTGAGCCCCCTGCCATGTGGCAAGGGGTGCCCCCCTTGCCACCGTGGACCTGTCCCAGGTCCACCTAGCCCCTAGAAGTCGACCTAGGCATCCAGTGTGGACGCCCTAGGTCGATTTTGTAAGGTCTCCTCTAAGTCAACTTAAAATTTGAGTGTGGACATGCTAAGTCGACTTAAATTCACAAGTGTAGACATAGCCTGAGTTACAACAGAGTAGTGGGTAGTTTTTCCAATGTGCATTACCTTCCATTTGTCAACACTGAATTTCAAGTGGCCATCATCCTGCTGCTCATTCATTTAGCTTTGTTAGCTCCACAGTCTTGGATTACCTAAATATTTTTGTTATATTCATATTTTGCCACCACCCTCTTCAATCTCAGTCCCATTCTATATTTCAATGCTGTAACACTGCATCCTGCACCGCTGTCATTATGAGAATTTGATACCCCGCAGAAGGGTGAATTTCTGTGTTTATATCTAGTTTGGAATTATTTGATACCTTTTATAAAAAAAGAGATGCAGTACCTATAAGGATTTTGTTATATAAATCTATTTCAAAGCCCATTTGTGTCTTTCCATTGATTTTAATATGCTTAAGATGAAGCTCTATATCTGTTTCCTTTCCATATTGTATAGGTGAAAACATACACCTTCAATCATGTATTGCATCTCGTTCAGGCAGACTATTGTGCCTGTGGAGACTCCATTGACTCCAAGTGGGTTCTGTGGTGTTTCCACAGCTTACCTATTCACTATATTGTGTAGGGTTGGGCCCTATAGTTATGTTCTGTAGGGAAAATCCAGCAACCATTCACAAGTGTATTCCCATTCATGTAAATAAGATTATTTGCTTCAATAAAAATAGTAGGATTTGGTCTGATATGTGTAGACATTTGAAAGTATTTGGTCTTTGTAGGTATTTATATATAAAACTTGATACACATTAACACACACATCAAAACTGCTGGATGCAGAAAGGTATGAATGTAGGTAGTTTCCATAAACATGGGAGGGAAAAAAAGATAAATAGAAGAATTGTGTAGGTTATTCAAGTTACAAAGGGATCTTACAATATTGGGTGACTGGGCAATAGAATGGCAAATGAAATTCAGTGTTGATAAATGCAAAATAAAGCACATTGGAAAACATAATCCCAATTATACATATAAAATGATGGGATCTAAATTAACCGTTACCACTCAAGAATGAGATCTTAGTCATTGTGTGTAGCTCACTGAAAACATCCTCTCAATGTTCTGTGGTAGTCACAAAAGCTAATAGAATATTAGGAATCATTAGGAAAGGGATAGATAATAAGACAGAAATATCATATTGCCTTTTTATAAATCCATAGTATGCTCACATCTTGAATATTGCAGATGTGGTCGCCCCCTCTCAAAAAAAGATATATTGGAATTGGAAAAGATACAGAAAAGGACAACAAAAATGACTAGGGGTATGGAAAAGCATCCCTATCAGGAGAGATTAATAAGACTGGAACTTTACATCTGGAAAAACAGATGATGTAGGGGGATATGACAAAGGTCTATAAAATCATGACTGGTATGGAAAAAGTAAATAAAGAATATTATTCTTCTCATAATACAAAAACTAGAGATTACCAATTGAAATTAATAGACAGCAGGTTTAATATGAACCAAAGGAGGTATTTCTTTACACAATACACAATCAACTTGTGAAACTCCTTGTGGTGAAAGCCAAGACTATAACAGGGTTCAAAAAGAACTAGATAAGTTAGTGAAACATAGCTCCATCCATGAATATTAGCCAGATAAGCAGAGATTGCTGTATTCCAGAAGCTGGGATTGGGCTATGGGCTGGATTTGATGATTGCCTATTTTACTCATTCCCTCCGGCACTGGTCACTGCTGGAAGACAAGATCCTGGGCCAGATGGACCATTGATCTGAGCCACTATGGCTGATTTTATGTTCTTAAACAAACATACTAGTGACCACTAGATGGTGCTCTGAATACTAGTATCAATCATGGGAATAAAAGCACAATATGGCAAATAAAATTAAAACCATGTACATTTTCTTATTCATTTTTTAATTTTGCTGTTAAGTATTGTTTATTTGCTCAATATGCAGGGTCCAGCAATAAGATAACAACAAGGTTGTGAAGCCTGACAATGGTTGTGCACAGATCTGGTTGTATTTGAATTCTGAAATGGCAGAAGATCAATTATTAATACTTTAATCAATATTGATAGTACTTTATTCTGAAATCGATCTATTTTTTTTTTCAGTGGGACTCCCATCTTCATGGCTATGCTTTGCTTGACTTCAGTGGTAAGGATTTCACCCAGGGAGTATTATTATACGCAAAATAGGTAAGGATGTAGATTCTAGAGCAGAAGTTATATTACTGTTAGATGTGCCTATCTTAGAAGATTTTTATTATTATTGTATTTTATTATTTCAAAAACATATTAGTGAGTTAGTTGCATAAGTCCCATTAAAAGTCAATAGTATTTATATTCCTAACTCACTTAAGGCTATGTCTACAGTTACCAAAGTTAGTTTGAACTAACTAATTCAAACTAATTTTAGTTACTTCAAATTAACTTAATTCAAACTAGCATGACCCCACTAGAATGCTAGTTCGAACTAAGCAAGTGCCATGCATAGCATTTGCTTACCGTAGTTTCGAATTAGTCAGTTGCATTAAGCTCAATGTGCCAGTTAGTTTGAACTAAGCAGTTAGTTCGAACTAACATGGCCACATTGACTTAATTTGAACTAACTAGTTCGAATTAAGGGTTAGTTCGAAAGCTATAATCAAATGTATTAGCTTGAATTAAGGAAGCCCTTAATTTGAACTAATGAAAGCCTAGTGTGGCCAAGGCTTATGTTAGTTCGAATTAAGCTTCCTTAATTCGAACTAACTTGCCAGTGTAGACATAGCCTTAGGTATTTCTGTAAAGCCCAAGCAATCTTCAGGGTGTACTAATGTAGTTTAAAATTTCAAAAGCACTTTTAATTAGGATATTACTGTCCTTTCTGCTTGGGATGACTAACACATCATGGAAGAAACTTATAAAGAAACATATGATATATGATGAACGTTGAGTCTTAACAGCATTGCCCAGTAGCAAGGAGGGCCAGATTAACCAGCCCATGGCCTTGGGCTGCCCCCAACTGTGTGCCTCCCCGCCTGGGCCCTCCCACTGCACAGGCCAGCCTCTCACCTCCTCGTTGCTGGGGGGAGGGGAGGGAGCTGGGGCCAGAGGCGCTCCTGCCCCAGCCTCAGTCTGGCCAGTTTTCCTAGGAGGTGAGGGGCCAGCTGGCATGTGGCAGGCCCTGGAAGGCCATGGCGGAGCGGTGGAGGGTTCACCGTGAGCCAGCTGACTCCACCCCCTGGGTGTAGTGAACAAACACTGGCCCGCCCCACCCTGCCCCACCCCAGCTCAGTCCGGGGCTTAAGCCCCTAAAGCCCCTGCAATAATCTGGCCCTGGTAGCAAGTCAATGACCTGACCCTTGCAAATAAACAATTTACAAATGTTCATAGCAAAACACAGAGATTGCCTCACATTTCACTTGACTTTTAAACAAAATTCAAGAATATGATTTTACTACAGAACAAAGCAAGATTCTGAAGGGACCACCAGTCTTCACATCATATAAAAGACAGTGATATTCGTAGAATGACAAACATTATGCTACAGCAAATAGTGTTCTCTTTCTTAAAAGCAATATAAACACAAATTAGTTATTATGTGAATGTGAAGTTGTACAGGGAGTGGGGAAGTGACTGAGAAAAAAGTAAAGTGTTCCTTAGAATCCTTTTTCCATTTGTAGAATAGATCCCAAACCGTTTTCTTTGAAGGCTCTTCCTCCCCCCCCCCCCATTATTTTTCATTTTCTGTTATCTTTTGCACTCTCACTCTCTTTTTAAGTAGGACTGGAAGTGTCAAAATACCATGAGGGCAACTCTTTTAGTATTTCATGACTCATCAGAAGCAGGAAGTACAGAAAATGTAAATAAACCCAGTCTGCAACCAAATTTAGCAGACACATGAAATGTAGATTGGGTGGTTATTTTAAGATTAGAACTTGAATCAAGCCTAACTTCAACCCTGTCCAGGTTCATCTATCACTATGGCCCCGATCTTATAATGAGATCCGTGTGGCTGGATATCCTGCTTTTTACCCCCAGCTTCTCAGAATGCTTCCTATTAGTGCTTCCTGTTCTTCCACAGTCTCCAGACACAGCACTCTATCCCCCTTTATCTTTCAGCATCTTTCTCTTAACATGAACTCACCATTATAAAGAAAACCAAAACAACAACAAAAAACCCATATCTTTTAAAAAATACTTTAAAATAATAAAATAATAACCAGGTATATTTTACAATATCTTTTTTGTCTTGACTAAGTGACAACAAAGCCCATGGCTCAGAAAATAGTGCAGGTATGCATGTAAGTAGGAGCAATCTTAGTCCTTATTTTTCATCCCTGTTTTCTCTGTTCTTTGTAATGTGTTTGTGACTCCATCTAATTCTGATCTATGACATGACACTCTTGACATCTCCCAATCTCTCTCTGCCTCCCAGTGGGGCAGGTTACTTTTGAAGAGTCCCTCACATAGCTTTTTATATATTTTTTTAATTTGTTTACTAACGGTCATAGCTTTTTTGTCTAGGCCTCTCTGAAACAATTGCTGCAACTTTATCCTCTCCAGCCTTTCTGTTTCCCTTCAGCCTCACAACAGAGGCCTCCAAACACCTATTTTTTAAAGCCTGAAAGGACTTACTCACTTTAGCAAACTGTAAAGTGAAGCTCCTTTATAAAACTTGACCACTGAACACAATTCAGAATCCCCCTCAGTCTTGAATATACACAATAGAAAGGTGCATCAGTCATGAAAAAATAGGAAATAGCCCAAGAGTCAAACCTATTGGACCTGAAAAAAAATAAGATATGACTCAATATCAACCCAAATAGACCTCAAAATTTTATCTTTACATTTAGATGAGGCAGAAAAGGATATTCTGTCCCTGTTTTGTTTATATATTTCTAGTCAAACTGTATTCTTGCAGCTCATTTCAGGTAAGCCCTCTATAATCAACCATCCCACTAAAAACTCCTTTTAGCCTGCTCTAGCTTCATATACCCTCCCAATGACATTTGGGTCCTAGATATGCATACATAAGCATAATAAAACAGTAAATGGTGCCTGTGCCTTTCACTAAGCAATGCACTTCTAATGGCTGAGCTCTGGGTTGTGTTAGGTTTATTCTAATATAATACTATGATTAAAATTAATCTTATTCTCTTATGTTTATATTGAGGACAACATCCTGGTTCCAGCAACACAGAGGACAAAGGAACTGAGTGAAAAGATTGTTTGAAAAGACAGAGCATATTACCATAGATGTACCAGCCATGTTCTTAACCCTCTTCAGCATGTCCCTGAAATACCACCTCTGAATTACTGTGGATGAAGCCCTGCCCAGAACACAGATGCATGATGCCAAGGCATGTGTATGCTGCCTCCTGCTCCATCTATGTAGCTGAACCAAACCTGTTTCACTGAATCTTGACCACCATAGCATTTTCTTTTGCACTTGTTGAAGGGTTTTGTCTCATCCTGTTAAAGAAAAACACTCTCTTTTGAACAACTCCATATAGTTCCTTGTTTCGCTCAAGCACATCTTAATAGATGCCTTCCTAAGAGAAATGCTTGCATGTATCTGATGAATTTTCAGATGCGAAACCTGGTTTCCAGGTTCTTAGAACATTTTGTAAGAATACAAGAAGTGCTGGTAATGAAACTAAAGAGGAGTTTTCTCCAGAATTACTTTGGAATGTGTATTGCTTTAAGGAGAGAGACCTCAACTAGTGCAAATGGTCATAGCACCACATTGTAATTAATTACACCAAGCATCTGCTCCAAAATGCACATGGAATGTATGAAAATTCCACCTCACGGCAATGTTAGGGAATTTTGAGATATTGCCAATGGTTAAAATGTAAAAGACACCTACTCTCTATTTTCTGACTTTTTATGGCCATGACATTAGACCCACCTGTAAAATTACCAAATGTCAGAAAATTTGGCAAAATCAAAACACAGTAATCAAATTGGGAAGCACTGGACTGGAGATCCAGGAGTCCTGGACTCAATGCCTGGCTCTGCCATAGACTTACTGTGTAATCTGGGGTAAGTGTCTTAATATCTGTCCCTCAGTTCTGTCACGGTGAAGATAAAATTCTTCTTTCTCCCACCCTTTTCTTGTCTTGCAGATTTCACTATATATTTGTACAGCAGGTGGCACAATGGAGTCCTGATCTTTATTGGGGCTTCTAGACATTAAAGTAATACAAAATAACAATAGGTTAGCCTTACATTTCAATTTTCAAAAAAGTTAAGGGCATGCTTCTTTTAGGCTTAAACTGTGTCACATTCAGAACATTTCCTTAGAGGGCTGCCTTGAAACAACTTGCAAAATATCATGATTGCAAAGTGTAACCTGTTAGTGTCATAAAACTCTAGAACAGGGGTCTCCAATCTTTCGCCAGCAGATGGCACAATGCTTATAGGTTTCAATGGCAACTGCACTGAGCTTTTGTGATATTTACCTGTACAGTCATTATAATAGTATAATGCTTATTAGTAAGAGTTCCTTAGACACTTTGTTGAGCAAATCTAACTTGCATGAGATTCCCGAGCAGAAAAAGATCTCCTTTCTAAACAGGGATCAAACAGCGGGTTAATTTTTTTCATGGATATTTCAAGAATTTTTAATAGAATTTCACTTGGAGTGTGCTCATAATCTAATGTAGATTATTTCCTTGTTTAAGAATACTAAAGTAAGCAGTGTTCTCTGTGCAGACCTACTTTAAAAAAACTCATCTGTAGCTAAAGTTAGGTTTATGATTAAACGAAACTGGTAACTTTGGGCCTGACCCAAAGTCTACAGAAGAGAATGACTAGACTCCTATTGACTTCAATGGTCTTTGGATCAGACACATAATATAAGACATTACAGAACTCTCTGCAAGCAACAGTGACATCATCCGCTGTGGATATGTCTACACTGCACACTAAACCCAGACTATGACTCAGGGTTGAACCCAAGCCCCATTTCCATCCAATTCTACACGCACATCAGTTTGCCTCAGGTCAGCAAATACTAGGCCCCCCTACTGGGACTCTAGTCCTACCCCTATCATTTTGTATTGTGGATGTAGGTCAAGCTGCAGACCTGAGGCAGAAGGTATGCATAGTGCAGAATGGACATGTTAGTGAGACCTGGGTCCAGCAATTGTAAACCTAGCTTTACAGTGCAATGTGGATGCTTAAACATGGGTTTGGAAATACTGAATAGGTTAACACTGTAATTAAACACGGCTGGCCTCTGTCAGCAAACTTGATCTGTCATGGCTCTGGCTAAGGAGCTGTTTCATTGTGGCACAGACCTTCAGGCTTGGGCTGGAGAGCAAGCTCTGAGACCCTCTGGGCTTCAGACTGAGCCTTCACCTCTACACCACAATTAAATAGCCCCTTAGCCTTTGAACCTGATCATAGGCGGTCTTAGCAGGTGGGCAGTGTGGGAAGCTGCCCACGACCCTCCTGGGGGAAGGGGCACCACACCGCTGCCACTTTAAGTATTGCCCCTTTAAGGATCCCAGATGCATGCACATTCCACATGTGCACTAACTGGAGAGCCAGAGTAAGCAGCAGCAGTAGCAAGGCAGTAGGTAGCCAGTGTGGGGGGGAGGGGAACGGAGCGGTGGGGAGTCCTCGGGGGAAAGAGAGGGCCAAGGGGAGGCCAGGGGCTGGGGAGGGGGGAAATGAGGGGGTCATGGGGGCAGAGGGAGGCCATAGTGGCAGGAGGAATGGCAGGGAGGCCACAGGGGGACTGGAGGGAGGCTTCGGGGGCTGGGGGGTTGCGGGGAGTGGTGGGGGAGGCCACAAGGGGAAGGCCAAAGTGGAGAAGTGGCAGCTGGTGGGGGAGCTGCGAGGCCCCAGTGGGGGCCCCAGTGAGGCCAGGAGGGGAGGGAAAAGTCAAGGTTGGGGCCCCATGCCTGACAAGTGGGGGCCATCTTTAACTTTTGCCCCAGAATCCCTAAGACCACCCCTGAGCCTGATTCAGTGACATAGGCCAGCGGCCAGTCCTGGGTGTTTAGTTGTAGTATAAAGATACCCCCTGAGACTCATGCCCCACTGACCTGGCCTTAGTGTGCTCCGTAATCAGACCCTGTGCGTCACAGCCCCTGTTCCTTTGAAATCTCCTTTCTCTGAGCAGCTGTCTTCTCTCTACCCTTGCTATGTATGGATGGGGCTGCATACTGCTCCACACTAAATGATGAACAAGAGGAAGGGGGAACTATCCTGCTCACCAAGGAATTGGAAAGAACAATGCCCTCCCCCAATGGCCTAATTGGGTCTATTCAGCTCCACCCTCTTTTCTATAATGAGGTAGTTATTAATTGCCACAATTTGACCCAAAGCATTTTCAAACAATTGTAATAGCAAATAGATAGAAAACTGAGTAAAATTCATCATATGAGCTTATTTGTTCCAAATAGGTCAAGCTCTACTAAAAAGACTGATGAGAAAAACCAGGTGTTTCCCTTATTGGCCTCCAGCACAGCTAAATAAGAAATGGAACTGTAAAAGGTGAAGATTGCTTGTAACACAATCAAGCACTAAAAAAAAAAAAGGATTGGGAAAACAAACAAATACTAAAATAAAACATGGTCTATTAGAACTTAGGAAGCTGTTGCAAATAGTGTTCTATGCCAGAGCTTTGTTCTGAAATGCCATATGGAAGAATAAAGCTGTTTTCCAACAAAAAAGATAAAACCTGTACACTTCTCCTGAAGCCTATAAACACTTTTACTAATTGATTATTTGTGTTCTGATGTTTTAGTGAACCAGATCAAAAGAATTCTCTCTCTCTCTCTCTCTCTCTCTCTCTCTCACACACACACATACATCTTGCTTTACAGAATTAAGTGTATGTGTGCATTGAAATTTAAAACAAAAAACAAAAAAACAGCCCTCCACAATACCAAATATCGGAGCCCAGGTCACCTGACTTGGATTTGTGGGGCTTGGGCTGTGGAGCCGCACAATTTTGTTTTATACATTAGGTTTGGGCTAAAGCCTGAGATCTGAGAACCTCCCCTCCTTGTGGAATCTCAGTGGCCAGGCTGCAGCTGGAACCGAATTTCTACACTTTAATTTTATAGTTCAATAGCTCAAGCCCTTAGGTCTGAGGTAGCTGACCCCCACCAGCCATGGGCATACTGAGGATTTTTATTGCAATGTAGATATACCCTGAGAGCCAAAATCACAGAAGTAAAATGAACAAGGATTAACCACATGAGAGGGTGTTTTGGAAGTTTCTGTATTCTTACTGCACAAGAGCAGTTCTCAAAGCACAGGGCACAAATATATGAACTAAGGATGAAATCCTGGTTTCTTTGAAGCCAAAAGGAATTTTGTCTTTGACTCCAGTGGAGTCAAGATTTATATGTAGGCCCGCACAAGGTGGAATTCAATGGGGGTAGTTTCATTTTCCTGAGAGGATCTCTGCCTTTCAAATGTTCATTACTGTAGAATTTTTTGATAAACAAAAAAAAGAAGTGGATTCCCTTCAGTGTATCTCCAGGATATATTTTTGGCAAGTATTGAATTAAACATGTGTTACTATTTTCATTATAAGATAAAAATCAGACAAATTCATATAATTATCAAGTGCTTCCTTATATCAGGTGTTGTATGTCATAAGCGATCCAGGCTCTGTGTTTCCTCTTAAATGTCACTGGAGTTACAGATTTGTATAAGTGTAACAGAGATCAAAATCTGGCCCATAAAAAAATGGGATTTATTTCTCTATTTAATAAAAGCTAGGAACTTTTCTAACACATGTTGACTACTGCAAGCAGCCTGAGCCAGGAAACCAACCAAAGTATGTTCACCAGATGGTAAATGTTTCCATGTGGATAAATTCTGAAAATGTTCTAAATCTACAGACTGGAAGAATAAAAGTAGAGTTTTCATTTCCTTGTACTTTAAGGGTAAAATAAATAAAATAACAATAAAAATAATAAATACAAATAGAAAGAAAACTTGAGCTCATGGAAATCAGAAATCAGATGCGTAATAGGCCATAGTTCAATAGTGGAACTAAGTTATTATTAGCATTTCTACTTTTAGGTATTTTAAAACCAGGAAATATTTTTTTGTTTTGGCAGGTAACCCCAAAGCATATGTTCCTGCCATGCCCCTCTGTCATTCCAAAAAGCACTGCCCTGAAAGAGGTAGTTTCAGTAATGAGGGTAAGAAGAGCTTTCTGAGGTTTTGTAGGAGTGGTGAAAAGAAAAAGAAGTCTACAAAAGTCTAAACAGATGTAAAATGTAAAATGCACCCCAATGCGCCTGGGAGAATGTGTTAATTACACCAGCTTCATGCCCAATCCCTAATTTCAATGGCTATATCTATACTACAAAAACTTAGGTCGACTTTGTTAAGTCAACTTAATAAGGTCGACTTTAAGTTGATTTAAAATCGACCTTATTAAGTTGACTTAAAGTGCTGTCCATGGATGTGGACTAAGTCCACTTGGTTAAGTCGACCTGACTGCCTTCAGGTCAACTTAACAAAGTGGACTTAAACTTCAACACTTTAGGTCTCTTAGGTCGACCTAAAGAAGGGTTAGGTTAACCTAAGCAGGCTTAAGTTGACTTACCTCATGGTTCTTATTAAGTCAACTTAAGCGTTCATTAAGTGGACTTAAGGAATTTCTTAAGTCGACCTAAGGAAAGACGAGTGTGGCCACGGCTTAATTTAAGTCGACTTAAGCCTCCTTAAGTCAACTAAAACTGCCAGTGTAGACATAGCCAATGGCACTACTCACTCATATACAGTTAAACATGCACATAAGTGTATGATCATGCCAGGGACTTTGGGCCAGATTTTTTACACATCTAAAAGCAATTGAAATTAATGTGAGTTAGGTGTTTTGGGGCTTTTGAAAACCCCACTAAGGTGACCATTCCCATTTGTAGACACTGAAGTGCCGTTCAAAATCTGGCTCTTAGTTTCTGTTTAGACTCTCCTATGAACTTGACCCAGATGCTATCTTCTCTTGAAATTTGTGTAATATTTTATACAATGCTGTGAATAAAACCCTCGGATAGAAACTGTTATCCAAATGAGGATGATTTGGATCCAAAGCAGACCAAAGTTAATAAGAGGCTCTCACTGACTCCAACAGGGTTTGGATCAACTCAACATGAGGATCAGGTAATAGAAGAAATACTCTACTGCCAGAAGCCATCACTGACAATGTAATATAGTTGGCTTTTGTGTGTTGCAACAATCATCAGGGAACACTTTTCATTACTATGGTTGCATGGGAAATAATGAAGGGTCAGATTCTGATATAGTTACTCATGTTGAATAGCACCTTACTCCATCAGTTGCTCTAGTACAAGGGGGCTTCTCAAGTGTAAGGTACTGTTTGTAATAAATAAGGGTATAAAAATCCTAAAATATAGTAGGAGAAAGATACAGAAGGGAGAGCTATGTCCAAACTTGCTTTTTTGAGAATTCTAACTATACTGTGAGAGTTGTTGGATTTTAACATATCTTTAGCTTTAGGTTCCTGGTAAGGAAGCTTTCACAATTTTGCAAAAGGTTATACAATTCTATGAACATCCAAAAAAGCATTACCAGAACCACTTGACTGCAAGGCAATTAACTGTAGTGTAAACAAAACAAATGAGTCCCGTGACACTATTAAAGATTAACAAATTTATTTATATAAATAAATAAATAAATTTGTTAGTCTTTAAAAGAGCCACAGGACTCCTTAGCTGCATCTACACTTGTAAATTAAGTCGACTTAAGCTTGCTTAAGTCAACTTAATTTACTCTGCATCTACACTATAGTTTTCTTAAGTCGACTTAAGCAGCTTGCTTAAGTCAACTTAAGGAAAATAAAGTCGACTTAATTTTCATTAAGTCGACTTTATCAAACCTAGATTAAATTGGACTTAAGGCTTAATTCGACTTTTTAAAGTCGAATTAAGCCAGTGTAGACATGGGGTAGCCCTAAGTCGACTTAGGGCTGCCCCAGGACTACACCAAAGCTCTCCCTGCCGGGGAGGGGTTCAGGGGGAGCCTGGCATGCCCCCCAAAGGCCAGGGCAGAGCCCTGTGTGATGCTGTCTGGATTTAGGGAAGCATTTATGATATTATTTTCTATTAATATCTCATAAATGCTATAATCCATAGGAACTATGTCATGTTTGGTATCAATAGAAAGGTATTAATTTGCTGGGAATGATTATATAGTTTATGTCTAGGAATTGTATTTTTATTAGAAGTTAGGAATTTGGTGTTATATCTATACTTTAACTTGTGTGATTCTGTGAAAATGCCCCAGACAGGAGGCTGTCTACAACCATTGTGTCCTTAATGGCTCATCAGATTTCTCCATGGGCCCATTGTACTTGGGAGCTTTCTTAACATTAAGGACACAATGGTTGTAGAGGCTCTCAAGTACAATGTTTGTTTTTTTGACCTAGATTCACACGGCTAGCCCTTTGGAACTTCTAGTGTAAACAAACACTTTCTGTTGTAGTTCACTGAGGAAGATAGTGGATCAGGTTTTCAGCAGATGTAAATTGGGGGTAACTCTCCTGAGTTAATCAAAATTGTGCTGATATATACTTGCTGGGGATCTGTTCCAAAATGGCTCAGTGGAAGGGAGCACATGATGCAAGAAAACTTAGATTCTCTAAGCAAAGTTGGAGGGATGTGCCATTATGCTGTAGGGAAAAAGAAATGAAAATAGCAGAGGGAAAGACATTTTTTCCAGTGATTTAGCATTACTTGCAACATTTTTCACATAGTCCTGGAGCAAGGATGATAAAATGTTGTTTAATAGTGTAGAAAGTTTAAATATAGTTATTAAAAACTGTCCCCTTAATATCATTTTTAGGAGAATCTCCCTTGAAATTAGAATAGAGTTGGATCTTCTAAACTACATGCTTGTCCTAGAGTTATTATGTGGCATACATTTAATCCTTCAATAAAAATATTTAGAAAGTTTTGCAAGTACAGCAAATCAGAAATAAGTTAAGTCTTGTTTACAGTTAAGCAAAATATACTAATTATAATGAAATTGATATTCATAAGAAGGGACCCCTGTTTACAAAAGACATGCCACATCTTGGCAAGAGGAATTACCCAGGAGGCCATATTCTTTGGAATGTGACTAAATGTCAAAAGAAAGAGCTATTCATTATGGAAAAAAAATGATGCCCAAATTATATTTGATGCACTGGTTTGATTAAAAAAGGGTCTCTTTCTTTAACCAGAGTGTCTGGAATTCAGAGTCTCTGGAGAAGGAAGAATCTGCAGCTTGGTGTCACTCTCTCAGGAATTTTAGGCTTCTGGGGCATTCAAGCAAACATTTTGTCTCCTTTGGGGAAATATATTTTGAGTTCTACTTCAAATCCTCCTAAAAAATAAATCTTTAAAGGAAGAAATGTCAGCTGCTCACAAAGTTGAAAGACTCCATTGGTAAACAAAAACTGCCTGATTCCAGAATAACTGTATGTATGGGGGCAGGATGAGGGCAGCAGGCTGTTGAGGTGAGACCGCATGCTGGCTTTCATACACCATTTTTTTAAGAAAAAAAGCTAACCAGACATCTACCAGAAAGACTGACTTTTTTATTTTTATTTATTTATTTTTTTTGAATGAGGCTATTGAGGGGAAAAATTGACTTAGTTCTCAAAAGCCAAAGCAAATTCCTGCCAGGACTCTTTGCAGGACTGATAAATAAAGTTGTTTGCCTTGCTAGATGGAAATAGAGTAGCACATCATGACAACTGAAAACTCTATCCTCATTATTAATGCTGAGGGAGGAAGGATTTTGCCTATTGTTCTATTTGGGCTTTTAAAATAGAATTATTTGGTGTTTCCTTATGGCAAGTGTATTGTCTTCCCAGTGGATATGGTACTTTAAAATAATGATCAATGAAGAGATTAATGCTGAGAAATCAATGGTAAGAGTAGACCTGCTTTATTGAAAGTGGGTGAGGGGAAAGTCGCATCTTACCTCACTTCCACGATTTTGATTTGCTCAGTATTGAAATAAATGAGAGAGAGGGAGAGAGAGCGAGCACATATATTGGGAAGTATAAAATGGGAAATACAGATTCAGATATTACATGTGACCTGATATCTCACAGGTTGCAATATATGTTACCCGGAACATAAAGCGATTGTGTATAGCCTTCATGTGAAAAGCCAGTGACTCTCAGTAGATAGATAGGTAGGAAGAATAAGAGATGCAAATCCCTAGCAACCTCCGTTATTATTGGTTCAGGTTGCATTGAAGAAAAAAGCCTCCAGGTTTTACAACAGTTCAGCTCCTTCTATTTCTGTGGTAATTCATCTAACATTGGGCTATCGCTATAACGCAGACACAAACATTGAAACTTGCAAGTGAATATAGCCCATTTGTCCAATTTTCTGCAAAAATTATGCCTTTCATTGCTGGAAAGATACATTTTTGGCAGTAGTTACATCGTCGAAAATTTGGTATCTACAGTTAACAGAAAACTATATAACTGCCTTACAGATGAAAGGTATTAGCACAGAGTCATTTCATGTCATTACATTTATTTTAAAATAAATGACAAGTATAGCAAGCATAAATAATTGTTTCCCCATGTCTGCCACAATTCTACACATATTGTAGGTAGACAAGATTATTCCATTGCTGAACCACACTGACCTGAGTAGATTGTTAATATTATCCTTTTTGGGCCACATCTGTGAGCATGCCTAAGTCAACCCTTTTTAAAGATGAACTTTTTTTTCATTGAATCAGCAACAGCAGGACAAGGATAGGGCCATGTGGATGTCTCTTTGTAAAAGGGTAAAACAATATGTGGACAGGAAGGAGTAGTCCATCCCTCTGCCCTTAAACAGGTTTAATGACTTAAATGCAATTCTACAAAAGAAATATACCTGGCTGATCCAGTTGCCCAGCAACGCACAGTTTCTTCCTCCTACTAAATATATTTAGTTCTTTTACTCAGTTTTCTTTTGTTACCATGGCACTGTGTGTAAACCTCATCTTTTCAAACTGCTCGCAAAATATTCGGTATAACCACAAAGAAAGTTTGGATCTTTGTTTTAAAAATTAAACACCAGCGCTTTTTATAAGAGATCCATTTGCACCTTGAAAATAAACTTAATGTTAAAAAACAACAAAAACAAAATCAAAATCTTTGCTTGATATAGTTATTTAGACAACTTGTCCTAATAACAGTCTGTGTACTGGGGAACAGGCAAGAAAACTGGATTTCATGCTTGAGAGATTTATTTGCCAAGCATTGTAAGAAACTGGGCATTTCATACATGGATAGAGAAAATACAGCAAATCACACCCAACCAGAATTCAGACTGCTAACCTAAGAATATAGGGTCAGCATAACTTGATCAACCATTTAAATCTCACTTAACTATTTCAAGGCTTAATTGGGATATACATGATTCATGGGTCCTTTGTTGGCACTTTATACTGGGTGAATTTCACCCTGGCCCCTTAGTACAGTGATTTTCAAACCACGGATCGGGATCTAGTAGTGGTTCACAGACCCGCAGGTACTCTGTTGTGGCACCTCCTGCTGGTGTTGCTGAAAGACTGGAATGCATTGCTCAAAGATGTAACTGTTGGGTCATGGGGATATTTTTTTTTTCAACTGGGTCCCAAGGAAAAAGTTTGAAAACCATTGCCTCAGTAGGCAGTTTGACAACTAGCAAATATCCAATAATGAATAAAAACTGGCCCACTCTGTTTTGGTTTGCTCTAAGTTTTATAGAAAGGACTCATTCATATGTTAGATACTTTCTCTTCCCAATCCAATCATCGTTTGTGGTAGTACCTATCCTGTCCCTATAAGCAGCAGTGCTTTCAGAAGTACCTCCTCCAACTGCCACTTGAGAAATAATACTAGAGATTAAGTACACTGATTCACTGTTTCAAAATTCCTAGAAGAATCAGCTGCTGTAGGCAAGCATTCTGGGACTATCACATTGCAATAGAGCTAAGACACAAAGAGTAATCATCTACTTCCACTTCAGACCATTTTTAGTACTGAGAAGAAAAATGAGGACCATTGATTTTTTTTTTTAAGTGCCAGGGTGGTAGCCATGTAAGTCTGTATATAGCAAAAACAACAGAAATCCTGTGTCCCCTTAAAGACTAACAAATTTCTTCGGGAATAAGCTTTTGTGGATTGCAACCACTTCATCAAATGCCACAGGACTCTCTCTTTTTTTTTTCCTCTGCAAAAATAGTCACTTTATGAACCTTTAAACCCACACCTCTGAATATGTGAATATTACATAAGCCTAATTCTGCTCCCTTTGAAGCCAATGGAAATTTTACAATTGACTTCAGCAAGAGCAAGAACAAGCTCCTTATTTCTTGCATGTGAGAAAGATGGCACAGTGATTCAAATTATTTATCTTGTTATTTGGTATGTCACAGAGAAAGAAAACATATTGCAAAGCAGTGCACTGTGCCACATTAGGAAGTGGTTTTTTACATCACCTCATCATATATAATATCTGCCACTGATGTTAACTTCTAACTCATTTAAACATCCAGTGATCACAAATTCAAACATCAGATGTGATTATTCTGTGGTGTCAGTTCTATCAGGACTAGTAAAACATTTCAAAATAAAGGCCATTTGTATCTGCAGGTAAGAAGATATCTAACCATTTTCCCTTACACAGTTTTCCAAGTTGAAACACTTGCATTTTGATTTCATTTTTAATTCAATAACGAATAGGATCTTCATTTGCTTTCTTAAAACAAACAAACAAACAAACAAACAAACAAACAAACAAACAAAATTAATTGTGCAGAATACAACAGAATACTGGGTGAACAAATTGTATTGGACCTGACTGATGTAAAAAAAACAATACATTCATATAGCACCTTAGTGAAGTCTCGTCTTTAAAGAATACACACTACAAAAAATAAACAATAAAATGGTGTAACCACCCAACTACTATCACTTGAGTTTGCAGAGTAAACTGCAGTAAATTAAGGCTGGGTTGTTTCTCCTTTACTCACTTTGTGTAGTAGTTTACCTTTCAACTAATCCCCTTCAAAAGGATTACTCACCATGAATAAGGTTGGAAAAAAATGATGCTTAATTAAAATAAATAAATAAAAGCCCATGGGCATAACATTCTAAGAGGTCTATTTGCCCCTTGATGCACATATTCAACTCCAAATAATGCCAGAGGGAATAGTACAGATATGCTCAGTGAAAAATAGGTCTATTAGTATGCAGGCTATATTATATATATATTTTTTAAAAAAATGGTTCTATATACGTATTTCACTACCAGGAGACTGGACATTTGATCCACAAATGAACACAAGAAATACACACTAACAAAAACATAGGAACACCTGTACTCACCAGTGATCAGAGTTGTGTGAAACTACCAATTTTTAGTCACTGGTTAAAAAAAAAAGAATATCTAGTATTTGGGGGAATTTTGGTGAGAATACACCAATTTGATTAAATATTGTCCTTTTTTGCTAAGAAATAGCTTTACACAGAATGCAGGGCAATATGGTTACCTTTGAAAATGTCTTATTCTTATAAATTTGTACGAAGGAAAGAAATCATTATGTTCACATCAAAAATATATTGTTTCCTGTGTAAAATTTGTTTGCTATGTTCAAGAGGGTGAAATTCATCCTAAGGCATACACGTAGCATTAGTCCTATATAAGCTTTGAAAATAGAGTTGAAGTAGGATTTTAAGAGATGGGAGGACCTTTATGTCATTTCTCTGCACTGATGTGAATTTCGCCACTCACAAATTTTGTCATAAGTACAAAATAGTTCGTTTTTCCATAAATACAGAAAAAAATGTGCTTTTTCACATCTTCATTAATGGTAAAATTTTGGGGGTGGGGAGACAGAGCTCAATAAATGGTTTTACAAATTTTACTATCTATAGTTTAAAAATAGCAATTGAATTATTTCAGGTTTGTGCAGAGAATATTTAATAATATTCTAAAACATTCAGCTTAATATGGTTTGGATTGCATGGACATATTAAGCTTTGGAATTGTGTGTACTATCTCTGGTAATTCAAAATGTATTAGTTTAGGGAATAACAGATTTATATATAAGTAAGCAACTAATTTCTGCAACAATTTTCAGGTATTCAGAGTTCCTTATTGAAATTCCTGTGTCACTAACCAATGAAACTAAAAAAGAAATTGTATGTTTAAAGGAGTATTAGGGTGGACCATAAAATTAGCTGGTTACCATGGAAGATAATTTAAAATATAAATAGCAAGTCTTTCATGTATATTTAGTTAAGTATTGGTTTAAGTTTAGGAGTATTTTTAATTTATTGAAACTACCATCCTGTCTGAAGTCGAACTGCCAAAATGTATTTAAAATATCTTGTTTTCACAGAGATTAGAGTTCTGGGTAGGTATTAAGACACAAGAGAAACAAAGACTCTTCTCTTTGGAAAGGGGACGCTTCTGTGAACTTTGTAAAGGTATTTAGTAGACCATCTATTTCAAATGTACATCACTGCTGTAAGTAGGGATTTGCCAAATCTGCATCTGAATTTAGCAGGATTTATGAATCAAGAAAAGCAATTACATTGCTGCTTCTTATAGACTTGTGAATAATCTGCCCTTATGAAATAATCCTGTCAGGTTTGCTGTTATGCATAGTACAATATTTAGCTCACTTTTACTTCAAGATTTTGGTCAGTGAAAACATTCTTGCCATTTAATCCTTACCTCCTAGATTAAGATGAAACCAGGACATGCAATTTAATGATAACCACATTATTCATGAGATGAGTAATATAGTGTTTGTCTGTGAGTCTATTGATATTCTTGTGTATTAGTACCTTTAAAGAGAGTTTTGGGAATGCCTTAAAGAATAATAAAATCTCCTATATATTCTGGCAAGCCAGATGTGTTTATATAACATGTACTGTATGCAGATAGGGTCTGGTTCTGTGATACTAAAAGCTCATAACTCCCACTGAAGTCAATAGGAACTGAGGAAAATCAGCAGGTACTCAGCACCTGAAAGGAACAGGCCCCCAAAATATGTCAATATATGGCCAAAACATCCTCTAGGGAAAGATGACTCCTATGCCAATTTATTCAGCACTAAAAATTCTGAGAAATTTCAAGACTAACTTGGCAAAATATTTACTTTTCACATATCCAGCAAAACCAGGATTCTTGTTTTTCCAAATGGTGGGAAATGTTTCACACAACTCTATTGCAGAGAATCAACCAGGAAAGATCAGTGATCACCTTCAGCCTCTGATGTTGAACTTCATAGATCTTTCAATTTTCTTTGGATGAGAGATGGACATCTAAACACTGAGAACAAAATCCTTCTCTCAGACCATCCGGTAGTGCTCAGCTTTGTGCAGCTCTCCCACTGACCTCACTGAGATCTCTGAATGTTCTGGAAGAGCAGAATTTTAAAGATAACAACTGCTACATTCAAATCTGAGAGGATAATTTTGTCCTTAAAGCCCTTATCCAGCAGTCCTTATTGAAACAAACTCTCATTGACTGTGTGACTACTTGAATAAGGAATGGGCCCCAAGTGACAGCAAATACAAGTAGCGACCCATTTCAATGCCAGGACACTGGGAGAGGAACAAATCAAATCTGTTGAGACAGGATAGTGGATGAAATTATCTCTTTTTACAATATTGTCATGTCAGATTTATAATTGTACATGTATTTTCATTTAAATGAAGTTGCAATGTTTAAACACGCTGTTTGCTTATGGTGCTCAAATGAAACTGCAAGATCCATTAACAGACTTCCATTATCACAATTATCTTTCAGACAAATACACCACCAACTATTGTACAAATGTGTACTACCATCTGATTATTAATTCATGTGTGGATATGATGGAGTCAAATTTCATTTGACAACATGCTGGTCGAAGCCTATACAACATCTGAATAATGGAAAAGTATTGGCTTTGTGGACTACAGCAGTTCTTCCCAAAGGAGAAATGGAAATAAAAGAGAAGGATTTCTGAATCTTAAGAGTTGGATTAGATCTTCTTTGCATTTCCTATAAAATTCAATCATTCCAACAAACTAGTGATTGTATATTGCCTCACGGACTAGTAAAAAATAAATTGCTTTTGCTTGTTTTATGATTTCCCCAGATTTCCAGTGTTAGTAGTAAAGAACTGGAAGTCAATCAGTCTCCTTGGGGAATTACACCAGTTGGAATCCTGCCAATGGTATTCAGTCCACCATTAAAGAAGGAGGACCTGCTTTAGTACTTTTGCTTTATTGATTTGGTGACTGAGAAGTCCAAATGCTAATGCTTCTAATGATTAGCCATTCTTTTTGACTTTTTGTAACAAGTATTCTCATGCAGTTAATATTAAACAGAACTTTGTGCTCCACATCTGTCATTTCAAAATTTCCATTTTTGAACTCCCCTAGTCTCAAGTAAGTAGTACATTGCCTCCCTTTTTTGCTCCCTACAATCTTCTCCCCTACTTCCAGGGCTCCGTGATGCAAGATGTCATTTTGCCGGTCTTCCGTTCCAGTGATAACTTTAATTTTATTTATTTTAATAGGCTTTTCAAATACAATCACATAGAGATCTCCAGTAGAAGGAGCTTTGCCCCAGAAGTACTCATCAATGCTGCTGTAAGCCTTGCTTGCCTCATAGTTTTCAAATACATTCATGTTGGTGTGAAGATTTGCAGGTGGATTGTCAGGGATGTCAAATGAATCCTCTTCAAAGTCATCATCCTTTAGTTTGTTCTCAGCTCCTTTGTAGGATGAATAATATCCCATGTGCTGGAACAGAGATGGTTTAAAGCGGATGACATCTTTTTGAGCTAACAGCCCACGGAAATGGATCAGCAGCCAATCACAAGGCATTTCCTGATAAAACATCAGCAAAAAATGAGCCAGACGTGGGAGGTCATGGGAGTGGTACAGCTTTCCAATATAGCCCAGTTTGGAAAACTCCAGAGTTACCCAATAGGAACCTTCTCGTGAGGTAATTACTTTCTTAACAGCAGTCAAGAAGTTTTTTGAGCATCGAACATCATCTTCTAGCATGATATAATAATCAGAGAGATTAGCACAAAAGTTAAGCAGGAAAGCATAATCTACATTTTGTTTGGATCGGAACTTTACACGATCTTCTGGGTCATTGTAATTTCTCTTAAGACCATCCAGTACTGGATAGTACTCCTCAGGTGCATGAATAACCATTAACCTGCCAGCAATGATGTGATGGGCAAATTTCTGTGAAATATCCCGGACCATCCCTTCACACCAGGATGAATCAAAATCTGCTAAGTGAACCACCACTGTAATTTCCTTCAGTTCCTCGTAACTTGACTGCTCAAATATGGACTTGATTGTCTCGAGCAAATAATTCCCCTTTTTCCGTTTGACTGAGGATAGTCCAATTGTAAGATACCCTGTGCAAAAGAATTCAGACAGAAAGATTAATGAAAGTGAATCGTGCTTTGAAAATCACACAGCAACAAAGCTAACTTCCATGTCCGTAGTGTATTAAGTAAACCTTCTCAGTAATGAAGTCTCAGATGCTTGATATGTAAACGTATTAAGCTATATATGCAACAAAGACTGTTCTATGCTTTGTCATAAAAGAAGTATCATACTGCCAGCAATTTGACATACGGAGACTATTAAATTAAACATTAATTTGTTGACTGCAAGAAGTATTGTGAAATGGATTAAACCCAAAGTGATGTGTGCATATATGCCTATTAGAAAAACGAAATACATATAGACAATGTTAAAGCAATAAAGAGAGGAAATTGAAGCGATATGGCTTGCAAATTGTTCTTAACTCAAGTCATTATGAAATATAGCACAAAAGTATGAGTTAAAGATTAATTGCCTTGCTTTTACTATTTTATGGTACCTTGCAAGTTTAATTACATTTATACATAGTTTTCAGGATTTCTGAGCTTTTCAGGGATGATTTCTTTTAGCATTTTCAGTTTTAAAATATTTCCCAGTTCTCTCATTTTTCCTTGTTAGAATTCCTGTTACAAACATTCTTTATATTTTCAGTAAGAAGTAGATAGGGGCCTTCCATTTAACACAAGTAAAACTGATTTTACTGGAAAAATACAGTAAAATTTACTACTGAATATTTGGTTTTCTATAAGTAGGTTTGAGTGCATTTACAATATTTTGGGGACGATTTGAATCTCAGGTATGTGGCATTTCTATGCCATTTTGAAATAGCTGTTTCTGCACATGTGCCTGCAGCATTAGTCTACTTCTTTCAGATACCTGTTAACATGTACTCAAAATTTATGAGGAGAATATAACAGTTTGGATCTAATGCCATTTTTATTGGAAATGTAAGCAACTATATTTTAAAGAAAATCGGTTCATACCCACATTTTCCTGTAAAACTGTGTCCACCTTACAATTAATATGCCTCATGTCAGTTGTAGCTGACCAAAACTTTAAATATTTTGATTTGCAAAATTTTTGCAGTTAATGTGAACATGAGTGAAATATTATGAGCATGTTCCAGTGAGGTTACCCGTGGCCTGTCTCTTGGCAGTCTACTCAAAATGGAGTTGCAGTGCAATGTAGTGTAGAATAAAAGTCACCAGCACTGACTATACAACCCCAAACCTTATTTGAACTAAAATTTACATTCCAATCCTATCCTGGGCAGACTAACAACTCACGTGTCTTATTTTCCTCTTTGTGCTTGGACCTATGCACATTCTCCATTCTGAAACTCACTTCTTTTGTTTCAGTGCATGAAATAATTGATTTGGTGCCTAAAAGGGACCTATCCAGAGCCAAATATCATGTTTCACCAAGAGTGTGAAAATTCTGAATCTTGAGTCTTGAATCCTCCCTAAGGTCAGAACATTAAGAAAACAAGACTGGTGGGGTGAGGCAATGTCTTTTATTGGGCCAACTGCATAAAGTCAGAATACCCAGTCTATTTGGAGCTACCTACCTGGGGGTTGAGCTCTGTGCCTTTATGCTCCCAGTTTATGGAATAACCTGCATGCAAAGTTATTTATATCTATACACTTGTTTTCAGCTACAGGATCCACATAAGTGAGGATCCAGTGGTCCTATCGATCTCAATCCATGAGGATCCAGAAGAGCACCTGCATTGTTCCCTGGCACCATCCCTGTATAGTACCATGGTAGCTCAAGAGAACCAGAAGCCTTATAAATTTTACCCTGGGTGAAAGAGTTTTTACACACTTTTAAAATGAAATAATTATTTTAAATTATTTCTACCAATTTTGTAAAAAAAGAAATCTTTGGTAACATCTTAATTCATTTCATGAAATTCAGATTCTGGTTACTTACTTTTTCTTGGCAAAGGTGTGCCAGCTAGATAGCGATAGGAAACATTTATAGATCCTGAGAAATTTGACAAGTCTTTAAAAGTGTGAACATAGCGCTCTGAATTAAGCTGGTGTGTGGCTGTTTCTCTGATTAATTGCTTATCCCCTTCCTAGTAGGATGAAGAGAGAAAAAATGAGAAAGAAAACATTGAGAGGGGGAGTACAGATAGAGAGAAACAGGTAGCCAAAAAGACAAGAGGGACTGACACATTTCAAAGAATAAACTTTTTCAAAGTTACATAAATATTTTCAAGAAGACATTTAAATCTCATCTCATTTTAAAAATCCATTATCTGAATTTAATATTTTTTTGGTTACAGGAAATCTACCATATAATTTTAGATTGAGTATTTGAGTAAGAGGAAAAACACTTTGGGACCAAAATATTGAAGATCTAGTTTTCTTGTAGAGTTGAGAATCATAGCGTATTGCCAGAAAACTGCTGCTATATTCAAGGTAGAACACCGCACCATAGGCGGTACAGTGGGGACCTTTTAAAATAAGAATTTTGTGGTATTAAAAACTGTGGCAGGTGAAACATAAATTTGTATGCCCAGATTTAAGGCAAAACTCCTCCACTTTTTACTTCACTGAAGCCTGGCCTACACTGAGAGCTAAGGTCGACATAATGCCGCTTAAGTTGACCTTTAAGTGTATGCGTACACACTCACGCATATGTAAAGTCGAAGTTTCAGATGCATTAAGTCGGCCTCATGACATCAGCCCCACAAGAGGTGTAGCATTTTGTTCTATTTTATTAATTTGATTTAATGGCAGTGTAGACATAATGTGAAGTTATTGGCCTCCTGGATGTATCCCACAATTCCCTGTTCCTGTAAATTTGTATTCTGTGGCCGCCTCTACCTGTCCACCTCATCGAGCAATAGCTCCTCCTTTACCTGCAGCCCCAGGAAGAGTTGAATTCCATTTCTTGCCCGGGCAGCATGGAGAGCTTTTCACCGGGACAGATAATGGTGTCCGAGTGCAGCAAACGTTCCCCAGCTTGGAGCCATCCTGAGATCCTAGATCTCATCGGCCTATGGGGTGAGGAGTCAGTGCTCACTCACATCAGAAACAACAAAAGAAATAGGGACATTTACAAGAAAATTTCTCATGGCATGAGCAAGAGGGGCTACAACAGGGATACGCAGTAGTGCTGCATTAAAATCAAAGAGCTGCGGCAGTCCTATCAGTGGACTAGGGAGGCAAACAGGTGTTTGGGGTCCGCACTGAAGACGTGCCGGTACTATGAGGAGCTGGACATGATTCTTGGCTGTGACCCAACCTTCATGCTCTCATGGAACATCGACACCTGCGAGGACTCCTGGGTGAATGTTGATGATTCCGTGGACGAGGAAGAGTTGGAAGAAGAGGAAAATGGGGTTCAGGCGAGTGGAGTGTTGGTTCTCCCAGAAAGCCAAGAGCTTTTTGTCACCCTCCCAGAGCATCCTGTCCAACTGCAAGATGGCATCACTGATGGTGATGCAGGGGAAGGCACTTCTGGTGAGTGTTTGATCTGTGCTTTGCTCATTTCAAGTTGCTTTTCAGGAATAGTGGAGAAGACAGTTTGGGGGGAGGAACCAGGCCATCAGCTCAGAGAAAGTGGGAGGTGGGGTGATGGGGAACACAGGTGGCCAGAACATGGGGGGGGGGCGCAGAGGTGGAGAGGAGAGAGGTCTCACCAAAGGGGGCAAACTGTGGGGTTCTGTGGCAGGGTTGTGAAGAGGTTTGGGAGGGAGGTGGCCACCATCACATATATAACTTGTGGCACGTATCACTCCCCTGTCCCAGTGGGACTCTTCGAACAGAGTTTCGATGTGCAAGCAGATGCTTGCATTATCCTCCAGGGAAAGGATCGAAAAGCTTTCACATGGATATTCAGGAATCCTTGCAATAAGGTTTCTGGGGAGGCCGGGCTTCTCTACCCCACCATAGAATGCAACCTTGCCCCACCACTTGGTTATTAAAGCTGCAGGCATGAGTGCGGCACACAGCAGGGTGGCATAAGGACCAGGCATGCCACCTGTAGATTGCAGCAGCTGTTCCCTCTTTGACAGCATAACCCTCAGGAGACTGATGTTGCACACGGTCGCCTAGGGAAGATGATGCTCAAATAGTCACCAAACAAGGAATCCCATCCCATCACTTCACCTCCCGTCCCCTGTTCCCAAGGTCACTACCCATCTCAGCAGTCTATTTATGGCCCTGCACACTTGTATCACTAGGGCTCCCATGGTGGATTTCCCAGATCCAAATTGATTGGCAACTGACAGGTAGCAGTCTGGGGTTGCAAGCTTCCAGAAAGCGATGGCCACCCGCTTCTCCACTGTTAGAGCCGCTCTCAGGCAAGTATCCATAGGCTGTAGTGCCGGGTGAGCTCCTTGCAAAGTTCAAAGAAAGTGCCCTTTCGCATTCGCAGGTTTTGTAGCCACTGCTCATCATCCCACATGGTCAGCACGATGTGGTCCACCACTCTGTGCTTGTTTGTCAGGCCCAGAAACAGCAGTCCACTAACTGCTGATGGAGCATTACTGCCTGCAGAAAATGGATATTATCCCATTTGATGGCTTCAAGAAGGCTGGCCTCAGTAATTTCACATGTTTCTGCAATGCCAATCCTGCTGCACTGCTGGAAATATTGCAAAACAAGCTGAGATGTGTTTGAAACGCTGTCCATGACACTGCAGAGATGAGCAAGCTCCATGTTTCAAGCAGAAAGAAACGGTGCAAAAACTATTTCCTGTTTCTTTGCAAGAAGAAGGAGGGGAAGGAGACACTGCATCACGGGAGGACAAGACACAGCACTCTGTTGTACTGTGGGATGGCCACCCACAATGCAACACTTCTGCATTTGATCTAACTGCTAGCAGTGGGGACGCAAGAAGCCAGAGCAGGGAGTGTAGTGTGAACATGCTCCTCCACTTTTATTAATTCGACCTCTAAAGGTTGAATTTAAATCTCGCGGCAGTGTAGACATGCCCTGAGTATGGCCCATTTCTTCTCCAGATCCTTGAGCTGTAGGGGAAGTACACAGGCTGTACCATGTTAAAGGATTCTGCTGCCTGAATCCACTATGTGCCCAGCTACCAGAGTAAACTGGGACAGAGAAGGGGTTGGGTTATAGTCCTGCCTCATTCCCGTCACTCCCATATCATTTGAGTTGAGGCTTTCCATACCACTAGGACATACACAATGCCCCACTGCAACCACATCATCTATCTCTTAATACTGAAGCAAAGAAGAAAATTTTCCATTGGAACTGTAGTCCCATGGAATTGAGGTTATCTAGTTCACCCTGGGCCATTTTGACACTGAGAAGAGTAAGACAATCTCATGGCAGGTCCACATGTCTGTTATAAGATAAGATAAGAAGAGTGATTTGAGCTCTGATTAAGAGAGAGCTCTAGGCAATAAACAAAATTATTGGTAACAAGAGCAGAAAGGGAAAATAAACCAAAACATTTGTTTCAAGGTTGAGGTTCAAAATCAAGGATGTGTCAAGAATTTTACTTGAAAACAGTAAGAAACTTATCTTAGGTTCATTTTAAATTCACTACTTTTATTTTACAGAAGAAATAAATAATCTATTTATGAATTGAGTCAGGTTCTCTTAGCTAATATCCATGTGAATTTACTTGAACTGCTATCCCGCCTGGATAATTTATTTTCAGTGCTGCTAGGCTATCATGCATTTACTGATAACTTAAAGCTTTATGGTGTCATTTTCCAGTTCAGAATGTAAGTTAGAGACCATGCCCAGAACCCAGATGGTTACCAACATTCTTGTACAGCTGATCCACTAGATCTGCAGACTGCTCAGTCTCCTGATTTTTCTGTGATGATCCTAGTCTTGAGTCATCAATCAGGAAAACAATATGCACCCAGAAAGGGGGATTAGTGCAGAGGAAGAAGCAGGCAATCAGTAACACACGGTTTGTGCTACATTTGCCTGACCTTGTAAGATCCACCTGACTTTCCTGGGAGCTGCCTTTCAAAAGATCCTTTGCTCCTCAGAGGATCCAGCTCCATATGCAATGTTGATATTATATCACAGTGCCCCCAAAGGGTACTTATATTTACAGTACAAATAGAAAGACACAGTCCCTTCTCCCTATTATTTAAAACCCAATGCTTATGCTTAAATCAGCATTGAACCATGTACATGCTGAGATCATGTTTAAGTGAATTTAGTGTTCAGGGAAGATATTGGATCCATTGACCAGGATTAATACATGCAACTGCAGTTCCAGTATCCCCACTTTGTCCTGCCAATGTGCATCTATTATGTACAGAATGTAGATGAACTGTAGCTATACTGCTAAGGATGCTTAAACAAAGTTGACTTTACTGCACTATCCCCCAGTGGATTTATTCACTGAAATGGAAGTTTTGGTTCCCACTTCAACAACCCCAAGACTGCCAACCCTTTTACACCACAGTAGTGAGTTGACATTTTACTGGAAACATGCAAGAGATTCCAAATGAAATCTGAAAGTCTCCAAAATCAACATTTTTCACTTTTTACTTTAAGTATTCTTTTTTAAAAGACCTTTGTAAAGTGCTGGACAACTGCAAAGGACCCACTGCCATTCCAAGTGTCTCTGCCCAGGCATGGTTTTGTTTTCCAAATCCAGACAAAAAACACACACAACAGCACTTCCGCCCATCCTAGGCTACAGCTACAAGGTGATTTTCCCCTTTGCCTCTTTCAGTCCTTCCTGCAGAGTTCTTCCTTGCTTATTTAGTTGACCATCCCTCAGGCTTTCTCCCCAGCAGTTTTCCACTGCTTCCCTTCCTAGGTTCTGGTATAGGGGAGCTGTACTTGCTTCATTTAAATGGACCAACCACCTTCTGACAGTGCAATTGAATGAAAAATGCTAAGAATTTCACATTGGATGTAGGGAAGAGGGAATCATAGCCTTGTTCCTTCACAGGACTGAGTATCTGAAAAGAGTGGGGAGAAGGACTCCAGCCATGTGCATCATTCCCTCAGCAGGTATCTTGAGGAGGGCGGTTCCAGAGGCAGTGGTTGGCAGGAGAACCTCAGGTAGTGCTCCACCAATATAGGGACACACAATGGAGAGTCATGCAGAGTTTCCAGTTTCTCACAGGTGTTTTTGCTTACAAGGGAACCATTTGGACTATTATTTCTAAACTCCCCACATTTAAACTGCAAATCTTCCACCTTAGGAAAGAAAACATCAGATGGACTAGGGGAGCTGTCAAACATGGTCAGGGATGTTGAAAATAAAATAAAATAAAAAACCCAACAGCCTAAAACATTTGAAAAATGGTTGATGGACTATAAAGGTACCAGGAGCTCTGGGAAAAGTGTGAGGAGAAACTCAAAGACTGGCTGAAGTTACATGAGCTCACATATGTCAGTTTTGTGATGACAGAAACAAAAAAAGTGGGTTTTTTTGGGTTTTTTTTTTTAAAGACAAATTAAAAATAAGACATCGAGCCATGTGGGGAGTCAGCAAAAAGAACAGGAAAGGATTTAAAAATCCAATGTTGCAACAACAATAAAAGCACTTTCAGAGGCTTCTCAGGGCAGCAGTGGGGTTGGAGGGAGATTTGAAGCAATTAGCAAACTAAGAGAGGCACCTGGGAGAGTGCCACTGGGAGAAAATATGATATAAGCCAAGTCAATTTTTATTACAAACAAAAGATAATGATGAATTAAAACGACACTGTACAAAATCTCAGTTCAAGAAGCTTGGCTTGTTTAGCCTAACCAAAAGAAGGCTGAGGGGGGATATGATAGCTCTCTATAAATGCATCAGAGGGATTAACATCGGGGAGGGAGAGGAATTATTTGAGTACAGCACCAATGTGGACACCAGAACAAATGGTTATAAACTGTCCATCAAGAAATTTAGGCTTGAAATTAGACACAGGTTTCTAACCATTAGAGGAGTAAAGTTCTGGAATAGCCTTCCAAGGGGAGTTGTGGGGGCAAAAAGCATAACTGCTTTCAAAACTGAGCTTGATAAATTTATGGAGGGGATGGTATGATTAGCCTATTTTGGAAATTGACTGATATTTGGCTACGTGTGGTGGATATACAAGTGGCCTAAGAGGGGAGAGTACATGGGGTGGGTTCTGAGTCATTACAGAGAATTGTTTCTTGGGTAACTGGCTGTTGAGACTTGCCCACGTGCTCAGGGTTTAATTGATTGCCATATTTGGGGTCGGGAAGGAATTTTCCCCCAGGGCTGATTGGCCTGGGCTCTGGGGGTTTTTCACCTTCCTCTGTAGCACAGGGCATGGTTCACCTACCGGTGAATTCTCTGTATCTTAAAGTCCTTAAATCATGATTTAAGGAGGTAAACAACTCAGCTATAGGTTGGTGGCCTATTGCTGGAGTGGGTGGATGAGGTCTTGAGGCCTGGATTTTGCAGGAGGTCAGGCTAGATGATCATACTGGTCCCTTCTGACCTTAAAGTCTATGAATCTATGAATTTCAATAAAGGAAGCTATATGTCAAAAGTGGAGTGGAATACCAGAAAACATGGATTCTCTTTTGGGTTACTTGAAAATGGATTGGTTAGCAGTGATATTACTTGTTAACTTTTTTAAAATCACTATTTCAATTTAGCATAATTTTGACATGATTGGACACTGCCTATGAATGTTTATGGTCCTAATATTGATAATCCTTACATATAATTATTTATTAAAAATTACCTGGTTTGCAGTACTGACCACAGGCACAAAATGAGATGGGATTGCATTGTGCTAGTTTCATAGTAACAGGTAGTCTCTGCTCCTACCTCTCCAAAATATACTTACTAACAGACAAGACAAAGAATGGGGTGGAAAATATATACAGAAGAATAAAGTGATTTATGATAGCAGGTCAGAGGCAGATGCAGTAAGAGAATTCAGGTCTTCTGATTCCCAATCCAATGCCCTATCCAATAGACCATTCTTTTTCATTCTTGGCTATACTCATGTGACTGCAAAATCTAGGCCTTAAAGAGTTGCGTCTCTTCATAGGGCCTGGGCCAACTCTCAATGACATCACCATTAGTATCTCAGAAGTAATTTGATCCTGAATTGTGGTGTTTGCACAATTTTCACACCAAGAACAAGTCTGTAAACTATAGAATTACATCATATCACTAGTTTAGTGATTGAAGCAACTACATCAGGTGTTTTAGAAAATCCTACCCTTAAATCATAAGCTTACAATAAGCAACATGAGTCTTGAGATTACAATTATATCTTTCAGCCTGCCAAAGCCCAAATATGGGACACATGGCATGACAGAGACTCAAAATGAGACACACAAAAATAAATATTCATGCAAGAAAATTAAACTGATGTGGGGTTAATACCCAGTATGTAACTGAGTCTTCTATCACATTAGTAATGCCACATTCCTGGGTAGGGCATTGTCAGCATGGACTGAACCTGGGTCTTTTAACTTGCATGATTACCTCAGGCGTAAATAATTTTCAATAATCAAAATGAGAGAAATCCAAATGTGTGCAGAATGGGGAAAATTTCATTACTAAATAGAAAACATTCAAGTGGTATGGCTCCAAATGGTGCTAAATACCTTGTCTGTGAAAGCTGCAGTGTTCCTTATACGTATAGCGGGAAATACTGTGACATATTTTACTTCTATAGAAAGAAAAATCAAGATTTGAATGACACTCTCTCATATATCTGTAATATGAACAATTTTGAGGAGCCTCTACTAGGAGGAGCCTACTATGCCAGGAGAATTGCAGCTGTCATTTTCACTCTATCCAGTTTCTAACTTGATTGAGTACTCATGGTACCTTGTACTCCATGTTTGTTCCATGACCCATTTACTCTATCTATGCAACTTACCAAAACATAGCCATCTTCAATGTACAAGTTCATGAACAGCAGACAAATGACAAGGACTCCTAAGAATGATACTGCTGATCGTTTCCGCAAACATCTCATTTTATCCAAATATTTCAAAGTGAGTTTCATGTGAAGAAAAACATATAGTGTGTCTCCTAGAACAGAAAAAATACAGTGTTACTAAATTCTTTGAATACATATAGAAAACAGCCACTTATTAGAGACCAAATCACAGCTGCTAACTTGTGCATTATTTTATGTATTTGAATTAGACACGGTCATGAACTAGAAAACAGATTCCTGATCCAAAATCCTCCACATTTTGAGGGCTTCTGACCCTGAAGCTAGATCCAACTTCTGTGGCTCATTTCTACATCCACCACTCAAGCACAAAGTATCTACTGAAACTAGGATAACTGGCAATAGAAGGATTACACCACTACCATTCTAGCTGTAAGGGATATCGTGAAGGAACAGGGAAAATGGCTGGACTGTTCCTATTCCTTGATGATCCTGAGCAGCTCAGTAAGACTATATTAGAGCATTATATTGTTTTCTCCATGCCTAATTATTTGTGAAAACAAATGTCAGGATTCTGTCAAATGTTCTTCCTAGGGAGCAACACAAAAAGGGCAGTTATTTTGATTCCAGTGATACCAGCAAAATATGGTAGAAAACAGACTAGTCTGACTAGTCTTTGATAGAAATCATGGAGTATATTGTATTTGTGCATTAGCTTATTTTTCCCTTTAGCAGAAAACATAGCATTCTAATCTTGTTTTCCTATACACATTTTTGAAACATGTCTTTAATTATTCATTTTGTATTAACAGCTGATAATATTTTGCAGGCTGTTTGTTCATTTTGAAGCAGGCCAATAATTTGAGGACAAAAAAAATGAACCCATTATTTTTTTATAAATTTGAAATTTAGTTTAGAAAATGACATTGCAATTCCATCTGTATAGTGTGTTGCATGTTCATATCCTAGCACGTGCTGAAAAAACATGGCTATCTGAATCAATGTGCAGTTTCATTTCCATGGCTAGGTAGCTTACTTTCATTCTGTCTGAAATTAAGAAATTATTCACAAAAGGAATCATTCTCATGCCTTTGACCAAGGCCTAAAACATGGCAAAAAATGTTTTATAATGTCTAGGGGTTAGAAATGTCAAGGGAGGTTGGGGATGGTCCTGTGAAATCTGGTATAAAGTGACAAACAATAAAGAGATTGGGTTTTTGTTTGTTTGTGGTTTTCTTTTTTAAGCAATGTTAGATATATAGAAGGAGTACAGAAGAAAAGAAGATACTACCTGGATATGAAATGATGCTATGACATTGTTGATTAAGTGATTTTATCGCTGTACCTACAACTGCCAACTATTGGCAATTGTGCTGTGATATGATCTATGGCTTCACTCACACAGTCTGATGAGGATCCCCTAGCAATTTGGCAGGAAATGACACAAGCTCCCTCCTCAATTTTGCCTTTTTTATTAATAATAAGTAATAATGTCATGATAATATACATAAGCAATTTTAAAAATAAAATTCACATATAGATATCGAAGGGGATACATTGTCCTTTTTCTCAGAGTTATTGTTTTTAAAGGGTGGAATGGGAATTAGAGATATTCACAAGTTCACATATTAACAGATTTAAATGCAGGCTCCATTCAGAATCTGCAAGGGCTAGCCTGAGGCCTAGCCTAAACTTAAAAATCTGTGTCAATCCCAAAGGATTGAGTGGATAGTCTAGACCAGCTCAGTCGATCCTGGAAGCGCTCTCCAGTTGATGTTATTACTCCACCCTCTCAAATGGAGTACGGGTACATCGACCAGAGAGTGCTGTAGGTTGATGGAGCTGAGTGAGGATGCCGTGGTAAGTAGAATTAATTAAGTCGACAGGAGATATGTATGCTGTGGAATGCAGAATACATATCTCCTGTTGACTTAGCACCACAGTGTAGACCTGACTTAGGTCTCAAATGGTCAAATGTATTTGAACACATGGATGTCAGAACATTAGCAACTCTTACGTCAAAATTTCAGAGAGGGCAATGCACCTTCATGCACTAAAGCGGTGTTTTCCCCTGAAAAATTACTGGACCAATTACACCTTTTTACTCACTAGATTAATGAGTTAGCATATGACTCAAAGTGCAGACAGACAGGGCCAACCAGAGGATGTGGGGAGGAGGCAAGAGGGCCATTTGGCCTGGACCTCAAGCTCAAAGGGCCCTCAAATTTAGACACTTGTTAAACTTTTTATTGAGTGATCTGCCTTTTTTTTCCCATGTGTCTTCTTTTTTTTTTTTTTTTTTTTTTTAATGGCCAGGGCCCTCAAAAGCTGGAAAAGACCCAGGCCTTTCTGGACCTCTGAGAGGGCCTGCATACAGTAGAGAGTAAATATTCATGCTTTAATCCAGTTAGCCCTGAATAGCCAACACTACTAAAAGCAGCAGATTCTGTTCCATATTGTGCATCAATGTTATGATTTCCAGGCAGTTATCAATGGATTATGATATCATTTGACCATTGTAAGTTACAGACAAGGGATTTCAGAAGTGAAGGCCTACAGAACCTTTATTAATGGTGATGATGTGTAAGATGAAAAGCACTCAGCTTGACACTCAGAATGGAGACTCAAGTTGTAGGGCAGATTTTTAGATGAAAACCTCTAGATTTTTACTTGGCACATTTATTATGGAAATTATAATAATGTACATAATTGTTTACAAGTACTGTTCACAATATTTTGAAGGATAAAACAAAGTGAAATTTCAAGACTTTTTATTTGTATGTAAGAGTCAACTATAGCTATATACCAATTAAACAGACCTAAGAAAAGGATGCAACACTTAGATTTTGAGAAACATATACAAGATGTTCTCCAAAGTATCACCGATTGATCTTACAAACACTAGATGGCAGTACATACACACATTTGCCATCACAGAAGAATGCTTTGTTATCTGTATTCCAATCAGTTTATTATTAATGCATTGCCTTGTTTAGCATACTTATAGTATGTGCTTATAGGAATAATTCCCTGCATTTTCCCAGAACTGCTTCTTTGTTACAATTTAATTTCCAGTTTCTAAGACTGTATAATGGAACACCATGGAAGTGACATTTATTAGAAGTAAACTTAGTATTTGTCCCCTGTGTATGTGAATACAGTCAGTCTCTTCTGAAGAAAAAAAAAAGAGGGAAAAAAAAGCAGCTTTGGGTCTTTCTCTAGTGATGTGATGAACATCTTTTAATATATTTTAAACATAATAAATATTAATCATTACTAAAGCCAAAGAAGGCAAAAGCACCAATTTTTAAGAGGACTTGAATTCAGCATCAATGCTACAATCGCTATTTTGCATATGTATTTTATAGTACACTTTAAAGTGTTTAGTTCTCAGTCTCATGTGCAACTAAATAGACATCTAAGCTATAAAAATAGGATTGGTTTTGAAAATCACCTCGAAGGATTTCATATTCATTAATAAATGCAATTGTGAATTTTAATGGTTGTTTTCCTTATGTCCTTAATGCCTCATCAGTTTACTCCCTGGGACCATTGTACCTGGAAAATTCCTAAACATTAAGGACAGAATGGTTTTACACACCCGTCTCTCTCAGGTATTTACACAGATTTATACAAGTTAAAGTATAGATATAACACCAAATTCCTAACTAAACTAACTTCTAATTGAAATAGAATTCCTAGACATAAACTATATAATCATTCCCAACAAATTACTACCTTTTTATTGATACTAAACATGACATAGCTCCTATGGATTATAGCATTTAGGATATATGGATAGAAAATAATATCATAAATGCTTCCCTAAATCCAGACAGCGTCACACCCTGCCCACATGCCCTGCCAGGGTCCCTGTCCCTCTTTGCCCCCCTGCCACTGTGGACCTGCCCAAGGTCTCCCTAGCCCCACAAAGTCAACTTAGAGCATCCAGTGTGGATGCTCTAGTTCGACTATGTAAGTTCCCCTTTAAGTCGACTTTAATTTTAAGTGTAGACACACTAAATCGACTTAAATTAACAAGTGTAGACATAGCCCTTGAGTGTGGGTTTCTGCATGACTATTGCAACCCCAGGGAGAGCTTAAAGAAGAAATTCAGTCAGAGGAAGAATTCCTTTCCTGCTTCCTTCTTGTATAATGAGAGCCCATGTCTTGACAGTGACATTTTTTTAAAATTTGGAAATTTGACGTACATTTGTAATAGTTAGTGTAGCTTAGCTTTGGAACAACTTTCCTAGGGCTGTGGTAGATATTCTATCGCTGGCGATTTTTAAAATCAAGACTGCACGATTTTCTAGAAGATATGCTCTAGTTCAAACAGGACTTTATTAGTAAGGCCTATGGGCTGTATTATACAGGAGATCAACCCAGATAATTACAGTGGTCCCTCTGCTCTTAGAATTTATGAAGAAATGTATTTTCATCTGCCCCTTACTGAAGACTGCCCTCGGCATACACATTCACACATCAGCTAAGGGCCAAAACCTAAGGGCAATGGATTCAAGCCTATGCCCACTCTTCATTCCTTTCTACCCCCCCTTTTCACCCATATGCAAAGAAGCCATACAGATATATGAAGGGCCTGAGTGGGCCACATTACAGCCAGTTTTGATCTAGCCTCAGCTAATCCATACAGCAAACATTCTTTCCACAGATGAATACAATGATGTATCTGGAGTGTGTGTTTTCATACTTGTGTTACATTGGTTGTGTATTTGAGTCCTCTCTCTCACAAATTCAAGAAAGGTTGTTTATTTGCAGAGGAACTGTTGACTGTCATAAATGACAACTGAATTTTTACAGTACAGTAATAACATGACCAAATCAGACATTCAGCTTTGCCTGTCACCACAAAGTCCCTGTTTTTGGAAGTACAGTACAACCTATCCATTGCCATATGTGCAAATCTGCAAAATTCAGAGATAACACACACAAAACCATGCCTCGATTTTCAAACCCCCCGCTAAATTTTGTTCCAATCCTTGATTTGACTAAGGCTGTCTGACGTAGGATGCCTACACCCCAGCCTTCTGATGTTCTGGTCTGCCATTGTGTATCTGAGTTCCTTTGCTTACATTTTTTAATGTTTGTCCAATTTGTTTTTCTGCCTTTCTTTTTGGAACGCTGCACATAAAGCCCCAAGGGCTGCATTGAATCCTTTTTATGAAGTGAGGGATCCACATGGAACAAACAATTTTAGAAAGAAAAGAAATCTAGCAAAAAGGATTTTTTTCACATGGTTAATATTAAATTGTACATGAGTGTCTGACATTTGTGTTAGCATGTGTCATGGTTTTGTGTTAGCATGTGTCATGTGTTAGCGTGTCTTATGGTTTTCCCATACAATATGAAAAAAAATAACCCCAAAGTTATTGTCTATATTTGCAAATATGTTTAGTAGTGAAATTGAAAATTGTAATGGATGGACTATTCCATGGAGTTCAGATAGACTACCAACAAGATGCGTTGTCTTACTGAAAGCTTGGAAGTACTGATAGCTTTCTATGACAGGGTAGCAAGCCTTGTGGATAGAGGGGAAGTGGTAAATGTGGCATATCTAGACATAATAAGGCTTTTGATACGGTCTTGCATCACCTTCTCATTAACAAATTAGGGAAGTACAATCTAGATCAGTGGTTCTCAACTTTTTGCGGGTTGTGATATGCTTGGCTGCATATCATGATCCTAAAGGACATACAGTAATGTGTCCTGACCCAGTGGTTGGACACTAGTGATCTAGTTGGAGCTACTGTCAGGTACTTGGATAACGACTCCCAGAGAGTAGTTATCAATGGTTCACTGACATGCTGGAAGGGCATGATGAGCAGGTTATCGCAGGGATCGGTTCTGGGTCTGGTTCTGTTTAATATTTTCATCAATAATTTAGATGATGACATAGAGAATACACTTATAAAGTTTGCAGGTGATTCCAAGCTGGGAGAGATTGCAAGTGCTTTGGAGGATAGCATCACAATTCAAAATGATTTGGACAAATTGGAGAAATGGTCTGAGGTAAATAGAATGAAACTCAGTAAAGACAAATGGAAAGTACTCCACTTAGGAAAGAACAATCCATTGCACACATACAAAATGAGCAATCACTGCCTAGGAAGGAGTATTGCAGAAAGGGATCTAGATGTCATAGTGGACAGCAAGCTAAATATGAGCCAACAGTGTAACACTATTGCAAAACAAACAAACAAACAAAAAAACCCCTCAAAACCGTTCTGGGATGTATTAACAGGAGTATTGTAGGTAAGACATGAGAAGTGATTTTTCCGCTCTACTCCATGATGATTAGGCCTCAACAGGAGTATTGTGTCCAGTTCTGGGTGCCTCATTTCAGGAAAGATGTGGAAAAACTGGAGAAAGTCCAGAGAAGAGCAACAAAAATTATGAAAGGTCTGGAACACTTGACTTACAAGGGGGACAAAGTCAATGAAGGGATTCAAGGAGGGAGTGACTATATAGTTGAAGAAGTTTATTTTAGTTGTACTGTTTTAGACAGAAGAAAGAGGAAAACAATTAGGGATGCTGCAAAGAAGGCTACACTAATCAATGCAAAAGATGACTAATGACTGAGGAAATGTATTGACTTGGAGGACAGAGAGCCACCTAATGAAACAAAAGTGTTTCTGGATATGTTAGAAGAATGGTTCGAAGCAGGGGCGTAAGCAGGAGTAATGTAACATAGAAGCAGCAGTACACATGAGCACTCAGCACGCTATTGCTTCTCTGGCTTTAAGAACCAACCTACTGGCCCCTCCAACCAATTGTGTGTTGCGATCAATCAAGTAGCTTGCTGTAGGCCAGCTGTGCTGATAAGACTGCCCGGAGACGAACTAGGCTTTAGGCCCTGATTCCTGACCCCTGGCTAGTGCATGAAGGTGGGTGGGTGTCAGCCTGGCCTCTTCTCTTCGCCATTTGAGTTCCTCCCCACCCTCCACCCATCAGAATAGGGAGGAAGCAGTCCACATGATGCACAGGGTTGCAGTTCTGCCTATGCCTTAATTAAAGTAGGGAAAGCTCCTTATACCGTCTCTGCTACTGCACTGCTCTAAAGGTTCAAGTAAAATCCCATCTCTTAGTCTGTGGACACATCAAACACTGCCCAACCTGGTCAAATTCACTTTTATGGAAATATTTCTATTAAAATAATTTTAGAAAAAAAATCAGGTGTTAGTTTAACAATTAGAGTTTTGTGAGTTTGATGCCACATCTAGGTAATACTCTATGCATATATGATGTTACTACATTGTACCTGATTCCTGCATTGTCAGATGTTAGCATGAAATTAATTAGAAAGCACCCTTAAGTTGTCAGACAGGGTAAGAAAAATTGAGATCCATGTGGCAAATATTCCAAGTGTTTTAACATTAAAGTAATAGCTTATATTTTCTGCCATTCGTTCACTATTAAAACTGGCTCAAAAAATGTGCATGGTACCCAATTTATAAAAAAGCAAGTCAATTAAACTGGCATCTCTGTTAAGTATCTTTTTTTGAAGATCTTCAGTTCTGTTGAAAAGGGTAGGTTCTGTTTGTTTTCTTTTCTCCTAGAGGCAATTTCAATTTTCCAGCAGAAATCTACAAAACTGCAAAATTTTAATGTAGAAATATTGCCATAATGCCTCATCGAAATTGGAGTTTGGGTATTTCATGTTTCCATTTCCTCTATAGGCAGAGCTTCCTGGTCAGACTACAACTTCCATGATGCATCATGATCTCCACTCCTGGGCTATGTCTACACTTACAAAGTTAAGCGACTTTGTTAAGTCAACTTGAAGTCGACCTTATTAAGTCAACTTAGAGAGTCTACACTAGACATTCTAAGTTGACTGGCTAGGTCGAAGGAAAACAGAGCCTCAGCTCCCAGCCTAGGGGAAGCACAGTTCCCGGGGTCAAGGGGAGCCACTGCTCCTGGGGACAAGGGGAGCCCCAGCTCCCTGCCAAGAAGGGAGCCGGGGCTCCCACCGAGGACAAAGGAGCCACACGCGGCTTCCTTCACCAGTGAGCTACTTCACGGCTACGGCTCCCTGGAGACACGGAAGCCGCGAGCAGCTTCCCCACTGGAGAGCCAGCCACACACAGCTGGCTCCCCAGAGGGACTGGGAAGCCACGAGCAGCTTCCAAGTCCCTGCAGGGAACCAGCCATGCACAGCTGGCTCTCTGCAAGGGAAGCCACTTGCGGCTTCCGAGTCCCTGTGGGGAGCCTACCATGGAGAAAGGCTCCCTTCTCCTGGAGCCGGCTCCCCCTAGCCTTATGTCGACCTAGGGCACTTAGGTTGACTTAGGGCTACTCCCCGTCTACACTGGCTTAAGTCGACTTAATAAGGTCGACTTAATGCTTAAGTTGGAGGTGTTATTAAGTTGACTTAAGCTTTCCTTAAGTCGACTTAAGGAACCGCTTAAGTCGACTTAATAAAAGCCCAGTGTGGACGGGGAGTAGTTTAGGTCGACTTAAGCCTCCTTAAATTGACCTAACTTGTAAGTGTAGATGCAGCCCTGGACAGCAGAAGGGAGTCCCTATGAGAAGGGCATCACTGGAGATGTAGCATGGCTGGGGAGCTCAATCCATAAAGGAGAATGGAAACATGAATCACTTCAACAGCATTTCTAAATCAAAATATTATGGGTTTTGGACAAAATATTTTAGCTTGCATGTGTTTTGAATTTTCAAAATAAAAAATTCCACAGGAAGAACACATTTTGAAATTTATTTAGAATACACCTAGAATATTTTCAACTAGCCCTGATGTACATTTTCAATATATATTGAATAAGCAGAGAATTCCTTATTGTATCAAAAGTGAATACAGTCCTCCAAAAGAAACCCCCCAAAAAGAAAGCATGGCATGTATTAAATATAATGAATTTTAAAAGCTGATTGGATTATAGATGGATATTCTTATTGATTTTTTAAAACAAAATTGCTTCTTGTTTTGAGACAAATAATCATTGAAGGAGTTACTTAACTATACAGCAACTTGAGTTCAAGATATTTTGTCCCTATGAGTGCTTCATTGTAGGATACAGTATATAAAAGTGGAAACAGGTGCTGATGAGGCGTATCTAATACAGTACTGTGGACTGTATAACCAAAAAGCTGTGTCTGAACTGGAAGCAGGGATAAGATTGTAAAGTTTAGAAAATGTGTCTGACCAGAATGTCCTTGGGAAGGGTACTCAAGGTGGACTGAGCCCTGGTTGAATGAGCAATCAGTTTCAGAGGGGTATGCACTCCAGAAGGTTCATAGGAAGCTAGAATGCAAAAAGAGACACAGTTAGAGAGTTTTTTGAGTGCAGACCCGGTGCCCTCTCATCCATTCAGCAAAGAAAATACAGAGCCCGTGGGAAACCCTGAAAATCTGAGTTCTGTCAAGGCAAAAGACAAGTGCTAGTCTTACATCTACAGTGTGGAGACATGACTCCTTCCTTGAAGAGTGAAGTTTAGCATAAAAAAATATGGAAGCTGAACAGACTTGATATGAAACTCAAAAGAAATCTTGGTCAGGAAGTGAGGATAGGGATGCAGGATCACTTTGTCATGATACAAGCAGGTGGCGGGGCTGTAGGCCATGTCTACACTAATAGGCTGTAGGCTATGGGCTGTAGGCTATGTCTACACTTGCAAGTTAGGTTGTCTTAAGGAGGCTTAAGTCGACCTAACTGAGTCCCTGTCCACCCCAGGCTTTCATTAGGTCAACTTAAGAAAATCCTTAAGTTGACCTAATGAAAGCTTAGATTGACTTAGTAAAACCTGCTGGTTAGGTTGACCTAACCCTCCTTTAGGTCATCCTAAGCACAGTGTGGATGCTTAAGTCCACTTTATTAAGTTGACTTAAGGGCAGTTAGTTCAACTTAACAAAGTGGACTAAGTCCATGTCCATGGAAACCACTTTGTTAAGTCGACTAAATAAGGTTGACTTTAAGTCGACTTAAAGTCGACCTTATTAAGTTGACTTAACAAAGTCGACCTAACTTTTTCTAGTGTAGACATAGCCATGCATCCCACCAATCACTCTGTCAAAGAACCTGGGTCCCACCATGATAGAAACAAAAAGCCCACTTTTTCCAAGAAGGACATTTATATGTTTAGAGCATTCTGTTATTATATTTTATCACTTACGGTAAGTTTTAAGGACATAAAAAATTGCAATAGTATTGTTGGAAGTAAATTTTATTGCTGTGGTTTTAAAATACAAAAACCCCCAAAATAATTCCATTAGTAGTTAAAATTGCAATAATACTGTTGACAATAATTTTAATGCTATAACCGTAAAACATAAATATAAGAAATAATTTAATCATCAGGAAAGATACGATAATACTTCAACTTTATTAATTTTATTATTTATTATAAATTTATAATTCTTAGTAATTGTTATAAAAACCCTGCATCCCACCTAGACTACTTCTGTGTCCCACTGGTGATACACATACCGCCAGCTGAGAACCACTGATCTAGACAGGCTTTGAATAGAGGGAAGCTAGGATGGGGTGGGATATGGTCCCAGGTTCTGGACTGAGACATCCACCGACACAAGGATCTGAAGAGAGAGGTGAACCATACCTGTTGTGGCCTGACCAGAGCTCTGATGATCACTTCAGTTTGAGCATCTAAAATATCAGAGATATCAGCTAGCAGGCATGGAGAAGCATGAGGCTAGGTGACAAGGACGACATCCTCCATACAGTTGTGATTATATCCTTCCATTGAGGGGAAGTGGCAGCATATCGTATAGGGGGATGTTGCAAAAAAGATTTACTTCTGGAAGGCCCCAGAACTGGAAGATACTATGAAAGACTGTCAGTGAACTCCCACTAGTAGTCCTGGTGAAAGTGTCTGGGGAGAGAATCTGCTACTGTGTTCTGCATAACCAAAAGGTAGACAGCTGAGATGTCTGTGTGGAGGGGTATGCAATAGTTCCAGAGTCTTATGCCTCTGCACCTATAGACTGAGGTCATATACCACCTTGGTAGTTTATATAGTACATCACTTCCCTGTTGTCCACCATCATCAATGCTAGAAAAGAAGTGCTGATCTGAAGAGATACCTCCTGAGGAATCCATATGACTTGAGTGGTGAACCCCTTGAGGTAAGAATCTCAGCCCAGCTAAGAGACCTCCATAGTGATGATGCTTAATAGTGGTGGGCATGAGAAGGGAACTCCTATACAAATCTCTTGAGGATTCTTCCACAGGTTTAAGAAGATCAAAACTTTTGGAAGCAAAGTAACTCATTTCACAAGGCTTTCTCTGTTATAAACAGTCCCAATCCATTCCTGAAGGCAAAAGAGGTGCAGCCATGTGTAAGGTGTCACAAAAGTGTAGGCCAGCATGTTGCCTAATAGTGGGTGGGGGACCTTGCTGTGGACTGAGAGCTCTGTTCCAATGTGGTAATGAGGCTGGACATGATGGTGAGCCTGTTCCCTGGAAGACAGGCTTTGAAAGTTCAGCAGTCTAGAGTGGCTCTGATACATTCTATGTGGTACACTGGAGATAGGATGGACTTGTCTTGGTTCACATGAAGATCTAATAAGTCAAAGAGGGCAAGAGCCTTATTGGTGGCTGATGGAACCTTAGGAAGTGAGTGACCTTTGAGAAGCCAGTCATCTAAATATGGTAAGTTTGTGATCCCCCCGTATGGTACAGGTGAGCCACTACAAGAAATAACTGTTAAGACCTTTGGGGCAGTTGAATGGCTGAAACACAGAACAAGGTATTGGTAGTGCTCAATGCCAATAATGAATCATGCAAAGCATACATGGGATAGGTGCATAGCTATATGAAAGTTCACATCCTGAAGGATGAGGGCAACAAACCAGTCCTTGGGATACAAGGATTGACTTATCATAGGTAGAGTGCCCATCTTGAAATACTGAGAGAGGAAAAAGGTATTCAGAATTCTGATATTCAGGATTGGTCTCCATCTTCTCTTCCTTTTTGGCACCAGAAAGTCCCTGCAATACATGCCTCTTTCTGTGAATTCTGGGGAAAGTTTATCAGTTGCCCGCAGGAGCAGGAGCAATTGAACCTTCTACCTCAAGAGAATCTAAGAAAAAGTGCCCTAAAGAGGGACCAAAAAAAAAAAAAAAGAGGTGTAGCAGGGGGAGAGTAGGGGTGGGGGGAGATGGGTGTGTGGGGGTGGGAGGACAGGCGTGGGTGGTGGAGGTGACGGGGCTTGGGACCAGGCCCATCCCTCAGTGGTTCTCACTGTCAAAGTGGGCCCTCAGTGCATCCCGTATGAGCTGTGTTCGCCGCTGGACCCGTGCAGTCAGGGCAGGTTGTCTTCGCTGCAGCACCAGTTGAGCCTCAGGTTGAAGAGGTCCCTGCTGTCATCTATGCGGCCTGTGTATGGCTTCTTAAGCCAGGGGAGCAAGGGGTAGGTGGCATCTCCCACAATCAGGACAAGCACCTGCATGTCCCCGATGGTGATGGTGTGGTCAGGGAAGAAGGTGCCCGCCTGCATGCACCTGTACAGGGTGGAGTTGCACAGGATCCATGCATCATGCACCTTCCCCGGCCAGCCAACGTAGATATTTTGGAAGATCCAGCAGTGGTCCACCAGGGCTTGCAGGACCACGGAGTAGTACCCCTTGCAATTGACATAGTGCCTGGCATGGTGTTCCGGGGATGTGGGTGGCATCCACAATACCCTCACAGTTGGGGAAGCCAAGCCCAGTGAGACCATCAAGGAGGTCGTGCAGGTTGCCTGGGGTGATGAGGTGCTCCAAGCTGCGGCAGGCACAAATATCCTGGGTGAGGGCGGCAGGGCAGTGGGATTCGGAGGGTGGGGGTGGGTGGTTCAGGGCCCCTGGTAGGGATCTGGTGCTGCATATAGTAGTTTCAGGGCCCCCAGCAGGGAGCTGCTGCAGGAGGGGTTTCAGGTCTGACAGCAGGGAGCCTATAGGGGGTCCCACAATGGGTCTTCACCTAGGGCCCCAGATAGCCTAAGGCCACTTCTGCATAGATGGAGGCTCCAGCTCCATTGGGTAGGATAGTACTAGAGAAGGTTCCACTCACTGCCCCTTAGGAGGGGAGAGTCTGGTTCATCTGAGATTCAGAGGTCTTCATGTGAGAGGAACATGGCTAGTATTGGGAGCCCAATGACGGTTCCATCATAGCCTGGCAAGGCACTGCAGATGGTACAGAAGTATACTCCATGCACCCTGCAGGAATGTGAGCTGAGAAGGTCAGAGCCTGAGAATGAGTTGAGGTACTGATGGATTGGGGTTTGTGCTCTGAACCTAGGAGGAAGGCACCATTGTTGATGCAGGCTTTGAGAGGGGTCCTTGCTTTTAGAATCCTTCATGTCTTTAGAGGGCCCCTCTTCTGGCACCAGCATATGAGTCAACCGCTGTTTGCTAGACAACTCCTCCTACATGAATTGAGGGGGTTTCATGTACATAGATACCAAGTCCACAAAAGCCTCTGCAGCACCTAAATTAGGTTACAAAGTCTCTTTAAGTTCCAATCTGAGGGGTGACTTCCTCATCGTCCTGGTCTCTCTCTCTAAGGAAGGAGGTCTCTTGTCCTCAAAATGCTTTGATTTAGAAGCAACCTCATGGTCTTTACTTGCTGAGATCAAAGGCACTAGTGGAGCCTGAGAAGCTAAGGCTAACGTATCGGGGAAAGAGGGGGAGGAATTTAGACCCTACAGGTGTCAGCAAGTGCTCTACGAGAAGGAGTTCAGGCTATTCACTCTCAGTTTGAGAGTTCTGATATTAAAGCCCTTGAAAATCTTGGACATAGAGAGGATGTGGTAATCTCAAATGCAGCTGTAAATAGGGAAGAAAAACATTTTTTGTGGGACGATGCTGGGGTGGTGGTGATGAGGAATGGTAACCTCTTAAAAGCACAAGTGTTGTCAGGAAATCAAACTAAACTAAACAAAAGGGGATAAAATGAAATTGGAATAAGTAAAATTTAAAAAAAATCAACTACAAATACAGATGATACTGCTCTGGACCATCTTGAGCCCAGTACAACTGAAAAGGAACTGGAGTAGTGGCAGGTTTATGTCTGCATAGATGTCCTCACAATAGAGCATGAGGAGGAGCAATGTACAGGCATGGACCTGCAGACACTGCTGGCTAAAATCTCTAGTTGAGACACCACAGTGAGCATACAGCCTTAGAAATATACAGTCAAAGAAGAGGTAGCCCTTTAATAACAAAGTCTCTTGAACAGCAATAATGCTTCCAATTCTTTCTCATTAAGAACTAAATAAATGCTTTGATCCCACAATCAGATCTGCTAGTGTGGGCTCTTGCAGCTAAGTGGAGCCCCAGAAACTTTAGTGAGGCATTGCAGGAAACTCTGCTAGAGCACTGGAGTGAAACAGCATAACTAAAAATGGCATTTGTTTGATATGTTTAATACATATTGTATTGCTTCTGGTAAATATATCATATTTTAAAAAGCCCATAACAATACTTTGTGTGTATGACAATATACCGAGTTCAATACATGAAGCATTGAGAAACTAAGCTATAGATTCAGCACTTTCTAAAGATTTGTTTTCTTTTCATTTTATGGTTGTATATTCATCAAAACTCACTGCCATCTGATTTTCTTACAAGAATAAACTAATTTTTAAAACTGTTCATAGAAACTTGGCTCCATCTGCCAGTTTTCTGGATAACACTTCCGAAGGTTTTTCTTTTTGAATGAATTATTTTATTGATCAGGAAAGTACGATCTGAGTGCTCAATGGGAAGTCTTAATGAAAAACTCATTTTAGAAAAATATTAATAATAGGCCCAGTGAAAACCAATTTTCATGTTTAATCTCCTAATCTATTTTACGTTATTTCCCAAGGGTACTCTGGACTTCACACATACATGGCTCAGTGCAAATAATCAATTTGGAAGAATCCTTGGAATCTAGTAGTTGTTGTACATCAATCTGCCAGCTTTCTACATGGATTTTCCCCCTCCTCTGAAACACTTCTACAAACTATCACGAGTGGTTAGAAATACAGCAATGCCGTCTATAAAAGTAATCAGAACAAGTCTTGAAATTTACCACATAGAAACTCATAAGTCATTAGCCCAACAGCCTGCTCTACAGAAACTCTATGGATCATTAAACTAACAAATATTAAACTAAAGTTAAGGACTTGACAGACTGTGAAAGGAGTGTCTAAATTACAGTTCACAGGAAATGCTCAAGTCATTTCCCCATGCTTAGGCATTAGAAATAAGACCCAAAGTTCTGAACATCTAACAATGGATATAATCTCCTTTAATAGTTTATACTAGCAAGACTGAAACTTAAAAGAGAATTCTACTGATTTTGTTTAAAAGCAATTTTTTTTATTTAAAATTATGTAAATTATTGATTTGCAATCAATCTTTCATTCTTTGTGCTTGTCTGTTTGTCATAATTATTCAACTCACAACAGGATTGCTATGATGTTTTTACCAAGACTGTTGAATGTAAGAGAAACTGCTATTCCTGTTTTATAGATTGTGCCATTGACAGTCACCCAGAAGGCCATCTATAAATTTAGACACATAAAGAAAGGAAGTTTAGTCATGGCCATATAGTCATGAACCATAAAGCAGGAAGTCTGAATAGATTCTTACTTTTAATCACTAGTGTTGTAGCATTTACAATAATTTGGTATGTTATTTTGCGGAAAAACAAAACCTAGCATAAAGTAAAGATCCCAGACCATGGTAGGGGATAAAGATGGTAGCTATAAAGCAGCAGAGTAAAGGAACAGCCCACTAAAAGGAATCAAATTTCATTGCAACTAGTCATTTTCTTTAAGTAGTCTAGATTTATTAATTTAAGCCAGTAATTAGAATTGTGCACTGTGGCACAGATCCTGAAGGAATGTGTGACATTTTCCATAGCGCAAGAACAAAATATGTTTATTTTAGATTACAGAAAATCATACAGAAAGCCTCCAGGTGACACAATGCAGAGTCTGCCTATCACTCTTTAGAAGCTATCATCTCGAATCCTCTGATAACTCTGTCCCGCTCCATGCAGGCAATAGATTTCTTGTATTTTAACAAGCACTACACACACAAACAAGCTCATGACTACATTTACCACAGTGGGTTATGTCTTTACAGTGGGTTAGGTATATCATGAGCTCAGAAGCAAGCATTGTACTACATCTCTAGCATCTGGTGTGTTCCTAATAAGCTCTCATGTAAATGGCTCAAATTCTAGCAGAACTAGGTGAAAATTGCCTGGTAAAATGGCTTTCTAGTCAGTTTGGATACAAGGTAGACACAGTAGTTCCTAATATGTCTCATACAGGTAGTAGATAGGTGCAAGGGTAACCTTGGTCTGTAGGGGGAGAAAGGCCTAGTACCCAGGATACCCCTTGTGGTCCATCTCTCTGTCAGATTGTTCTGGGGATTGAGCTGTATGTTCTATTGGCTAGAGTTCAGTCCTGTAAGTAGTAGTCTTATGGGGTGGGGAACATGTTCATTGTCCGATAGCAGTTGCCTCACATCTGCTGCCCCATCAGTAACAATTAGGTCACAAGCCCCATTCTCCAGTTCCCTTATATGAATGTCCTTTCTTAGCATAACAGATTGTGTCACAATCCATGACAAGAGCTTCATATTTTCCTGAATACAGCCTGTTCAAATGCACTACCTCAACCAGAAACTCCAGGAGCAATGGTTTCTTTCTCAGCACAAGTAATTTGATAGGCTATAGATAAGTTTTCTTTTATTTTGTTCACTTTCATTGCAGATGGAAAGATTTTTCCTTCAAATGAATTGAAACAAATTCCCAAGTTATCCATCTCTTTAATAGAAGATGGGAAACTCTTGGATTTCTTGACCATCATCTGTAGATGCTGGAATAAATGCTGGACAGGTCATACTGCTATTAATGCTTGACATGACACAGCTCAAAATAGTCTGTTCAAATATGGAATTACTGTAATCTCTTATTTCCTTAGTGATGCTAATGAGATCGTATGTATATTGAGGATCCATCCTACAAGAGGAACAGAAGATGTCTACGTCAAGGTTCTGAGACAACTGTGCCTTTGATACTTTTTTTCAGGCTCCTACATGTTACTTTTCTCAGGGCAGAAACTCATACTTTCCCTCTGGGCTGGGGATCTAGACTGCAATTTCTCTAATTTCTCTAAGGCTATGTCTACACTGCCTCAACATTTGGACTTATGGAAGTGTAAGTAGCAGTGTACACTCAAGTGCTGTGCTGTAACTCCCCTGTATGGACTCGGGGGAGGGAGAGGGAGGCACAAACTAAAAGCTTCCTAGTTTACATTAATTTAATCCTGTTTGAAGAGGATTACATTAATGCTTACTAGGAATCTTTAACTTGTGCCTTCAGCATCCACATGGGGGAGTCACAATGCAGCACTTTGGTGCTGACTGTGTTTACACCCCTGGAGTCTGAATTGGGGTAATGTAGACAAACCCTTAGAAAGAATATAGATAAATTAGCACTGAATTCCCCTCACTGTCTGCCACATCTTTAATATTGCTAGGTCACTCTGTAGCTTTGTTTTGTATCACAGCTGAATAAACACCAAAGGAACAGCTAGCAATGTCATGAAGTAGTCACATATTGTGCAGAGAGCACTTTCTTTGTTCATTATGAATTTTAGTTGGTCAAAAGGCTTTGAAAAATTTTAGAGATTCCTGAAGTGGTTTGAAACCAGCAGGAAGACACTTCTTTAGAACTGATAGATGCTCACGAGTGTGATAGAAGCAGTTGCACTCCAGAGTCCACCAGTCAGCATAGTAAAGAACAATTTAGCAATCACTATGATGAGTACAAGTGACAAATGATTTCACTAGATGCATTGAAAAAGGAGCTATTAAGATTATGCTGTGGCCCTCAGGAACAACAAGGCTATGTCTACACTGGCAAGTTAGTTCGAATTAAGGAGACTTAATTCAAACTAACTAAAGCCATAGCTACACTAGACTTTAGTTAGTTCTAAGTAAGGGCTGCCTTAATTTGAACTAATAAGTTTGAATAGGGTATTCAAACTACGGGGTTAATTTGAACTAACTAGTTCGAATTAACCAATGTGGCCATGTTAATTTAAACTAGTTTCTTAGTTCGAATTAACCGGCCATTGAAATGAATGGGGATTGCTAATTCGAACTAAGCAAGTGCTTGCTTAGTTCGAACTAGCGTTCCAGTGTGTCCATGCTAGTTCGAATTAAGCTAGTTTGAACTAACTAAAATTTGTAGAAAGTGGGTATAGATAATGGGAATATGTTTTAATCATAGTATAGTTAAGAGTTAGCAAGAGTAGGCCCAAGCCTGAACCAATCTTCAAAGGTCAAAATTACATCAGCTCACTTGAACCTGATACCAAGAACTCAGCTGTCACTCGAGTCACAGCCCACAAGGGCCTATACCAAGAACTCAGCCGGCGCTCAAGTTGCCCACACGAGGAATGCGAGTCCTATACCCATAAATAAGAATGTATGGGAACAGCTTCATGCGAGAGGTGTGAAAACCTCAACGCACCTTGCAGCAGAAGCAGGAGGAGCAAGAACCCTATAACTTCTATCACATCCCTGAGAGAGGCATGTGGGCGCGCATCCTCCCTGAGTGATCCAGATGGCTGTTAAGACCAAAGGACACTCTTGTACCCTCGTTACCCGCTTTCCTCGTTGCCTACTCTCCACCCCAATTCCCTCGTTACCTACTTTCCTCGGTACCCGCTATCCACCCTCTCTCCCTCGTCACCCTCTCCCTCCTCCTGATACCTTGGACCCCTAATATCCTCCAAACCCCCCCCCGTACCTCTCTACCCTCTACCTTCCCCTGAAGCCTCTCTCCATCCTCTTATACCCCGGTTATCCACCCTCACTCTCCTCGGTACCCGTCCTGGTTAAACTCTCCAGCACTCGAGCAGTAACAAGACTGACACGCTGGTGAAAGTTTGGTGAGTATAAAATTATATCAAAGACCTTGGTGAAGGCTGGTTCATATAGTTAATTGTAACTAGTTTAGATTCCTGTTTCCCAAAAAGAATAAGGGGGTTCAGGACTAGGATTAGGGAATAAGTAGTTTAGCACCCCGTTCCCAAGGAGTAGAGGGATGTTAGTCATAATAATAAGATATAGTTAGCCTTAATAAAACCATGATTTATGTGTACACTTCCTCTTTAAGTCTTGCTGCAGCTTATCTGTTGGTATAATATAAGGTAGACGCCTAAACCAATTCTTAAAGTCCTCCTAAAGGCTCTCTGTTTTAGTTCTTATAAGTTCATAAATAAGTTCTTGTGTAATCATAAATAAATATCTCTTCTTATTAATTGTCTTTCTGGTACTTCCTACCCTCTTAATAATCCTCCTCACTCTCCCCACTCTCTCTGCACTTCCCCTATGGGAACAGTGCTCGGTCCTCTTAATACCCACATGGATTGCCGGCTGGATCGGTTCAATCCTCTACTATTTAATTTCCCCGGTCACTGACTTAACTATTAAGGCCTCCACTCAGTCACCGGATAAGAGTCGGGCTATTATCCCGACGGCCAAAAGAACCCACCGTCTGCTCACAACCCCCGATGAGCAACACCCCGGGGGTGGACGTTAAACAAGGTGCATGTGAGCAAAATTAATTCGAATTAGTTAATGAAATTACTAATTCGAACTAATTTTAGTAAGTGTAGACATAGCCCAAGAGTTTTAGGATATGGCTACACTTAAATCACTACCTCAGTGCCAGTGAAGATGATACCTAAGTTATACATGGGCTTCTTCTGTTGGCTTAAGTGCTCCTCCCTACCAAGATTCAGTAGCTAAGCCAAGCAAGCACTGAGTACAAAGGAGTAAGATCCCCCTTGCAACACAGTGAAAGCAATCAAAGACCTGGACTAAACGAGGAGATTAGGCAACCTAAGGGAGATTTTTATTGGCTGAGTGGTCCATGGGAGTGGTCCATGGTGGGGGAGGGATATAGCATCCTTTTCCCCCCTTGATCCATTTCTAGTTCTCATTGCTTGACTGAAGCAGGTTCAGTCTCTGTTCATGTATTCATTTTGCAAATAGTAAATATTCCGCTTTTGATTTTTGCTTGTGTTTTCATTTGCTTTTGTGCACTGAGAGTTTGGAGACAGTGAGTCTTTAAGTGCCTAAGAACTGGTCTTAGGAAAAGAAATGTGTTCTGCAGGCATTGCTTCCTACACTATTGTTCAGTGTACTGGTTTCTCCTGAAGAACTAAACTAAAGTAAAAGTCATGGCTGTGGTTTTGTGGACTCAATAATTTCCAAAGTGACAGAGTGTGATTATTGATTGTTTGGGGCAGATTTAAGCCTCTCTTTCTTGGAATGTATATCTGTATGGAGGTTGCTGTTGTTTCTAATACTACTGTCTGGGTAGGTTCTTACTGTCCATTTTCAAGATTATGAGATACAGCTATGTACTACTTCATGTGACACTTCCATATTTGGACTGCAATTAATTATCAGCCTTATGGTATTCTGTCTTATTGCTGTCTATCTGTATGATTCTCATTAACACTAATGTGAGCTATCCACGTGTGTCAATGGGAGAAGAGGTCTTTCTGTGATTCATTTTACACTTCTTAATATAGTATTTTGAAGTGCTTCTTAAGGTAGTATACAGTTTCTTGCCTAGAGGCAATAGAGCAGTGGTTTTCAAACATTTTTTCTTGGGACCCAATTGAAAAAAATAATTTCTGCCCGTGACCCAACAATTACATCTTAGAGCAATGCATTTCAGTTTTTCAGTGTTGGCAGCAGGGTGTGCCGCAACCTAGTACCTAAGGCTCTGCGACCCAGTACTGGGTCCCGACCCATGATTAGAGTACAGTCTGGCAACTTTAGGTTGCAATAATCAACATGGTTATTATTCATTGACATATCAAAAGAAAGACAGCTGATTAAAAATATATGAAGATGGTGCATGATCTGTACTTTTGTGTTCCCCATGAATATTTCAAATGATTTGATTTTCATATTCACCTAGTGCTTGATTTTCTTTTCTTCCCTGTGTTAGGTTATATGAAGCATATTGTGTACTATAACACTGTACCACAATGTGCAGTGACATAATGCAATCATGACCACAATCTTGTTGGCTGACAAACTGGGATTGAACCAGGGACTTCCAGAGCTAAAAGAATAAACAGATTCATTCTGAGCTAAGGAGCCCCACCTCTGTAGCTGGGTGCTGTAATGAATCACATAATCTGTAGACTGATATAGATGAAAGGGAACCATGAATTATACAGTTATACAATGATTTGTGAAAAAAAATGCTAAGAAATATCAAATATTTTAAAAGCTGTACCCTGCATATAGAATAATAGAAGATTAGGGTTGGAAGGTACCTCAAGAGGTCATCCAATCCACTGCTCAAAGCAGGACCAACCCCAACTAAATCATTCCAGCTAAGACTTCGTCAAGCTGCACCTTAAAAACCTCTGAGGATGGCGATTCCACCGCCTCCCTAGATAACTCATTCCAGTGCTTCACCATTCTCTTTGTGAAAAAGTTTTTCCTAATATTCAATCTAGATTCTTCCTAGTTGCAACTTTAGACCATTGCTCCTTGTTCTGTCATCTGCCACCACTGAGAACAGCCTACCTCAATCATCAACCCCACATCAGGTATCTGCTGAAGGCTACTATCAAGTTCCCCTTATTCTTCTCTACTGTAGACTAATCAATCCCAGTTTCCTCAGCCTCTCTTCATAACTCATGTGATCGAGTCCCTTAATCACTTCCATTGCCTTCCACTGGACTCATTCCAATTTGTCCACATCCTTCCTCTAGTGGGATCCTAAATCTGGACACAATACTCCAAGTGTAGCCTCATGAATGCCAAATAGAGGGGAATAATCACTTCCCTTGATCTGCTGGCAACACTCCTATTAATGCAGCCCAATATGCCATTAGCCTTCTTGGCAACAAGGGCACATACTCTTTAATTTACCAGCAAGAATACTCTGGGAGACTGTAATGGAGTGTTAATCCCACTCTGTGGACTGAGGAAGCCACACTCCCTCAGCGCGTCTGGGCATGCTTCACCTGCAGCTCCAATGGAAAAGAGAACAACCTAGTTCATTTGGGGCAGAATGATGAGGAGAGAAGATGGACTCCACAAGCTCCTGCTCATGAGATGCCAGAGGCCCAGACTGCACAGGCTGGAAGCACCACAACACCAACAGAAGTCTCAAGATAGCAGAGTTGCAGAGAGTGTATGGGAAGCAGCCCAAGGGACTTTAACTGTGCCATAGAGGGTGGGGTGGGGGGGCGATGAACCAGGGAGCCAGTAAACATGTTTCAGGGGGATCCCCTGTGAGTTGGCAGTGAACAGCCCGGCTGCAACCAGGGCTCTCAACTGAGGCTCAGAGGAGCAAGGAGGGCCTGAGCCCCCCTACCCTGGGTACCACTCATCTGTAGGTGGTGCTGCATTTCCCCAACATTCCATTAGGCCATGCTGCCCTGACAAAAAGGGACTGCTCAACTGACTCTGGCCATTAGGCCATGCTGCCCTGTGAACCAGAGTCATCCTAATGACGGGCCATGAGGCCAGGCTGCTGTAAAATGCAGGCTAGGCAGTTAAACTCAACCATAGGGTGTATAAGCCCTGTGACAGAGACTAAAGCTTTGCTAAAGCCAAGGCATATCATGTTCACTGCTTGTTCTAGGTCCTCAGAGCCAGTTATCTCATCATAGAAGACAATCAGGTTGGTCAGGCTTGACTTGCCCTTGGTAAATCCATTCTGACTGCTCCTAACCACCTTTCTCTCCTCTAAGTGCTTCAGCATGGATTCCTGGAGGACCTGTTCCATGATTTTCCTGGAGACTGAGATGAGGCTGACCACTCCATAGTTCCCCAGATCCTCCTCCTTCCTTTTTTTAAAGATTTGCCTTTTTCAATTGTCAAGGACCTTCCCTGATCACCCTGAATTTTCAAAGATAATGGCCAATGGTTCTCCAATCAGATCAGCCAATTCCCTCAGCACCTTTGGATGCATTGCATCCAGCCTCATGGACTTCTATATGTCTAGGTTTTCTAAATAGTCTCAAACCTGCTTTTTCACCACTGAGTTACTCACCTCTTTCCCATTCTGTGCTGGCCATTGCAGCAGTTTGGGAGCTGACCTTGTCTATGAAGACAGAGGCAAGAAAACACTGAGTACTTCAGTTTTTTCCACATCAGATTGCTACCCCTATTCAGTAAAGAGCCCACACTTTCCCTGACCTTCTTCTTGTTGCTAACATACCTGTAGAAACCATTTTTGTAACTCTTCATGTCCCTCCAATTGTTTCACTCCTGAATGCTTGAGCAATATTTGTATATTCCTTCCTAGTCATCTGTCCATACTTCATAGGCTATGTCTACACTTGCTAAAATTAGTTCGAATTAGTTAGTTCGAACCAACTAATTCGAACTAATTTTAGTGAGTTCAAATTAGCTTAATTCGAACTAGCATGGACACACTGGAATGTTAGTTCGAACTAAGCAAGCACTTGCTTAGTTCGAATTAGCGATCCTCATTCATTTCAATGGCCGATTAATTCGAACTAAGACATTAGTTTGAATTAACATGGGCACATTGGTTAATTCGAACTACTTAGTTCAAATTAACCCCGTAGTTTGAATACCCTATTCGAACTTATTAGTTCAAATTAAGGAAGCCCTTAATTCGAACTAACTAAAGCCTAGTGTACCATGGCTTTAGTTAGTTTGAATTAAGCCTCCTTAACTTGCCAGTGTAGACATAACCATAGTGATCAGGTAACATTTTACAATCAAAAGCCTTTTTTATTTTTGCTGGGGGAGGGGGATCAGGAGGGAGGGTGAGAGATGAAGGTTTGTGGAAGAGGCAAGTAAATGAGATATAGTTATAGTAAAGTTGCCAGCAATATTATTGACTTCAATATTGTGAACTATTCTGACTGAAGCTGCTATTATGAATTTTGATTGCCTGATTAAGACTACAGACAAAACAACCCATTGGTTCAGGATATAATTATACCTGAGACAGGTAGTAGACCAAGAAGAGGAATGTAGTTCATCAGATTGAGATGTATCAAAATGTTGACATCTACACCACCATATATTCCAGATTACATTACAGTGACTATAAAATGGAGCCTTCAATATTTTGCTGAAATATCCAAAGGAAAAAATAATTCTAAGCTAATGCACATGGAGTGTATAGTTATAACTTAACTGTATAAGAAAGCAATAATACTGTAATCAAGTCTCATATTTAAAGTAGAGGCATAAAGGGGGCTTTGCAGCATCTGTAATGACTAGACACTAGAAATATATTCAAAATATTTCTGCCCACAAAGTGTGGAAAGAATCACTCCAATGAATTTTTATAACAGCATATAACAAAAAATATTTTAGTCTCTCTTCAAAAAAAGAAATCACTTTCACTCATACTGGGAACCTGTCCTGGAATGTAACTAGGTTGCTGGTAACAGAAGGCTAAATGACAAACTAAAAGTTAAAGATTTAAAACAAATGACAAGGAATTAGCACAGTGAATGTATTAAACTAATAACATGTTCTTAAATGCACTCATAATGATAACATTTATATAAATAAAAATATTTGTTCCTGAAAAATAGGACATCAAATGCAAGATATATGGGGCACATCCTCTGTTGGTGTTAGGTACTGATTTCAACACTTTACTCCATTGGAGTACTTACTTGATCTATATTTGTTCAGTTTATCACTTTCAAGGACAAAATGTGAACGTTAGAGTTGAAAACAATCTTCACCCTTTGTGTGTATCCACTGCGGTAGGTAAGGGATAATTATACAATTACATTTACCAAACATGTTAGTAGTTTTCCTTAAATAGTATCTATGTAACAACATTTGCCCATTAGTATGATAATACACTTGCAAAGACAGTCAAATTTAAGGTATTATGTTCAGTTTTAAGAATTTTCACAGAAACAGAGCTGGCCTTAGCATTGGTGCTCATATCTGCTAAACTTTTCAACTCCCCCACTCAAATGGAACTTATTCTTATGCACTATGATCATATCTGTGTAACAGGGCTGGCTTATGTGATTACTGGGATGGCCAACAACCTGATTCTTCAGGATATAACCTGTGTTACACCACAGCCAATTAACAGATTTATAGCAGTGTACAACAGGAAGAACAGAGTAATGAAATAGGCCCATAATAGTTCGGTCCCACTAGAATCCTGTGGAAGCAGAATGCCCAGTTTCTTCCTTGCATTGATTTACATCACTTTGTTTTTCAAAGGTATGGCTCTCATGCAGCATAGCAGTAACTTTAAACATGGGTGTAAGTGCTATGATGGATTAGAGACTATATATACACAATACAAAAGGTCTGGAAAATTTTATTTTTTAGTGAATGATGGTCCTTCTGTGCATTTCTAGTCAAGGTAAAATGGGGCCCTATCACTCATGGTTTCACTGGACCCAAAGGTCAGCTCTGACAGATGTCCATTTGCTATAAAACTCTTTTTCAAACCTGTCAAAGGCCCTAGTCCTCCTTGTGGACTACTGCCCATGCAAATTTCAGCTTTCCAATTTCATCTACTTTTGCTACAATACTGTCAAAAACAAGTAGTCAGAATTTTTCACTCTTGCTGAACTAAAATATAGTCTTATGTGCCCTCCCCCAGTGAAATCCCACTTGGAGGAAAGGCAGCAGCCCATCAGAACTCTTTGGGAAGAAATAAACCAGAACTCTCTGAGGAGGAAAGATAAAACATTAAGGGGCTTTGTTCACCTGCTAGCTTCTATGGGTCAGTCAACATTGCCACATGATTGCATATTGCTGATAGGGCCAGCCCAACCATATATACAAACTAAGCGGTTACCTAGGGCACCAGGCTTTTAAGAGGCGCCAAATTAGACAGAATTGAATTTTTTTTCTCTAATATGTTATTTTTCTCTATATTGAATGTGGGCAGGGCACCAAAGTCATAGTTTGCCTAGGGCACCAAAAAAGGTTGGGCCAGTCCTGTCTGTGGATAGGTCTTTCTTGATTAGTATTCTCATTAATGAGGGAATTTGCAAAAGTTCTTTACACTTTGCATTAAGTAAAGCAGACCCCTTTCATTTATCCAGATAATGTAAGACGCTAATAAATATTTTAACTAATAATGTTAATATTTAAAAGGATAAGAAAAAAATGTCATTCCCCCCAAATGAGCTAGAAATAATATGTATTTTACAGGCTAGATTACAGCTTCAGTATCCAGAGTCAGGAGTATTTTATTATCTGCAATCAAGATCTTTTAATTAAAGCCATCGTATGCTACTCAGTTAGATTTGACTCAGATGACACAATCTGCATTAACACTTGCATGTAAAAACATCTGTGAAATTCAGCTCTGGAGCACCTTTGTTTTTGTTAAGCATCAGAGCATATTTTTGCATCCCAATCCCACAATGCTGTGCGCGCATTCACACACAGAAGAGATATAAAACAGGGGCAGAAGGAAAGGGGCCTAATTAACCACTCTGTTCCTTCATTTTTTAAGCAGCATTAATAGTACTTCATCACAACTAGAAACGTATAAATAATTACCCAACACTTTTAGTCTATTTTTCTCCTTGCAGAATATTAGTTAATAAGCTACCAAATTTAACTCAGTTATCTGTAATTATTCAGGAAAAAAATCTGAATAACGTTTTTTCCCCACTCTGAGTTGATTGTATATACATCTCTCTGAGTATTTGCTGATCAAGGTGTGTGCTACTTATGATTGGTCAGGTAAACCACATGAAATTATTTCTTCTCCCTGACTGGATGGATGAATAAGTAAGCACTTCTTACATGAATAGCAATTTAAAAATGTACAGAAAGCAAATATAAAGGATCAGAAGAAGCACATTCATTTACAAAAAAACATAAATGGATATTTATGATTTTTTTTAAAAAAACCCCACAATATTCATATTGTTCTATCACAACTATCAGGAGACATTATTAAGCATGGTAAACAATCAACTCACCTGGACAACTGTTTGAATTACCTTCAGGATTTCATGCTGACATTTTTTCCTCCAACCTGGACCATCTTGTACTATCCCCCCCAAATTCCTTTAGTGCAGTATTTTTACCTTTATGATACCAGCCAGAAGTTTCTCTAAGTTACTTCACAATTATTTACATAAAAATTGTATGGCAAGCGAATGAGTAAAGCTGTTTGGGTGCCTCAGAAATACAGCAGGATAGTTGACTCTCAGCTTTTAGCTGTTTCTTATTCAGACCAGACTGAAACCACATTTTCTGCTGCTGAAAAACAAGCCAGAAGACAGATGTTTCCCTGTGACACTTATAGCATGCTTATGACAGAGACGGCACTCTGCACCAGTTTGTTTACTGAAAGTCTCATTAAGTTTGACATCTGCTTTTCAACCCAAATTTCTAAATACAGTAGCTGAGCAATTGGTTTGAATGGGAAAAATATACATGGACAATCATGAAGGTAAACTCATCAGCATGAGAACTGGCAAAAGGAGCATTTCTGATCTGACAGTCATTTAACTGTCTAAGTGTATGTGGGGAGGGAGGAAGGGACAGGGTGCATATGGTATATGAAAGAGAGGGAGAAAGAAATAATTCATGATCTTTAATGACAAAGGAGAACATTTTTCCCTAAGAAACTTATGAGATTGAATTTGGTTGCATATTGAATTAAAAAGCAATAATAGTGGTTGGTAACATTCAGGGCAGCTACCTGAACAACCAGTCCAGTCCTTCGGTTTCCCCTGACCTTTTTTTCCTAGTTCTATAATGCTGGATTAAGCATTTGGCTGTAGGTGTTTACAATTTGTTCAAGTCAAGGTTTTTATTTTATATCCTAGTGGTGGTGGGGAGGGAACACATTCTCTTGTGTGTCTGTAACACGTTACTCACTCCTGAAAAATAAAGGATACCAAAAAAGTCCACTTTGTCCATGACTAATCAGATACTCTGATCATGGTGTTCAGACATAGATCTCTACACAGAGTACCTGCTGCATCTGGAAGATTATTTTATAAAGTCACCGAAAGAAGGAAAGAAAAATTGGCCCCTTAAATTTTTCACTAGACCTTTTCTTTTCTGCATATTAAGAAAGCATTACAATACAACAGCTCCTCCTATGTGTTTTGGTTTGTGAGTTTTCTTGTACTGCAGCTTACAGCTAAAAAATGACTATGCATTTTGCCCTAGACAATGATAAGGACACTGATGTCCCAAGACATATACTGAACAAAGTGGCAGTTTAAAATCATCACCCATTTTCTCATGGGAGGCTAGTGTCAAGATAGGATAATATTTGCAGATACAATGTGAATGCCATTTGCACACAGATCAAGTTCTCTTGTATATTTATGGAATGATTATGCCTCATTTTTGAAGAAATGATCCAAACTCTCAAATAAAAAGCTTTTGCGGTTGAATGGTAAAAAGTATCCTTATGAATGTGGGAGATTTTAGTTAAAAATAATGGGGCACCTGACCTATTTTCCCCATAATACTAAAAGTGATGTTCCAATTTAGAAAAATGGGAAATAAAATAAGCTTCCACTTGTCACAGTATAGTGTAGAATGAAGCATTGTATAGCTATGGATTAGCTAGATGCTTACTAGAGAAAGCTCTTATTTTCTCATTTCCAAAGCAAGACCAAGTTCACAAATCAGAATAAAAGAATAAGGGGGGGAACATAGAAGAGGCTCTGAGACGGAGAGATTACATTCTTATTAATTTGAAGGTAATTTGGATTCATTGCAGGAATGTGGAGAGAGTTACTGGGCACAGCACAATGGGAATAGGCATAGAGGAAAGGTTTGAGGGAGATGTGACCACACCTCAAACTCTGTAAAAAGCATATGCAAGACAGTGTACTCATCAATCTTGTTTAGATTTTCTGAAACAGGCAATTTGGTACTTTGGCTTTTTACATGAAAGAAGTTTATTTTTAATTCTCTCAAGAATGTGGGTGAAGAGTGTAGGCCACATAGCTTTTATAACTTCCAGAATCTCCTGCTCTGTGCCATCCCTCAGACCTTGGTATAATGGGACATGGATGGTGATCCCTGACTACTAGATGAGCATCTGTGATGTTGGAAAATCAGGACAGATCAGGGGCAGACGTCAGTTCACTTGTGTATTATTATATATCAAATGTGATAGAAGTCAAAGTGTATTCAGGTCAATTTACTTGCTATTCAGATAGATCAGTATATGTGTATATTCAAATGTTTAAATTTCACAAAAACTAATGTATTCTTCTTGCTTACCTATATCTACATCTAGAATTTACATCAAGGTCAGACTGCTATCTGGAGGTGCCACCCAGGAACAAACACATTTACTTGAATACAAAACCAATATTCCTAACTTTAGATACAAAGATTATTCCTGGATTTAACCAAAATAATCATACTTAGCAAGTCGTGACTTTGCCATTGATACCTTACATGTCATGCACTGTACAAGATGTGTTGCAATTGTATAACAGTGGTAATATCAGTTATATAAATGATAATATTCAATCACACAGCATCACAAGAATATGCCACCAGCTTATAGTGTCTGCCCTTGTTTTCTGACAGTCTACCCTGAAAGAGGTAATCATGTGAGCCACTCCAGATAGCGTGACACAGTTGCATCTAATTTAGAGCAGCACTAAAGCTGCTGAAGGAGAGCTGGTTGAAACTCAGAATTTCCATTCTGTGAGAAGGTTTGTGACAGGTGGTGTTGTTTTTTTTTGTTTTTTTTTAAGGTTTCGTTCTGATTCGCATCAAAAAGGACAAAATTTAAAATTTCCTACACACACGTAATTCTGTTTGTTCCAAATCATATTGGAACAAATGAACTGTTTCAATTTGAGGCTTTACTAAATGAAACAGGGCAGTCATCTGCCTTGACTTCCAGTGATTTCCCAAGATGATCCCATCTCAGAGGGACCACTTCACTTGGTGGTGCTGGGGGGGAGGGGCACTCAGGGAGTCCCCCACTCACAGAGAAGGGAAACTAGAAGCCCAAAGCCAATTTTTTCAGAGGAGATCAAACGTTGTGTTTTTCATTTTGTGGGTGCCTGACTTCAGACCCCAAGGTATGATCTGCAGATGTGCTGAGCATTCCCAGCTGTTAATGAGGTCAGTGGGTGCTATGTTTTGAATATACTATGACAAAGCTCTTCCTCTACCTTGGTGGGTCCATCACTTCCTTCTAGCAATAGGTCAGACATTGCTTCACCCTTGAGTGTTCTAGTAGGCCCTTGTCTCTTTACTGGGGCTTCCAGCAGATGGCTGGTGGGAATGGGGAACCTGGTCCTACCCCTGACTCCAGGACCCAACCCAGGAACCCTATAAGTTGCAGCCTTATTCTGCTGCTTCAGGAAACCACCTGGATTCCTTGGCTTACTTCCCCATGCCCTCCTCACTTAATGTCCGGATTCTGCTCACACAGGGGGCCCTTCCTGGCCTCTTTGCCAAAGGAAGCTCTTGGCCTCTGAGAGGCCCACTGGGTGTGACAGTACCCAGTTAAATCTTCCCTTATGGCAGGGTCTGTTTTCTTCAGGCCTCCAGACCTGGGGAAAGTCCTTTGCCATCTTTGGCCTGGAGTTTTTTCTTCTCCCAGTCTTTGTACCTGCAGGATTCTTCCTGACCAGTATTCTACTACTTCTCCTAGATCCATCTGCCTTCTAACTGTTTTGCCTCCTCAAACACACTCTGGTAGCTGTCCTCAATATCACACTCCAGCCATACCCTTTCCCTGGAGGGAAGGCTTTTAACAAGTCATGGGTGGGGCCTTGATTAGCTGCAGTGTGCCAATTAACCTGGAATAACCCCTGCTCAGCTGACAGTGGAACCCTTGCTCATTTACCAGAGCCTGGGTCTGATATATAAGCCTTTATTACTCTCCAAACCCCCCCCCAGTTTGACCCTCTCACAATATGAAATTATATAATGTTATATTTGCTAAAAAATCAAGTCCTAGGTGTCTTGAATTGGATTGCCAAAATTAGAGAATATTTTTGGATAATCTCTGTGATTGAGTTCTCTACATGAACAATAGAGTTAATACCCCTTCCACCCTCCAGGGGTGTTATGAAGATAAATTCATTGTGTGTGAAGCACTCAGATGTTGTAGAAATGAGCACCACTGAAAAGTCTTTGAGGCAATTAATAATTCTGTTGTCAGAGCAGGATTTGAATAGTGTTAAGCAAACAAGACATGGGGCCAACACATTGAATAATGACAAAAAATATATGAACAGTTGCTCTGTAAGTGAGCACAGCTCGTTCTGTGTACTGAATGAAGCAGAGTCCTATGGAAAACATAGTATGTGATCAAAGTAATTAAAGTGTGTGTGTGTGTGTGTGTGTGTGTGTGTGTGTCGTGACTTTGCCATTGATACCTTACATGTCATGCACTGGTCGGCAGAATGGCATCATGTTAGGGGAGGAGAAAGAGAAGAGACAGCCTGGCAAACATAGCTCCTCTCTTAAACAAGAAACACTGGCACAAAAGTTATAAAGCAACTCAAAAATATGAGACTTTTTTTTAAAGCACCTTTATCTAGCCTATAAAGAAATTCAGCATCCATTTTAATCTGAACTGATGTATTATTTTGCCTCTACATCATCCCTCATGGAGATCATACAAAAGAAATAGGTTAGATTGAAGGCACTCCTACTGATGAGACAAGTCTATAGTCAGGGATACAGCCAATTCCCCTAGCTTTCATCATTAATATTTTATAGCCCTCAGTGATCTGCCTAATCTTGAAGAAAAAGTTATCTTTCATTGAAGCAAGCAGGGCAGATTAGTAGATTTTATCTATATAAGGAAAGAAGTGAAATGTAGAACACAATAGAGATGTTATAGAGCAAAGTATTCATTTTGTACTGTATTATTTGAAACAGGGATCTCTGCAAGGTATGCTTATCTGAACAGCATCAAGAGTATTAGTGTGCCCAAGCACTGTTTAAATTCACATTAAGATGAAAATATGATAAAGGCAATTTATGTGTTCTTAAAATCCCTATTTAAAAAATTTAGACTTCACTGTCCTTCAATAAAATAATGTCCATTTCATTTGCTTCAAACTGTGGCAAGTCAATTATTTTTCAAGTTTAACTTATCCACACTCTTGATTTATCTGCATTAAATAGAACATCAAAAGAAAATAATTCATCTCCTATATTTGCTAGTCCATCTCAATAGCCCATTGAGAAATATTTATTTGGGCAAAATTATCTAAAGAGATTTGCGGTTACTAAATAGCTTTAAAATAGTATTTGTGAACTGGGAAAAGGTAGAAAAGAAGTTTTCCAGTGCTGTGCTGTAACGATATCTGTTACTCTCATTGTGCCTCAACAAAACATGTCATTGCCTATGGCAAGGAGGACACAACACAGTTTGAATTCTGGCATATCAGTCAGAAGTTCATTAACATACGAAAGACATACAAGGCTGACCATAAGCTACTTGATCCCAATTTAATGATAACAGAGAGACATAAGCACTTTGAAAAGTCTTTAGATCATCTCAGTGCTGTCCTGCTGCTGCCTTGCTCATTCAGATCGCCAAGGATTCAGATATGTCACACCTTGTAAAGTCCATAGTAAGTGAGGGTGCAGACCCTTTTCATCTAAAGAAGATCAGTGGCTATACAGTGAAGTACAACTTTGTAATGTATAGCTCACTACTTCCCTGCCCTCATGTGGCTGGCCGGCCTCCTTATAAGCCCATTTGTGGCACCATATAGTAGAGATGGATTAGTCCTTGTACATCATAAGTGGCTGCAATTCTTTATGGCCCTTACCCAGGACATACAAAGGATAGGGACAGGTGGCTCCATATGCTCTTATATGCTCACTGCACAGATGCAGAAGGGCTGAACAAACTGTCCCTAAATCAACTGGGTGGAATATGAGAAGAAAAAAAAATGGAGTGAAACACCACCAAAAAAGTAATTTAACTCATTGCATCTGAATAAACCAAAATGAGAACTCAAGAATAGCAAGTAATGAAGATCCCTTTACTCCAGGTCGTAAGTGGAAGGAAAGAAAAGCAAATCTTCTAGTAGAAATGCCTCGGGGGAGAAGAATGGTCCAAAATGCTTGTTCCTAACATATGAAGGATTAAGACACTGTCAACCATACTTTGCTAATGTCACTTCTGTGGAACTTTACAAGGGTGAATGGAGTTGATCTGTTAAATTTATTCCCTGCATATCCAGAGAATGATTATGGCCAACTACATGTGCTACTCAGGGCTCAATACATGGGGAGAAATGCCAGGACTACAATGCAGTATGTGAAAGACACCCAGCTCTACATATCTTTGGTCCACAGTACATCACCCAAATCTTCCAGTGCTTGAAATAAAATTAGAACCAGGATTAAAAAGATCAAAATTTAGTCCCAAAGAAGAAAAGATGTCAAAAGGATGAAGAAATAATGTCCTCCAGAATTCAAAACAATATGCTTGCATGTTAGCATTTCATTACTCTTGGATAACCAAAACAGTGTCCAGTTTGCTTTTCTTTTCTTTGTTTTTTTTTAAAATACTTGTTAGCTAGCCAAGAAATTTACTTTCTTTTCCTCTCAAATGAGTACCTGAGAAGCTCCAACCTACAGCATAATTTATCTGAATTATAGGGAAAATAAAAAACATGAAAACTGTAGCTGCTTAATTATATGCAACTGCCTCTTGATGTATTAGCAGATTCATACCAAGGGACCCCAAGGAGTGCCTGGGAACCAGTGTTAAACAATGGATACATGTTTACTGGGCTGAACCTGCTTTTCTTTCCCAGTCAATTCCACTTAAAGCTAATACGATAAAGTCAAAGCAAAGGCTGGGGGGGGGGGGCCCCCCCGAATTTAATGAACAAGGTTTTCTCCAGATTGGTTAAGATTTTCAAAGCTGCTTAAAGATATCAAGATACCCAGTTTCCATAGGCTACATTTCCTAGATGGCTTTGGAAGCATCAACTTTCAAGTACAAAGCAATACTTGAGTTAGTCCTTATGCTTTTTATTAATGAAATCACCATTTTTTGATAATGAAACCACCATTCTTTCAGCTCTGATGTTTGCTGGCACGATGGCTAATGGAATACAAAGCAACACATTTAGGAGTTGTGTACAGGGTGCTTTTCTGGGAAAACCCTTGGCTAAGGAATTGCCTTCTACTAGAACCCTTGGCTAAGGAATTGCCTTCTACTGTACCTCACCAATTTCAGGAGTGTATATAGCTTTGCACAAGTCTCCCGGTCAGGAAACAATAGCTGAATAGACATTTAAAGAATATATTTCTCTTGTTTGCATGTATTTTCTCCTGTGAACTCAAAATCCATTTTGGTTAATAATGCAGAGTGAGATCACTGTAAGATGAACCTGTGCACCTCTTCTATATCAAGGCTTCTAGTTTTTCTTACCTATTCTTATACAATTCAGTTGAAAACAATTGCAAACCAACAATCGAAATGTCAAATTCCTATAGAAGAGATTTGTCCCCAGTGACCATCATGAGGACAGGCAGGGGTTTGTCCCCTGTTACACATGCTACAAGTCCATGACACAAATCTCATGGATCCCAGTCCAGTATCTCCACATGGCACTCTTTTCCTGAGCCTATATGTTCCAACATACACTCCCTGATCTCACACTATGGTGTACAGGTAGACATTTTCCAAAAGGAACACTACTGGACATGGCAGATTGTGCTAAGTCTGCCTACTCCTTCCACCGGCCACTTTCTTACTGCTCTCATTCTTTTGTAGCCCTCCAGCACTGTATAGGATTCTGTGGACTGTGGAAAAAATAGGGTGTGAGGTGGGAACACTATGGAAGAAGATGTTTATGTCCCTCCTTCCACCTGACAGAGCTGTGATCCTTGGGTAGAGGGATCTGCTTGGTGTATGGATAGAAACCATACCTACTTATATCACTAAACTTTTAAATCCGATTTTCAAAGGGCTCTATCTGCCTAGTTATTTTTATCCAGAACCTTAATAATTTTAATAAGAGCTAGAAAACTCAAAGCTGAAGCAAAATCCTGAGTTATTCTGTTTATCTTTGGCAGCCAATAGCAGTTTCTGTAGTGAGGTCTTTGAATAGTGGGTGATGTTTCCTACTTTACAGTATATATAATAAAGGTTATAAGTACAATTGGGTGATGCAAGGAGATATTTTTAACCTAAACACTCATTATCCTAGTCCTCAAAGACAGTTTTAAATTGTCCCATAACATTATTTTTAACTACATTTTATTATCTGTGGATAATAAAAGTATGCTAACTAATGCAGAATTTCAAGAACTAAATTCACATTTTACAGTTAGATTTTAATGGGGCAATAAAAGGTAAACTTGGACTTTTTAATATTGCTAAATGTATTTTCCATTTTTAGTCAAAGACATTTTCATACTACTAAGATCCATTTGCTATATTTCTTCTGCTGGATTCTTTTAATTGCTGTACATCAGCAGCAATGTAGAGTTTGAGAGAGTTCCCCTCTGTCTTTATATTTCAGATGAAGAGAAAGTATTGTTTCTGAATGGCCAGTGTCTTCCAAAGACATGTAATTTTTTAACCATTTTCATTCAGATGGAAGGGGTAGCTCATAATTACTGGACATGTGCATGTTTTCTGAGTGATGTAAGTTAACATTTATAGTAGCAATAAACTGAATTAATAAAACAAAAAGCAGATGGCTTCAGAACACGTAGGCAGAAGTCCCCAGAAAAAAACGTTCCTGAGCCCAAATTTAGTCGTTATTGGTAAGTGATCAGAATTCTGCTATGAACCTAAGAACTTGTCTGGGATGCTCAGGAGAATTAATCTGAATTAACTAAAAGTGTAAATTTAAAGTGGATCAGTTAAACCACATTAACCCCCTGTATGGAGTCTACAGAAGAGAAGACTGAGGGGAGATTTGATAGCAACCTTCAACTACTTGAAGGGTTGCTCCAAAGAGGAGGGAGCTAGGCTGTTCTCGAGGGTAACAGAGGACAGAACAAGGAGCAATGGTTTCAAATTACAGCTGGGGAGGTCAAGGTTGGATATTAGGAAAAACTTTCTCACTAGGAGGGTGGTGAAGCATTGGAATGGGCTATCTAGGGAGGTAGTAGAATCTCCATCTGTGGAGATTTTTAAGGCTCAGTTAGACAAAACCCTGGCTGGGGTGATTTAGTGGGAGTGGTCCTGCTTTTTAGCAGGGGGTTGGACTAGATGACCTCATGAGGTCCCTTCCAATCCTATTATTCTATGATTCTATGATTCTATGGATGCTATTATTCAGAATTAAAGTGGCCTTAATTCAATTTAGCTTAATTAATCTCCAAAGTGCAGGGGTTTAATGGAATTTCCTGTGTTCCACTTTCATACAGATAGGATAGATGCTATAGATAGAAAACCATTAGATGAGATATGATCATCGGGCAATTCCAGATGCATCACTCATAAAACTAATATTGTTGGGTACAGCTGTGTTATTCTTTGTAATTATGAGAACAATGCCAGCTAATACTTCTGTTATGCCAGAAGCTTCTAACCAACCACAAGGAGTTATAGTAGAAAATTCAATCAATATAGCAGCACTATAATATGCTACAGTGCCATACTGCTGTGCCCCAAAGTAGCTCATCTCACAGCAAGCTGTGCTGAGAAAAAGTTATTATTAGTGAAACCAAAAGAAAAAACAAAAGCAGATTTGTCTCTAGATTCCCAACAGAAAATTTTGGCATTTTTTTTTTGCTCACCTCAAACATTTAATGTTCTCCTTCGTTCATAAGGCAACTTATACTGTCTAGTGAAAATTGCCTTTGACATCACCAACTATTATACTTCAAACTTCACTGTCACAAAAATAACAAAAAACAGAGAAACAAAATATTTTTATTTTTTCAATATTGCAAAATTATCATGAGATTAAGCAATAGTAATGGGGATAAAAACCACATGTGATGGAGTAATGTCAGATGTCACATTCAAGGAGAGTTTGGTATTTCCAAAACATCTCATCAAATACCACCACCACAAAGATAAAATAAGAATTGTTAGTTGTATACAGCTCAGACAAGGGTGCTTAAAATACCAAGCAGTGGACGTCATCACATTAGTCTTGGAAATTCTATTGGTGGAGGTGATGACTGCGAGCATAGAAACAAGGAACTCTAAGCAATTAAATATTCATCTAAAGTTCAGTAGGTGAAAGTAGGTCAGAAAAACTAGCTTTCTACTTACTACAGTTATCACCTATAACAAACTGGGACGAAAAGATAGTAATATCAGAAATCACAGTAGTTGGTAAAGTGTCGAATACTGTGATTTTAATGGCAACCCCAGAGACTGAACACTTTTTGTTTTTACTGTTTCCAATCTTGACCACTTCCTTCTCCCTAAGCTCCCTCTTTCATGAAATGTGTATTACAACATTAGTTTTATTTATCTATCTACCTTGCAAAGATATTGTAAAGCTTAATAATTAAATGTTGTAGACTAGAAAGTAGAATAAGGCTTCGACTCATCAGCGGAATGAGGATCTGGAGCAGCCTCCCACTAGGTACTGTGGGGTGAAACAACCATCTTAGTTTTAAAACAGAGATTGATAAATTTATGAACAGGATTATGAGGTTGTGAACCAGGAGATGGGACTTGATGAACTAGCAGGTCCCTTCTAGTTCTGTGTTAATTCCTGTAAAGCCCTGGGAAAGTGAGAAGTGCATTGGGTATTGCTAGATTTTATAGATGCAGTAGATCCTTTTTACTTTTAAATTACATCTAAAAATCTGTGGATCTACTTATCTGATTCAAACTTGTGCAAAAACAATTTATCTCCATTGGGCCAAATCCTCAACTGGCATAGCTTCACTGAAATTAATCAAACTACAATGATTTATTTGCACCACCTCAGGATCTGACCAACTATTGGCTTTAATGAAGTTACAGAGACATATATGAGAGGAGAATCAAACATTTTACAATTTCCAGAGGCGTAGCTGTGTTAGTCTGTGTACAGAAAAAATGAGTGTCCTGTGGCACCTTAAAGACAAACAAATTTCTTCAGGCCTAAGCTTTTGTGGGCTCCAGATACATCTGATGAAGTGAGTTGGAGCCCATAAAAGCTCATGCCTGAAGAAATTTGTTAATCTTTAAGGTGCCACAGGACACTCGTTGTTTAAACCTTTTACATTTATCTTGTAGATGAGGCCGTGGCTACTGAGCTCTAGCATAGTGCCAGGAACTATAATTCAGGGTTGGAGTGTTTGAATAATTGGAAGCACCTTATCTTAACCTCGAATTCTTGCAAACAGAATGAGTAAATTGTTATTTCTGGCTACTATGGAAGTCTCATATCTTGCACCAGAAGAAAGAACTAAAGGTAGTTTTCCCTTATATTATGGGGTTTATAAGGCCAATAATGCACTATGAATTGAACTATGACACATAGAGCTATGAATGATTATTTAAGCAGTTAAAGTTGTGGCTTGGTTTAGCCTATAAAATGTGTGTTATATATTATTCCCTTTAACTATCCTCATCCAACTAAGGATGAACTTTTTAACAAGTAAAAAAACCCACAAAAACAAAAAAACCCACACAAAACAGGCAGCTAGCAAATAATACAAACCTTCAGCAAAATGCATGTAATCAAATTAGGTAAATGAAAATTGTTTTAAGCATTCAGGAAATAGATAATGAGAATAACTGATTATGGATATTTGCACAATTTAACTGCAAAGCAGATTAGTTCTCTTTCTTTAAATTCAGATCTGTTGAAATATGTTGCAGAAATCTACTCAGATCTGATATTCATTTTTAGAAGCTAAAAATAAGGCATAATTGAAAGATTTATAAATGAAGTGATAGAGTACAGAAATTTTCAGATACCTCTGAACACTTTTGATATTCAAAGGCCTAAGAGGTAGGATAACCATCTTAATGAATAATTAACTTTCTTTACTAGCTTTAATTTAAAGAGATGTTTTTACATTTTCAGTCTCCTTAAGGAAAGTCTCTTGGCCATATTAATGAACAGTACAATGGATAATTAATATTTATATCAATACAATTACATCATTTAATGCTCTCCTTTGAATCAGATAGTATAGGTAATTTTCATTATTCTGTATTTATAAGTATTTGGTGTGACATCTATATAAAGAATACAATTAATGAAGTTTGCTAGAACAAAGGTGGAAACTTGTAATTTTCACTCATTTTTCAATTATATTTTTAAATGGACAAATAATGAGGAATGATGCAAATGAAAAATATCTACAAATTTCCCCTTTTGTGTCCAGCTTACTGTTCTTCTTTTTATAAGCTTGTTTTTGTCACATGAGTCTCAATTCTTTGATGATCTATTAGTGACATATGCAGATCAGAATGGACAGAACTGTTGAGGTTGCCATAGTATAAGTCAAAGTATGGTGTTTTGAAACAATATGATAGAGGGTGTGTCAATTTAAATAACTGTTTTATCCCAAGAATTCATCCATCACATGTGGACATTTGCTGGGATATCTATCTTGTGAGAATGTCATAGGTGACTTTGAAGATTAGTTTATGAAAATAGGTGAGTTATATTTTTTTTCACTTTTTAAACAATCATCAAACACTGTCCTTTCAATCTTTATATTCAGTTTCACAGAATTGAAAAACTTTTTCCAGCTCATTGTCTTTTACTGATTACTTCTAGTGTTTAACAATATTTATTTGTAAGGAAAATATAAACTATGTAAGATTTTTTCATCAGTTTGGGTTAAAATAATAAAACCTTAAATAAACAGAATTTCAATTTCCTGTTGTCTTTCCCTGCAGTAACCTTAGATACACATTAGGTATTAGTGGCTTAAAAGTTTACATATACCATAAAACATTATCTATTGTTTATACACATGCTCTAAATTCATTGACAAAATAGATATATTTTTGGTTTTGTTTGTAAGTTTTGATCATGTGAGTAAAAAGTTAAGCACCCAAAAGTTACAAAATGCAAGAATTAAGGTTGCCTGTACAAGTCTGATTTTGTTTCTTTGTGTGGACACAGTTCAATAAAGTAATATATTTGGACCTGATCCTGGAAATCACTTCAGCATGAACAGCCCAAATTCATATCACATCACTGAAATCAAGATGACCAATCAGTAAGGACTGCTCTCATAAGCAGGACATTATGGGACTAGGTACATATTTAATAATTTGATGAATTCAATATTAGTGTTTTGTTCACGTAGTTCACACATCTTGTTCCATACTGACTAGGCAGAGAGCAAAATGTAGCAAAAAATACATTCCTAGATTACAAAAACAAGACTGGATGCTTGTAACCATCTAGTGAGAGCTTCTATATAACACTGGCCATCGATCTTCTCTGAATTCCTGTTCAAACTGGAGCATATATTTAAAAATGATAGTGATTGAGACTCCACCATAGCCATTGGTAATTGTTCCAATGGTAAATTACCCTCATGATTAAAAAAAAAAAAGTGTCATATTTTCCATCTGAATTTGTCTAGCTTCAGTGGTCAATCACTGGATCTTGTTATACCTTTGTCTACTAAAGACCCTATAAAAATTTTCATTCCCCCATGCAATTTTCATTCCGTTACAAGCTGATCATACCACTCTATAAACCTCTCTTTGTTAAACTAAATGGATTGAGCATCTTGAGGTACTAAAAGTTATGTTTTTCAATCCTTTAATCATACTGATGAGTCTAGACTGAAAACTCTCCAATTTGTCAATATCCTTGAACTTCTGATATTGGAACTGGTCCCGATATTGCAATAGTGATTGCACTGGTGACAAATATACAGGTAATATAAGTGTCCTACTCCTACTGACAGACATTCACTATCAGACATTATATGTGAAGCTACTTCAGTGAGACAAAGACCCTGTATGAACCAAACTCATGTAGCTTCACAGTGCTGAGATCTAAAGATAGTAGTAGCCTTTTTAAAGGCAATGATTCCATCAAAGAGCTCTGGAAGGAGCAGTACCAAAAGCTCCTAAATTGAGAATCAACCATGACTAATACCATCAGCTCCATCCTTCAGAACCCAGTCTGAGAAATTCTCACTAGCACACCAACATCTGAGGAAGTCCACAAGCAATTAAGCAAATGAAGAACAATAAAACATCAAGTCCTCCTGGCACACCAGCTGAGGTACTGAAAGTGGGGGGAGAAACACTGACAAACAAGCTCCATTTGCCATTGCTCAAAATCTGGCACACTGAAGAAATCCTCACTGATTTACAGACTACTGATACTGTCACCATTTAAAAAAGGAAGATATGACTGGCTGTGGCACTTATTCAGGCATTGCCCTCCTCTCCATTGCTGGGAAGATTCTTGCTAGAATCTTACTGAATCATATACTCCTTCTTGCAGAGGAAGTACTTCCAGAATCCTAGTGTGATTTTAGACCATCATGAGGCACTACCAACATGATTTTCACAGCAAAGCAGATCCAGGAAAAATGTCAAGAAAACCACCAGGAAATGTATATAGATTTTATCAATATGACCACAGCCTTTGACTCAATCAACCATGAGTCTCTGTGAAAATCATGTCAAAGTTTGGGTGTCCAAAAGCACATTTCAAACTCTCCTTCCTGATCAGATGACTGCATCAATCTTATCCAATAGTTCAACCTCTGAGCCCTTTGCAAATTGAATTGGCATAAAACGATGTTCTGTACTGGCTTTCTTCTCCATTTTCCGAGCAGCTATGACAATGCTAATTCAAGACCATCTGTCCTAGGGCATTGGCATCCAATATTGGATCGAAGGCAACCTTTTCAATCTCTCTTGACTCTGCCAGCGCTAAAGAAACATTGTGAAAAATAACTTTATTCCAGTAAGCAGATGATTCTGCTGTAATTGCACACTCAAAGGAGAATCTACAAAAAACCTTTAACTGCTTCTCTGAAGCTTACAGAAGATACAGGCTAAACCCAGACTTCAGCAAAACAAAAGTTCTCCATGAGCCTGCTTCCAGTCAATCATCTGACCCAGTGAGGAAGATCTTTATGGACAAAGAGGAACTGGACAATGTAGAATGCTGTGCCTACCTTGACAGCTATCTCTCACAGACAGCAAACACAGACATCTTGATACAGCACAGAATGCATTGTGCCAGCCCTGCCTTTGGCAGATTGTCTCACTGAGTATCAACAACCATGACATCAGAACACACACTAAACCCTTAGTTTACAAGCCGGTGATAATCCCAACTCTCCTCTATTACTGCAAGACTTGGCTGACCTACAGAAAACATCCAAACACCTGGAACATCAGCACCAGCACTTTCTCCAGAAATCCTCAACATAAAGTGGGAGGATCACCGCATTAATGTCAGTGTCTTCATGGAGGCCAACATCTTCAGTGTTGAAGCCCTGATTAGCCAGCACCAGCTAAGGGGGAGTGGGCACTGTGTGAGAATGCCTGATGCACGCCTACCAAAACAGATGCAATACACCAAACACACCTAAGGAGAAAGGAAATGGTGAGGCAAAAATTAACTCTTGAAAGACATGCTTATGGTGAACACCAAGAGTTGTGGCATTAGTATCACACACTAGGAAATAGTAGCCGATGATAAGGCTAACTGGAGAAGACTTGTCACAGAACAAACTTTTGAGGAAAACCACCTTGCCCTGGCAACAGAAAAATGCCAGCAAAGAAAGGACAGACAACTGCCTGCAGCAATCATGGTCCAACCCACACACTTGCAATGTGTGCCAACAATTCTGTGACTCAAGAATCAGACTCCTCAGTCACCAAAGGACCCATATAAAATAAAATCCATGAAAGAGATCATACTTGACCACTGAGGGATCGCCAGCAACATAGACGGATATTACCGTATTTATGCACACAAGGACTGTATTAAGCCTGTTTATCCACAGCATTGCACTTGGGAGCTCATGTTGAGCTGATTATTCACTATTGCCACCAAGTCTTTTTCAGAGTCAGTGCTTCCACCTTAGAGTTCCCCATCCTGTACTTATGGCCTAGATTATCTGTTCCTAGATGTATAATTTTATATTTGGCCATATTAAATTTGTTTGGGGGGAGAAGAATTGGAAATATTTCATCACTGAGAGGGGACCACAACAAAACACATTTTCGTAACATTTCAAATGAACTAATAAGTATTTAATTAACAGATCAAACAGCTACCGTTATTTAATCAAACAGAAGTTTCTTCCAGCCATATGGGAGGTGCTATTAAAAATAAACAGGCCTGTTTACAGTACATACTTTTTTCTAAGAAGCAGTAAGAGACTGTCAGATATGAAAGATAAGGAAATACCCCTGAGTCAAAGGGACTATATGTTAAAGATTAAAAAATTTATCTCAATTGGCCTATCTTTCTTCATATATTTCTGGTGTTATCTAAAACAAGCACAGCAATATCAAAACCAATAACCAAAATAAATTAGAAATGAAACCAGTAATTAAGTTATGGTATATATGCTTGTAAGCATTTTAATATATGAAACTATATTTTACAGAGTTCAATATAACTATTATATAATATATGCAACTATATATTTCGACTATATGCAGGGTCATACATCTTGGAACAAAGAATGTAGATCATACTCAAAAGATGGGAAAGGGTATCCAGGAATGCAGTGAAATTGAAAAAATCATGGTACAGAACTAGCTGAACATGAATTTGTTACCCATTTGTGCCTAGGATAGCCACCTGAAGATGATGGGCAGGCTGCAAAAGGAGAGCGAATTCTCCTAACACTGATGAGTGACACTGAAGTCAGACTTCCCAACCAGCCACAAACAATGATTCTGATCCCCCACACTAGTTATCAAGAAGCTAAAACAAAAATATACTCAGCCCCCTTTATTGCATTTCACTCTCTGGCTTCTACTCAGCCACTGGGTCTAGTAAAGAAATAAGTTACTTAAAACTCCATGTTCTTTACCAAAAAGGTTCTCCTGACCCCAAAGAGTCAGCCACATTACCAGAGTAATATGGGTTTTGATCTTGCCCAAAATCCCATGCTGCCAGCCTATCCTTTAGTAACTAAAACTAAAGGTGTATTATAAAAGAGAAAAAACAAACTGTAAGAGAACTGTAAAAGGATTAAAGCAATCAGATAAATACAAATGACTTAAAGGTCCATGTATGTCAGGTTTTCAGTAGATTTTTGGCTTGTATAGTCCCACTAGAATACATCCAGTACCTGGATGGGTCTCAGTCCTTTGTTTCATAGTTTCCTTTGTTAGAAATCTAGTCCAGAGAAAGGAAGATGAAATAGTTCATGTATAGAGCTTGTTAAAATTCTCCCATGAGAATTAGCAGGGTGATTCCAGCCCTGTGCTGGGATCTCAGTCTTGCAATCCACACTTTCTCTGAGAAGTATAGACAGATTTGAGATGAAAAGGATTAAGCTCAAAGCTTCTTTTATAGTTGGAACAAGGTGGGTACTTCCTTATGTGGGCTTTGATGAAAGTGACGCTTGACCTTTACTCAATGGCTATGTCTACACTAGCAAGTTAGTAAGAATTAAGGAAGCTTAATTCAAACTAACTTAAGCCTTGGCTACACTAGGCTTTCATTAGTTCGAATTAAGGGCTTCCTTAATTTGAACTAATAAATTCACTTATACTTTTCGAACTAAGGGTTAATTCAAACTAGTTAATTCAAATTAACCCAATGTGGCCATGTTAGTTTGAACTAGGTGGCACATTGAGCTTAATGCAATTGACTAATTCGAACTAAGCAAGTGCCATACATGGTATTTGCTTAGCTCGAACTAAAATTTGCTAGTTCGAATTAAGTTAATTCAAACTAACTAAAATTAGTTCGGATTAGTTAGTTCGAATTAACTAATGCAAACTAACTTTGGTAAGTGTAGACATAGCCAATGGGTTCTTCTTCAGATAATACTGTTAATACTAACCATTTAAGCTCTCACAATAGTTCACACATACTTTCCTGAGTGGAGAATAGTAATGTTTATTGTCTTTTGAAGTAAAACTTTCATCTCCTATGCATACATAGGTAATTAGTTGTATTAGCACAGTTAGTAGACAGTTTACATTGCTACATCAAAGATACATCTAGATATTAATATTTCTTTTGACCTCTTAATCATACAGAACAACAGTGATTGATATGAAAGCAATTTATCTACTTTGCTAACCTCTAACAATATAGATGTAACCATCATTAAATAACTACCAATAATATATTTGCATCTCAAGGCTCTAGTCTACTTGTAAAGAATGACACTCACTATCATTGTGTTTTACTATAATATGTCTTTAAAAGTCAAATTTGGGGCATGTATTTGCAAAGTTGCACAGGCTTTTTAGTCCTAGCATGACAGAGTTCTAGTATAACATTATAACTAGGAGAGAGAACACAATCCTTGGATGTATATGAAGGAGAATATCAAGTAGGATACAAGAAATGGTATTACCTCTCTATTCAGGGCTAGTGACACCATTATTGGAATTATTGGAACTGAATCTAGTTCTGGTGACCACACTTCAAAGAGGATATTGAAAATTTGGAATGGGTTCAGAAAAGAGCTACAAAAATTTTCTGAAGTCTGGAAAATATTCCTTAAATTGGTAAGATCAATCTATTTAATTTATAAAAGGGAAAGTTAGCAGATGGTCTAATCACAATCTACCCATGTGGGGAAAGATTTCTGATAGTAGACAGCCTTCTGACCTAGAGATCCATGTCTTGAGAGCTGAGCAGAAGCAATTTCAAGTAATGTGGTAGAGTCTCTATCACCTGAAGTCTTTAAATCAAGTTTGGATATGCTATGGCTTAAGCAGAAATTATAGACTTGATGTTGAAATTACTGTGTGATGTCTATGGCCTCTAATATGCATTGTTCTAATGGCTTTAAAATGTATGAACATGTTAATGGATTAATTTGGTTGATGTGGCATGACAGTAATTTTGTGGCCCATATGATTGAAACAGAATCTGCAAATGTTGTGCAGGTGTCATCTCCCAGATTGTTGGGGAAAGCAGAGGATTATGGCATTCAGCAGTTTGCACTTATGGAGACTATCATGGAAATTAAGCAACACATCTCATAATTCTCTCTCAAGCATATTTAATATTGATTCTTAGCTGAAGTATTATACAAGTCCATTAAACTTGGTCTGCAATGTTTGCTCATAGTAGATAATACTGTGTGACTATATACCTGCTTTAAATTAAAGTACACTAATTTGTTAAGTCTTTTATACAGTAATGCAAGTACTGTGTCAGCAAATATTTCACTAGCTTGTGTCCTTGCATTGGATTGCATTTACCTCTCTTAAATGACTCCTAGCAATTAGGTATAGTACTGACAACTTTGCTTGGGGGGTCTTCAATGGCTCAGCCCACTGGTCAAGTCACACAGTCAACAATGGATATCTTCTGGGGCAGCAAAGAGTTCATCAAGCTGAGTGTCTGCCCCAACCAGGGCCCTCAGCACCATCTCTCGGCTTTTTAAACATAGCATTTCATTTCCGCTTCTACAGAAGTCTTTTACCTGCTGAAGGCTTAGGACACTTTCTCAGTGTGGATGCCACCTGGCTGGTATTTGACGGCCTTGGTCATATTTTTAAATAGATTTGCCAGTTGCCAGAAAAGCAATTTAATCTGCGAGTTTTATTTTTTTCCTCTAAAGCTTTGCATTATTATCACATTATCATCACTGGGATATCTAATATTAAAGATTTCTGTGTCCAGCTAAAGATGCTGCAGTGTTCCCACTTGTGCAGTTTAAGTAACATTAGATCAAAACTGTTGAAAATACAGCAGCTGTCGGCCCACGAACTCACAAGGGCACTACGTGTGTTTGTGCAGCAGTGTAAGAAGGAGGAGACATGCAATGTTATCAATATCATCTGTATGTGTTATCCCTCTAGACACTGTAAGTGGCTTTAAGGGAAGGGGGTGCTGAGTTGCCTTATAGTTGGGGACTGGGGTTGCGGTGGACTTGCCTTATGTGTGTTCAGAGGAGGTAATGCTTTTTCTTTTTTTTGGTGCATTTCAAAGTGGTACCAGTTTGTCTGGAGCTGGTGGCAGACTCCACAGTGGTTTACTAGTCTGGGTTTCAATCCAAATACTCTCTAAACAGCAGCCACATACCACTTTCCTTTATTCCGTCAATTAGTTGCTGCCGCCTTCACTTAGCTTCTTCTCACCTGGCACCTTTACTGCCCTCCTCGTTTTATCTCCATGTTAGAGCTTTCAGCTCCTTTCACTCCCAGGTTTAGCAAGTACCGACCATTGAGCTCCCCTCGAGCAGATCAAACCACACTTAATTGCTCCTCAGGTCCCCCAATAGGAACTAGGCTCCTACTATTTTGCTTTTATTAAAGCCTGCTGGGCTATGATTGACAGCTTCCATGAGGCCTCTTTAGGTAGGTCAGGTGACCTACCTTCACCACTCCTTCCTGGAGCAGGTTATAGTAGGACTGTATGGAATCCAGCAGGGGGCCACAAAAGGCCAGATGCATTACATCACAGTTCTGTAATATAAAACAACAGAGTCCTGTGGCACTTTTAAAGTGATAAATAAATTTATTAGTCTTTAAAAGTGACACAGGACTCTGTTTTTCTGCAATAGACTAACACGGCTACCCCTTTGGAACTTGACTACATGGAAAGTTCTGTAATAGTCCACAAATGAGACTCAGAGAACACTCTAACTATCAAACCATGGAATTTGCCACTAACTTCAACCAAATATATTGTTTTATAAAATCAAGACTCTAGGCACTTAAGAAGTATAATTCAGTAACATGATACATCAATATCTCAGATAGTTCCATAAATGCTTTGATAATGAAATGCAGGAGATCAACACAGGTGATTACAATCGATGAAAAACTCAGATTAGAAATGCTATTTCATTATCAATGAAGGACCTATAAAATGTCTTTCCTTGTACAACTATTGTTATGTGCACCACTGGAAGACCATTTCAAAAAATGAGTTTCAGTTTAGAAATGCTCAGTGGTCTACCTTTCTATTACAGTTTATGTTCTAATTCCAAGAAGTAAACCCTTAAGGAAAGAGAAATTAACATGCCCTCAAATTAAATATTCTTAAATAAGCATAATTCCATATCACTATTTTTGTATTTTGTTACTGCTCTCTGTAAAGCAAAAGAAGAAACATATCACTTTCAAATAGCTTCTGAAAATTGATCTCTCACTTCACTGTGACAAAAAGACTGAGACAGTAAGGAAGGGGAAATATATTTGACATCTGAAAAAACTAGTCACCTTTCTGTCCGCAGTAGGTAAAGGATGGGAGAAGGAAGGCTCCTGGAAACTTAAAGTGGTGGCCAAAAATAATGAACTTTATTAGTCTCCCTCTTTGGGACGCAAAGGGTTAACAGTTGTGCTGCTAGCCGAGCTAGACTCGGAAGTCAGCTTCACAGGTAACAAGATAACCCCAGATGATTACCCAACAGTTTAACATACAATGATTTACACAGAGATAAAACTTTCAGAATAAAGCCTTCTCTTGGACTCTCTTGATAGTCCGGAGACGAAGTATAAAAAGACAGAATCCAATACATAAAACAATAAGCGTAACAATAATCCCCAAATCTACACCAATTGTAATACCTTGGGTTAAAACTGAGGTAGAAGAGTTATTCATATTCAACTATATACATTTAAAGGGAAGGGAAACAATCATGAGAAGTAAACGTGGGGGATAACTCGGGGTCACATACGTACCATGACTATCAGGCAGGTGATTACCAACAGCATGACGTCTTAAGGTGGAGGTTGAAATCGACTCGGGCCGGCACTCTCAGGAGGACTCCTACTGCAGGGTGATCAGGCCTAGCAGTTAACTCGAGGAGACTCTTTTTGCTTCATGCAGCATGGTAGCTTTTATGGCCTAGGCCACTGCTTCCTGCCGAGGGCTGTGATTGGCCAGATTTCGCTGCAGTAGGAAGTGGGGCGAAAGGCTGCCCGGTTCCTCCTGTCCTTATTTGGGCAAAGGAATTTTCACCAGCTCTCTAGGTTCTGGGTCAGAGCCTTCTACACCCCTGCGGGGGGGGAGGGGGGCAGAGCAGTCATCATTGACTTGCCCTCCAGATGCCCTCACATGGGCGAGGGGGATGACCCATCCCCTTGGGAGCTGGCTGAGAGCGAATCAGGGTCCGAATAAAGCATGTTGATGGTCACAAGCCTAGCAGCCATGAGTTCTCTACGTGACCTGGGGAGAGTATCTGGTAAACGATCTCTATGTGACCTGGGGGAAGTATCTGGTAAACAGCATCTTATGACTTTATATCATAAGGGAGGTGGCAGCCACTTTATGGGGTACTCATAACAACACCTTAACACTTTCTTGAGTATATTCTCCTTAGGGAGGGAGACTGACACAGGCTGCTGCTGGTGCCTAGGTTACGTTACATTAGACTCCGACTTGAGCTATCCTTTGGTCTCAGCTCAGCCCCAGTTAGCAAGGTTGTCTCTGTGGCTATCTTATTTGGAGGCTTGCAGAGACATGATACATGACTGTCAATGTCCCCCATCTTAGGCTCCTCTGCCTTTCTTACCTTCATTGTTCTCACAGAATCATAGAACAATAGGGTTGGAAGGGACCTCGCGAGGTCATCTAGTCCAACCCCCTGCTAAAAAAGCAGGACTCCCACTAAATCACCCCAGCCAGGGTTTTGTCTAACCAGGCCTTAAAAACCTCCAAAGATGGAGATTCTACCACCTCCCTACGTAGCCCATTCCAATGCTTCACCACCCTCCTAGTGAGAAAGTTTTTCCTAATATTCAACCTTGACCTCCCCAGCTGTAATTTGAAACTATTGCTCCTTGTTCTGTCCTCTGTTACCATCGAGAACAGCCTAGCTCCCTCCTCTTTGAGCACCCCTTCAGGTAGTTGAAGGTTGCTATCAAATCTCCCCTCAGTTTTCTCTTCTGCAGACTAAATAAGCCTAGTTCCTTCAGTCTCTCCTCATACGTCATGTTCCCCAGCCCCCTAATCATTTTTGTTGCCCTCCACTGGACTCTTTCTAATTTGTCCACATCCTTTCTGTAGTGGGGAGCCCAAAACTGGACACAGTATTCCAGATGCAGCCTGGCCAGTGTCGAATAGAGGGGAATTATCACATCCCTCGATCTGCTGGCAATACTCCTACTGATGCAGCCTAATATGCCATTGGCCTTTTTGGCAACAAGGGCACACTGTTGGCTCATATTCATCTTCCCGTCCACCATAACCCCCAGGTCCTTTTCTACAGCGCTGCTTCTTAGCCGATCAGTACCCAGCCCGTAGCAGTGCATGGGATGTTTTCATCTTAAGTGCAGGACTTTGCACTTGTCTTTGTTGAACCTCATGAGGTTTCTTTCAGCCCAGTGTTCCAATTTGTCCAAGTCTCCCTGGATCCTGTCCCCCAACTTGGTGTCATCTGCGAACTTACTAAGCACGCAGGCTACTCCATCATCAAGATCATTAATGAAGATGTTGAATAGAACTGGCCCCAGGACTGACCCCTGGGGCACTCCACTCATTACCGGTTGCCAACCAGACATCGAGCCATTGATTCCCACCCGCTGAGCCCTTTGATCTAGCCAGTTTTCGATCTACTTTACGGTCCACTCGTCCAGCCCATACTTCCTTAACTTGTCGCTGAGAATGCCGTGGGAAACCGTACCAAAAGCCTTGCTAAAGTCAAGGTATACCACGTCAACGGCTCTTCCCACATCCATAAAACCAGTCATCTCATCATAGAAGGAAATCAGGTTGGTCAGGCACGATTTGCCCTTGGTGAATCCTTGTTGACTGTTCCTGATCACTCTATTTTCCTCCAAGTGTTTCAGGATGGATTCTTTGAGGACCTGCTCCATGGTTTTCCCAGGGATTGAGGTGAGGCTGGCCGGTCTGTAGTTCCCCGGATCCTCCTTTTCCCTTTCTTGAAGATAGGTACTATATTTGCCTTTTTCCAATCCTCTGGGACCTCCCCCATTCGCCACAAGTTCTCAGAGATAATGGCCAGCGGCTTCTACCTCTTTTGTACTGTGGCTTGACTGCCTCCTCAAGGTGCAGCTGTGGCTGTCTGTCTTGCAGCTGAGCCTGGGAGTGGCAGTTCTATTTGTTTGAAGGGAAGGGAAGCTTCCCTCCCGCTCCTGCCTAAGTCCTGAATGTGCTTGTGAGACAGTGATACTTGCCTTCCTTTGTAAAAGTACTTCCAGATCTATGGATAAAAATTGCTATAGAAGAATAGCACAAAGCTGCTGTATGATGATCAAAATTTGCCCCTTGAGAATTAGTTGCATGTAGCATGCAAAGTGTAGATTTGAATTGTCTCTTTTTCTCAGTTGCCTACATCATTAATATCCAAAGAGTGGTGACCTTTCTTCACATCCTTTCAGACACAGGCCTTCCTATCCAGAGGTCAATGTGGGCTAACAAAAACCCAGCATGTTGACCTCCTTGGATTCATGCATTTCGAATGGTTGTGAGAGTCTCATAAACCTGACAGGGCACTCAAATGTAGGTAAAATTTATAATTCTTTAGGACAACTCTCAGGAGACAGCCATTGCTTAGTGGCATACTATTATGTTTGAAAAGCAGAATAGAGAACTAAACTTGTGGATGACCTCGTAGAGTATAAGAGAAAGAGCAGGAGTTAAATCATGCTTTCCTACATAAAGACCCAAAGATAGGTAGAAAGTTCTTCAGGCTCACAACTGGGTGTTTTCCTTTGTGTCATATCCTCTGGTGAGAAGGGTATTGCTATGTGTGTGTGGGGGGGGAGGAGAGGGAGGGTTCATAGCCATCCAACTCTATAGTAGTCCTAAAATCCACAGGGAAATCCCATGGATTTTATGGCATCTTTGATGGGTCATGACATTTACCTGAAGAGGCAGACTGTTGGCAATAATTTACAGCCCTTCATCATCATTTTCTAAGGTAAAATGGACCATCAGAAGTAATTTGGTGTCAAAATTATTTTAACAAGGTACTCCCAGAAGCCCTTAACAGCCCACTTTAACACAACAAGTAGCATCACATGGCAGTGAGTTTTCAAGTTGTTTACTTATTGAAATACATAAAAAGGCCTTTGAAATTATTGTTGGAATGGATTAATCCTCAAACTTGTGCAATTTTCTCTTTTAAAAATTATAGCTTGTTTTCCACAAAAAGATCACATGCGTCACACACAAAGAAAAAGGCACGCAAAGAAAGGCAGGTTAAAAAAACCATGGTCTTGGGACCATTCTTAATTCTCAGTGCTTTTAATGTTAAAGTTTTATGAGAAAAATGCTGTCTCAGATGTTCCTCAAAGGAGTTTTCATGAAAAGCGGGGGGAAGTTGGCAGGGGGAGGAAGCTTACAGTTAGCTACAACAGAGGAGTTTGGTAAATGAGGCAGAACACGAGCTTCAGTATGTAATTGTCCAGACTTCTTATTAAGAACATTGTGATGGATTGTTAACCATTCTCTTCTCAGTAGTTTTAGATATTAAGATTACCAAAAGAATCCTCAGGACATTTTGTCTCTCTTATGAAGTTTTAATGTGATTCAAATAAAAGTACCCACATACATTTAAAAAAAAAATTGCAATGAGAAACTGCCAATCAGGCAGAAAGATTCTATATTATTCAGACATCAGCATCTATACTTAATATACTACACTATGTTTCAAATAGTCTGGTTTGTAAAAGTGGCAAAGACTGCTCAACAAAGCATTAGCGTACAGTATGTCAAGAAAATTCTAAACAGAGCTCTTCTGAGAGAGGGTCTTAGATTCTGCATAATAATCCACTCAGGGCCATCCCGGGGGAGGAGAGGGGGCGAATGGGGCGATCGCCCCGGGCCCTGTGACTACGCGAGCCCCGTGCTGTCCTGCTCCCAGCGGGGCAGTGCGGGGCCCACGCGTGCCGCAGCCCCTGCACCCATGGCCGCGCTTCCTCCTATTCCCCGCTGCCTTCAGCAGCAAGCTGAAGGCAATGGGCAGGGCGGGCCAGGAGTGCTTTGCCTGGCCCCTGGGCCATCCCTCCCCACCCCCAGGGCAGAGCAGGCAAGCCCAGGGGCAGAGCACATGGGTGGGGCCCGGCCTCTGGGCCGGCCTGCCCCACATGGCCACATGCAGCCAGCTCCCTGCCTCCGGTCTCGGCTTCCCAGTCTGGGGCCGGGGCCAGAGCTGGCTCCCCGTGCCGGCAGCCTTGCCCTCAGCCTCCCAGCCCGGTGCCGGGGCCAGAGCTGGCTCCCCATGCCGCTGGCCTCAGCCTCCCAGCCTGGTGCCGGGGCCAGAGCCGGCTCCCCACGCTGGCGGCCTCGGCCTCCCGGCCTGGGGCCGGAGCCGGCTCCTTCAGTGGCCTCGGCCTCCAGGGCCATTTCCCTGGGGGGCAGAGCAGGCTGGTGGTGCCACCACACTCCCCTGCAGTGTGGAGAGGTGGGAGTGGGGCCCCGCCTAGGCCAGTTGGCTCAGGGCCCCGCTCCCAACAAGGGATGGCCCTGGCCGCAGCAGCTTGGGGTTCCGGCTGCGGCCAGCTCCCCCCACCGGCAGCCACTGCTTCTGGGCTGGGGTCAGGGCCAGAGCCGGCTCCGCACCGGCGACCTCAGCCTCCCCTGCCCGGGCTGGCTCCCTGGGGGGGTGGAGCAGCCCACCTCCCCTCCAGCGGGGGGGAGGGGAGCACAGCGGGGCCCCACCTAGGCCAGTTGTCCCTGCGCCCCGCTTCCCCCACGGGACGGCCCTGAATCCACTGATGCTGAGATTGCTTCCTCGGAATTATCCTAACTATAGCCATAAAATCACAAATGAAAGCCTATCTGTCTTAATGGAAATAAAGTTACTTTTTGTTTGTCCCTCTGTTGTGGTGTTTCTACCAAAATATGCTGTTAGGTTATTTTCTTAAATGCATGGATGAGGAACTATCACATGGAGACTTTGCACCAGAACTTCTCTCCCAAGCATTTGTTTGGGCTACAGGGAAATTGCTAGCTCTGTGATTAATCTTTTCTCTTTCTTACATAATATGATGCTGGGACTCCCATGTAGATTTTTTGGAGATATCCTATCTGGATGAAGGCGTTATAGGAATATTATTTTCCAATAGAAAGAAAACAGATTTCTAAGCATGATGACTATAATAGACGAATGAGAGTAATATTGTGGGAGAAAGGAGACACTCCAAATGATTAACTGCTCAGAGATTAACTTGAAAATGGGGAAATCAGGCTCTGTACATGAAATCCAGTGGAGGAAGAGTGTGTTTCCACCACCAAGTTTGCAGAGGTTTTCTGTTTTGATGACTGGTAAAATTCACTGCTGTACTAATGAGGGAGAATCATATACCCCAATTGGTTGGGGGGTAGTTAAAGACATACACTCAAACCTCTTGACTTTCCTAAATTAGTGAATTCTCACCTCGGATAATGAGACATCAAGAAGGAAAAGAATATAGGGAACAGAAATAAACCAATGAGTGGCCAAATAGTTTATGAAATGGATGCCACAGAATTTCTTCACTTGAAACTGGCATTAGCAATGTACATGACACTCTGTGGATTCATTTTATGGCTACTGGTGACAGCTTAGTTGCAAGTTTTCAACTATCAATCTTTTGAATCTTTGTAAATGCTGTTGAAACTTGATGTTTTCCCTGTTCTAGTTTCCCCAGCATAATTAGCAGGAAAGACTAACAGATAACAACCTTCCAGATACTGTGACATCAGACTGTTTTATTTTACTCAAGATAAAGCAGAAATGCAATTAAGACCATTGTCACATAATCTCCTTATTCTACAGTCTTTATTTTTATTTTACATACTATTTCAATCTCTCTCTCTCTCTCTCTCTCTCTCACACACACACACACACACACACACACAGCATTAAAATTGTTACTTAGGTTGAAAAGTTATGCATTCAGAAATGCCAGATTTATGGTTGCCCACCCAACCTTAATTCAGTCCCTCCATGTGTAACAGGATTTGAATCCAGAGTCTTAAGATCAGTAGCACAGATGTGTACCTCTTGAGTTACAGGAATAACTATGCTAACAGGAAGCAATCGAACAGGGGATGGGAGGATGGTCTATCAGCAGCAGGTACTAGATCCAAAGAACACTGGAGGGAGCCTGACTCAGCTCTCTCTCTTCCCTACCCTAATAGGTGGAGGGGGTTCTCTCCCCTCTGGATGAAACATAGGAGCTGTGGGATGATAGGCTGTAACCAGGGCAAGACAAGCATGTCAGCCACCCAGGGACAAAGCCAGGAAGTTGGGAGGAAAGCAGGGCAAATAGAAAAATTAGGAGGTACAATCCTGCAGTAGGACTGGGATCCCAGAAGCCCTGTAACCATAACATGCCAACTTATTTCTGCCTTCAGAGCTGGGCTGCCGGAGAGCAGCAGATGCTTGCCAGGCTGTTCAAGTTGTTGGTAGCACAGGAAGACTATTTTTTTAATCTGTTTCTGTCCCGCCCCATATGACCGACTTCCACTCCCGCCTGTTCCTGCATTGTTTGCTGATTTTTTATGCTGCTTCTGCTATTACGGCAACACAGCAGGTCCTGCAGGAGTAGGACAGGAATTCTAGGGGTCCTGCAGGACTCGCTGCCATAATAGTGAGAGGGGAATAAAAAATCAACATTCAAGGAGGGAGTGGGTGGGCATGGCGGCGACTATTGCTAGGCAGGACAGGAGAAAGATTAAAAGAAACAGTCTTGCTCAGGCCTTTGGTGGGTTGGGATGGGAGGGGGGAGGAGGAATATGCTTGCTCGTTCTGGGTGCTAAAATGCCTAGTTATGGCACTGTGCTTTAGGTCTAGGGAATTTAGATAGCAGTAGCCTCACCCCTTTCTGATATCCCCAGGAGTTAGGGGAGCTCCTGATCTATGTGGTGGCCTTCAGAGGGAGCTGAGGGGGTGATTGGAAAATTGGGTCCTGTGGAGCTACAGGGGGGAACTCACTTTGCTTTTCTTTCTTCCCTAGATCTTGATGATGTCCCCGGCTCATGTGATGCTCCCAGTGCTGATGGGATGAAGCCCTATTGTTGTCCCATCCCCAAGTACAGCTCTTCTGGTATCTCCCAGGAGTTCTCAGTTTGCTGTGTAGTGCTGCTACTTTTGGTATTAGCTTACCCTTGGAATGGTTAGTGATTTTGGCACTCTGCCAATATTTAGGAATGCAAATGAGAAAAGGGAAATGTTGAATTTTAATATTACACAACTCAGACAACTCTGAATAGAATTTTCTGTGACAAAGAAAAGGCCCTGTAGCCCGAGGGAATTTTCCCTGCCAAATATCAAAGGCCTACTGCAAACAATGGATGTGTGAGAGCTGTTCAAAAAAAAGTTGCAAGAATTTTTATAATGGAAAGTGTTATGCATCCCAAATATAGGGTAAATACATAAGTATATATATAACATATATAAATACATGCAACATATATGTTGCAGACATTAAGATAGCCATGATTAATTTTAATCAGCAGTAAAATAAGCTTGGAAGCTACCACAAGAGAAATGCTGCACAGAATAAGTTGATAAACTGATTTCAGTAATCAAACACTCAGTGAAACTAAATGTACATGTGAAGCAGCAAGCAGAAAATAGCCTCACCTAGTTACAACTCTTCCTCTGGTGGAAATCGCAACTGATGACCTCAAATCAACATCCCAATGACAGAAATAAAATCTATAACAATACACATTTTATTAACAGCCCATGCTCAGGCAGTTAAACAAACAGTGGAAGAGTCATAATGGATGCATCTACACTTAAAAGTTAGGTCGACTTAAGGCAGTTTAAGTAGACCTAAACAAAGCCATGTCCACACTGGGCTTTTCTTAAATTGACTTAAGCATTTTCTTAAGTTGACTTAAGGAAAGGTTAAGTTGACTTAATAACACCTCATTTTAGGCCAACTTAATGCTTAAGTCTGTCTGTTGCAACTGTCCCCCTGCTGCATTTATTTTCCCTTTGTTTTGTTGTTTTGTGTGGCCACCCCTCCCGGGCTACTAAGGGCCATTGCCCAGCCCAGGGAGGCGGCCTTTAGCTCCTTGGCCTAGACCCTGGCTCGGTGTAGGGTGGACAATGCCCAGGAATGCAAGACTTAAATGGCCTGTTGAGCTTAAGGACATGAGTCATACCTGTGGTTCAAAATTTGCCCAGACATGTCCTGTGCTTACTTGCAGTTTTCCCTGCCCTCTCTCCTCCCCTGTAGCAGAGGGAGCCAATCAGTTACTGGCGGGAAGCTGTCTGAGTTTGCCTTTAAAACAAGACATTTTTGAGTCAGACATCAGAAAGGTTCCTGCTTTGCCACCTGGTCTGATCAGCTAGGGGGTTTTGGGGGGCCCTTTCTACACTCTCATTTAATTTTTGAGCATACTCCCTGTTTTTAAACTCCCCTCCCACGAACACCAAATTTTTCCTGTGAGATCTCCTGGCTATTGAAAACGAACCGAGCCTCCTCTGCATGCTCTGATGCTGCTGCTGTTCCTGCCTCTATTCCTGCTGCTGTCCTGGGAATTGGTAAGGCTCCCCTCTTGCAAACTCTCCCTGCCCTAGCTGCTGGCCTTGCTTCCCCAGCAGACAGACTCAAGTTAATTCCTTGGTCTGTGCCTGAAACTGTTTCTATCTCCATGGCTCCCTGCTTTCAGCTGTTTCCACTGCTGCAGCCACCATCCCCTGGCTCCCCGAGGAGCTGTACCCTGGGCTCACACCACTCTGCCTCTGGGACTGCTCCCCCTGGTCAATAGGACCGGTATAGTATAAGGCGTGCTATTAGGTTTAGTTTCATTAGTTTGCTTAGGTTTAGTTTTGTTAAGTTGCATTTTATTAGCTTGTATAAGTTGTAGTTCTGTTAGAATTGAATTTTGTGTCTGTGTTTAGTGGTAGTTAAGTGGGAAACTTGTTTGCCATTACCTGTTATATTGTGTGGCCATAGTCAAGCTAGATTAAAGATAACTGTTTTACTGTATTGCTTCTCTCTTTTTGTTTTTCCTTCTTTCTGTTGTTCATTATTAGCATCAGTTGTATAGTTGCTGTTAAGTTGTTGAATAAGTGCTTCTGTGTCTTCATCTTTCCCCGAACACCCCAAGTCCTCCGCTGCTGTTTCTCCCTCTCCCCGAACTTCCCAAGCCCCTTGCTGCCTTTCTTCTTTGATTCTCTGCGTTTAGCCTGCAGGCTCCTGAAGACTGCTCTGAGCCTCACCCTGCAGGGCTTCAGTGCCTCTTGCTGCATCCCTTGCAGCTGTACTCTTCCCTCCTCCACTGCCACTGATTACTCACCCCACCCCACCCCTGTTCCTTAACCCAGCCTCTAGGTACACTCTTACAGACTGCCTGCCACTGAAGTCCTACAAACCAAGTTATTGATTCTCATCTGTACTATTACACTTGTGTAAATTCACTAATCACCCTTATTGTGCAATTTTACTGCCATTTGTATCTCATTCATATTCATAAAACCCCATTGGCTACCATTGCCTTTACTGTACTTCTACACCTATACCACTGTGACATATTGTTGTTTTTTTTGTAGAATCGCTAGCCACCAATTGTGACTCTCTGTGACACCTCTTCATTTTCACACTGCTTAATAAGAGAAACCCCCTCCCCAATTGCCTACTGTGACAAACCCCATACACCCCATTGTTAAATTTTACTGTTTTACATTTTTCAGTAAAGATTGATTTGTACCCCACTGGTGCGGTAACTGCTCCCCAAGATCCTTTACCTGCTGGCAGGGACGAAGTCTACCTTATTACATCGATTTAAACCAGTGTGGATGGGGATTAGCTCCTAAATCTTTAATCTAACGCTTTAAGTCGATTTAATAAGGTCAACTTTAAGTCCACTTCAAGTTGACCTTATTAAGTCGGCTTAAATTTTCTAGTCTAGACATAGCCAATAAGAGGACCATTAAACCTGAGCAAACAGATTGAAAGTGCAAAAAAGAAGTTGAAGAATCCTCAAGATAATGACTGAGGGAGAAAGAAATCTAAACATGTAAACTATACTGTGCAAATTAAACACTCCCCTACTAACTGCAGATCAGTAGGCAAATAAATATATAATCGATACTATACTAAAATGTAGTAATACTACTCAAACAAAAATCCATTAACAGAACACCGAGGTTACAAAGTCAAACATTCAGGAGTTAGTAAATGACAAAATATTTAAATTTGACCACTGTATGTGTCTGCATTATCAGAGAGGCTTGAATGATATAGTCTCAGCATTGCCTTCCAAAAGGTTGGACTGTTCTTTAATTTCATAATTGGTGACCCAGAAAGCTGAGATGTTCTGCTGCTCACATGTGTGCCAGGTTGTGTTATGCCTCCTTCCATTTAAAATGCTAAAAAGATGATAAGGAAATGGCATTGTCTGCACGAATACTTTTAAAAAAGTACTAATGTAAGAGCTTACTTCACTGTGGAGGAGGGAATTTTCTTTTGGGTATTGTGAGTTTTTAAGCTCCATCTGTGGTTCAAAAAGCTTGTGGAGAATAGTAAATAAGTTTTAAAGACCTTCTATCAAATGTTCTCAGATCTGAACAAAACATAGTATCACAACAAGAACAAAGAACTGGCAAAGAACTTGGTAAGCACATGGAGAATGACCCAATTCCTAATGAAGAAATCCAACATGAGCTCTTTCTCATTATCAAGTGAAAGCAAGGAGTCAGGCACCTAATGGGTCAGATGGAACACTAGCATGTTAGCTGAATGTTCCCTCGGGGAAGGTGTGAGATAGTGAGCCAGGAGTCAAAGTCAGACAGGAAAATTAAGTGGGAAATGAGACATTTGATTGGAGTTTTGTTTGATGAATGACAAGTGCGAAAGTGATGGAGATAAAAGGAAAAAAAGAAGTCACTACTCCCACATCTTCCTCCATGACTCAGTTTGAGAATTGTGGGAGAAGAACAAACTATTAGTGTACAAGGAGCTTCAAAGGCAGTGCAGGAGAAGGGACCAAGTTTCTGTGAGTGCCTGGAAACAGAATGTGACATGAAAAGGTTGAGGAGATTTTTATTTTATTTTATAGGAAGCAAGTGTTGCAGAAGGAGCAGAAAGGATGACGGCAAAGGGCATGAGCTAGGATAGAAATGGAGGGTCCAGATGGGTGGAAATGTTGACAGGAGCTGAATGGTGAGAAAGATGGGGATGAAAGAGTTGAGAAGTCCATACAGGTTGATTGTGCACTGTGCGAAGAAATACCTCCTTTTGTTCATTTTGATTTTTCTGCCTATTAATTTCATTTGATGACCCCTTGTTTTTGTGAAATGAGAAGTAAATAACATTTCCTTATTTACTTTCTCCACACCAGTCATGATTTTATAGACTTCTATCATATAGCCCCTTAGTGTTCTCTTTTCCAAACTGATAAGTAGATGTGAATATACTGTGGATTTATAAAGAGACAATATGGGTGCGTCTACACTTGTAAATTAAGTTGACTTAAGCTTGCTTAAGTCAACTTAATTTACTCTGCATCTGCACTACACTTTCCTTAAGTCGACTTAAGCAAGCTGCTTAAGTCAACTTAAGGAAAATTAAGTCGAAGTTACTAAACCTGCTTTTAAGTCAACTTTTGGCTTAAGTCAACTTAAGCCAGTGTAGACCTGGACTAGCCCTAAGTCGACTCTAAGTCGACTTAGGGCTCTCCAGGACTCCCCTGCTGCCCTCCCTGCCAGGGGGGTGGCATAGCCACAGCCTGGCGTCCCCCCCCCCCCCGGGCCGGGCGGGGCCCAGCCCCCCCCGCCCCTGTGCCCTGCCAGTGTCCCTGTCCCCCTTTGCCCCATTGTACCCAGGTACAATGGGGCAAAGGCTGATCCCCCTGGCACTTGGCAAGGGGTGCCCCCCCTGCCACCGTGGACCAGTCCCAGGTCCACCTAGCCCCTACAAGTTGACCTAGGCATCCAGTGTGGATGCTCTAGGTCGACTTTGTAGGGTCCTGCCAAAGTCAACTTAAAATTTAAGTGTGGACATGCTAAGTTGACTTAAAGTCAATTTAAAGTTGACTTAAATTAACAAGTGTAGACATAGCCTATGATATTATCTGACTTATTATCTATCCCTTTCCTAATGATTCCAAGCATTGCGTTAGCTTTTCTGAGTGCCGTAGCACATGGAGTCATTTTGGATAGTTCTCTGAAAACATCCACTCAAAGATCTCTTTCTTAAGTGGTAATAGTTAACTTAAAACCACATCATTTTATATGTATATTAGGGATTATGTTTTCCAATGAGCATTACTTCACATTTATCAACATTGAATTTCATCTGCCATTTTGTTGAAAATAGAGCATGAACACTCACAATTGCCAATGAAGCCAACAGATGATGAAGGTCATTTCTTAGGGTCTTATCTTTAAGGGTCATAACTCGTAATGTAAAGTGAGCATTGAATTAAAACCAATATTAAAAAGGATACACTAAAAACATTTTTTTTTGTAAATCTCATTGTGAAGATTAATAATAAACATACATTTCTATAGTGCCTTTCATCCAAAATAAAGCTAAAACACTTGTCAAATACAGATTGAAATACCAACTGCATTTTTAGTCTTTAAATGATCACTTAAGTAGTCTCTAAAATGATGTCACCTCTGGGGTGAAATGTAGACGAGTGCTTTAGAAATATTTTAGGCAGACTTACCTGCCAAGAAGCATCCAGTAACAGTGATAAGTAATGGGGAATAAGAATGAAAAATATATTTAGTTATTGCACATGTTAAAATGTAAGAAGGGAAGTAATGAAAAAAGCAGTGTAATGAAAATAAAATTTTGCAAGGAAGGTAGGGAAATTGGAAATGTGATGTCTCTGCCTCCACAGCATTCAGAAAATAAAATAGGAATAACAAAATTACAGAGGCAAATACTACTAATGGTTAACGTAGGCTAAAGAGGTGGAATTCTACTGGAAAAAAGAAAAGAACACTCAAAGTGAAAAGAAGTGTACATGACAAAACATACAGCAGCATCTTTTCTTAGAAGTTGAAATATTATTTATAAAAAGAGCACTTTTAGATATTGGTACAGTCATGTTTCAGCACCAAAGGACTTAGCAGTATTGGTACTGAAAAGTATTAGTGCTGTGTCGGAGCAGATTGTACTTACAGAAATAGCAAACAAAACAGTGCCATAGGTGATTCAGGAAGGTGGGAAGCAAAATGCATGTCTTACCAGAATATTGCCTAGTATAACCCTCCTATTTTGACATGCATAAGTGAAATCAGGAAACCTAACGTTGTTCTAAAAATTGTAATATAGTAATACTTTCTTTGCAATAACAGCTTGAAAATTATCATCCACTTGATATTTACACAACCTCTAATCTGTGATCATATCTGTGCTGATTATGTTTCATGATGAATGTTTTGGCATATTGTATATACAGTACATCTCCAGAAAGAAAGGGGGAAAAAAACATTAGTACTATATTTAGGTTGAAAAACCTATTCACAAAACAACCTAAGCTTTCTTTTTCCCACCCCAAGTGACAGAGGGTTTGTAAGCAGTTAATATAAATTAAGAACATATTTATTGTACGTATATCAATTAGGTAGATAAAACATATTTTATAAAACTTTTCTTAACCAGGAATATTTTTTTTTTGCAGTCTTACGGCTGATGCTAAATGCATTTCTGGTATGTACTTCTTTCATTAGGATGAATGGTAAATGGCAAGTTACTGCCTTCCATTTTTCTGAGATTTTAATTAAAATTAGCTTACAAATTAAACAATAATTACTTTAAAACTATATAGACTTTTTCAATTTCTGAGGAAGATGCAATAATGGTACATTACACAGTACAGGATTCAGAGTGCTGCTTTTTTAATGAATGCCTTAGGATTTTTTCATTTGGCATAGGAATTAGTTTGAGGATACTTCCCGAACACTCATGACAGTATAAATCAAATCCAGGGGGACAAGGTGGAGTTGGTACCTATGTCCAGTGATGAGAATCTATGGCCAACTGTAGGGGAACCCATGCCCTCTCTGCTCTAACAGGTTCCAATCCAGGGCCCTGTGACTGGCTGGTTGGATATGTGGTTTGTGGGGGGCATACACCACCAATCCTACTCCTGGGTTACTTCTTACTGCATTTGCAGCACCCTCCAAAGTCACCGGAAGGGTCGGCATATGGACTCATGGCAGGGTTCGCACTGACAGTTTAAAATACTGATCTGGAGATTCTTCTCCTTCATTTGTAACCTCCCTTTCCCAGTCTTTCTGGTGGCCTTTAGCAGCTCTGAAGCATGATCTGGTCCAGACAGTGTGTAGTTTCTGAGGTCTCCCTGCAGAAGGTAACACCATGGGACTGCTCCCTTGCTCTGCTCCCCCCCCCTTACCTCCTCCCCCAGCTGCACTGTGTAAACAGCTAAGCAATTAAACCATATCTCCCAAGGTTATAAAAGCCACCTTCTCCAAAGCTTCGATTATCTTTCTGAGATTTATCCAATATATATCATAAACTTTCTTTACTCTTTTTAAATTATGTTTCTGAATTTGGTTTGCCTGATTGACCAGTTTGTGTGGTTAGAAAATAGATGGCCACATAAATAAAATTCTAAGGCTACCATCAGTGACATGAGTTACAATATTAACCTGTTTCTCATCCTGGCTCACAGGTTAGTTTTTTTCAGTAGAAATAAATGCTTGCTGCTCTGGCTAGTGTATTTAGCATAGGCATTTGGCTAAAAATGCTCAACTGCCGAGTAAATCAAACTAGGCCATTTAAGCTACACAGTAAATATTCCATATTAAGCAAAGAGCAACATTCCATCAAAATTAAAACTGCCCTGCTAAGCAAGTCAAAAGTCAAGAAGCAGGTTGCATTCATCACTTTAATACTGCCTCTCTTATGCAGAAGCATTATGATACAGACTGCAATTATAGGATTGCACACAGCAGTCATACTTTACACACTTCTTTTTATATGTATATTTCAATTTAAAAAACAGCATAACAAGTGGCATATACATGATCAAGTTAAGCACTTCTAACAAGTACAATACATCAGAAAAGGAACAACTTCATAATAGACAATACAATTAAATAAAAGGGCAGCAAAAATGAATAACCAAAAGCCAACTTTCCCATGTCCCCATTACACCTCCCATCATATTTGTTTCTTTAGCAGCCCTCCCCCCAAAAAAACCCAGCAGACTTTGAAGCATGCTTTGAAGATAATAGCTTCAATATCTACCAATGCCATTAATCTATATTTTGCCGGGGAGGTTGGTGGGAAAGGAAGAGAATTTGAAAGGAAAGGGACCTTTACAAGGAACTCCTTTCTAGTGGTACTCTTTCTCTTGTAACAGAAGGGCAAGGCTGAATGCGTCTGCATATTTTATCTGTGGCACAAGGACAGAGCAGTCTCTCAGAAAGAAAGATGTTTAGCCAATTTGGGCTTTTTAGGTCAATTCTGGTGCCTGCAGCCTGCTCTGGCTTCAGAGATCCTTACAACAGAAAGTTCTTAATCCACTGAGGGGCAAGGACCTGCTGCCCACCTTACTCCCATGGGTAGTCCCACTGACTTCATTGGAACTGTTGAGATGTGTGTGTGAATAAAGTAAACAGCTTTTGTCCTGTAAACAGGTATTCCAGAGGACTGTGCAGTATATGTTAGCCCACTATAGAATGCATCTGTGTCTTGGGCTTGAACAGGGAGTCTACCTCCAGCATAAGACAGTACCTCAGTTTCTCTTGCAATTCAAACTTTGTTCTCTTCTTTGATTGTCAATAGAATTGCCAACTGTGATGGGTACCCCTGTCCAGTGGGAACTGAACTGAAGCCACTAACTGATTTAATACTGGACAACACAGAGCTATCAGAAAGTATTGATATTCTGACACTAATAATTGTGGATGAATTAGAACCAGAGGAGAAAGGTTGCATACTCCATTATCAGTCTCCTCGGCCATCTGGTCCCATTACTCTTAAGTATCATATGACTTTGTTTTAATTCAATAAAAATATTCACAAATGAGTCTGTTAAGATAAACAACCTCTTACTTAAGGTCTTATCTTTATATATTCTGAATGTCCCTATTTCATTTCTCAAGATCATGCTGCCAATTTTAATAATGTATATAATAAAATGAAAGTTGAATTAAGAATGGTAACATACAGTGTCCATTTCTATATTATTCATATTTATATTTTAAAAATACTAAAAATTAAATTTATTGCATTTAGTACATTTCATTTGAAAGGATCCCATGATGCTTTAACAATTTAAACTGAGATACTAATTTTATGGGTATCATTAAAGAATCATTTAAACTGCTTTTGAGATATAGCCACCTCTAGGATGGAAATGATGAAAATAATTTTATGGTATATCTTAAGAAAAAGGGAGTGACAGAGTATAGATTAGCTTTGATTAGCTTCAATTAGATTAGATTAGATTGAAGAAAGAAACAGTAGATCTTGATTAGAGATTGTGATAGCCCAGTGTTAAGGATATTTCATGGTCATGGATGGATGCGAGTTTGAGAGTCTATGACTGTGGTCAGCTACATTCGGGAAGCCTTGATTCTGGACAGCAGGGTGTGGAGCCCTAAATTAAGGATGTCTGGGTTGGGGAGTTTTATTTATTTACTATGCAATTAAACATTCTCCCTCACACAGTGAAATGTACCATGTATCTGGGTTGTCCAACCTACGGCACACAAGCCAGACTCTGGCCCACCAAAGGCTGTTATCCGACCCACAGAATGTCCCAAACCATCACACCATGCCTGGAAGCTGATGCCAGTCTGGGATTTTTCTAAATATTCTGCCCTGCACACATCAGGGAGTGGATTCCAGAAGCTGGATTTGGCCCCTTTGAGCTTCAGCGAGATGGGGTACAGTAGGAGGTGGGGACTAGCAAAGTAGTTTGGGAGCTGGGTGACATGCAGAGGGAGGGGGATTGGGTTGGAAGTCAATGTTCGGGGGGGATCAGGACAGAGCCAGGTGAACTGCAGGGAGGGAGGGGAGGTGAGCATGGGAATTGCAGGGGAGGGATCAGGTCAGGAACCACCCTGCCAAGGTGTGGAATCAGGTGAGCTGTGGGGAACCATGCAAGTTGTGTGGGGGGGGGAGGGGGAGGGAAGAAAGGGTGGGAGCAGGATCAGATCAGGAGCCTCCTGGGAGAGGTGCAGGAGGAGGTATCGAGATCCAGGTGACCTGCAGGAAGCCACCCCTGGTGTCCACCACCCAGCCTTACCACTCTCCATGCTCTCCTTCCATCAATGCCCTCCTTTGTCCTTTGCCATGCTCACCCAACATTCCACTCCTGCCCTCTCTTGCCACCTCTGCTCTGCCCTGTCACTGTTCCTCATGGTTTGCTGCCCTGCCATGCTCCCCAGGCTCTCCCCTGCCGCCCCCCTCCTCCCCCCACCAGCCACCTCTGTCCTGACTTACTCTCCTGCCACCTGTACACATTGATGATTATTGAAAAACGATATATAGGTGAGCCTTTTTCAAGTTTTCCCAAAACATGGTTTAATTAAGTGAAAACTTGTGTACAGTTGTGAAAGTGACACTTATCTAAAGGTTCATGTAGAGAGATCTTAATAATAAGATCAATTTCTATGCCTTATCTATCCAAAATTTGCTCACTGGTCCTCTGAGTGAGAAAAGAATTGCAATGTGGCCCCTCACACAAAAAGGTTGGGCACCACGTCTATTGATGCTGTAGATTAGATACTGCATGCATATGTAGCAACCTGTGTTTCTGCATAAAACACACAAAATATGAAAATCATTGACACCAAAACTCAAAAAGATTTAGCATCATGCTACAGATGAAGAATAAAGGGATAAATGAACAGTATTAAGCACCTATTAAGTATTAAGAACCAGTATTAAGTTCATGCTCCCATGAGCCAATGGAAATATTGTTGTAGAACATGTCTCAGGCTTTTTCCTTTAGCAAATTAAAGGTGAACAGTTAGCCAACAACAAACTACATCCCTAGCAGTTTTATTTAATTAAAATATCTCCTTTAATATCTTCTTGAATCAGTTTGCCTCCTTTATCTCACACAATCCACAATGACATAATTGGGATTTTTGCCTGAATAAGGACAACTGGATTTAGTCCATGTGGACTATTTTGATCTGAATCATTATGTAAGTACACAACAATGATACAAATATAAGTTTCTACACTTGTGTACCTAAGGATACAGGATAAAACAATGTGTGTAATTATATTATATTTGAGAAACAGTGTGTTATTATATAATTAATGACATCCTAATGCAAATAGAGAAGGGAGAAGAAATACAGTTGCAGGTTCAAACTTTGCCTTATTTTAATGCTTAGCCACATGATCTTAATTTACCAATAACAAATATTTTCCATGTAAACAACTTGAATGGAAATCATGTGGCTAATTCTCCAGAGCCAAAGGTACCCTATTGTACACTGTAACATCCATCAGAAGTTTTGCAAATCTTTTGTTGCAAAGAGCCACCGTCAGTGGAAATAATGTACTGGTCCTTTTTTTTTTTTTTTTTTTTTTGAGTGGTGGTGGGGAATCTGTTGGCAACCTTGCCTAATTAGTTGTAACGTGGTAAAGAAGATGAGAATGTATTACAGAAAACTTAAAAGATTTCTACTTCTCATTTGAAAGATTAACAGTGGCTTCTCAATGTGAGAGAAACAATCCACTGGGAGACAAGCCCTAAAAGAGCTATTGAATACGTAAAAAGACAGGAAATCAATAAGGGCCATAATTATTGGCACAGAGATGTAATAAAGTGTAAAACTTTGGTGTAACAACAAATTAAAACTCCATTAATGTCTCGGGGTAATGAAGGAACAAAAAAAAAATGATTCAGAAAGATAATAATCTGTCCCACCTCTCCACACACACCCTGCTGTTAATTCAACTGTCCTCTTTATGTAAGAAATAGCCGAGAAAGTCTTTTTAACAGTAATTTTAATGTGGCGTTAAGACTTATTACACAGGAAACCTAAGCACATTTTAAAATATTTTCCCTCTTGATACAACACTTTAAATTAGTAACAAATGTCACTGAAAGAATTTGGAGTTGATATGCGAGAATGCTACTGGTAAGTTAATGGGTTCATATCTTGAAAGGTTTGTTTTAAATTGGCTAATCTAATTTTTTTTTTCTTGCCAGGACTAATTTTTGAAACTACTGACATTGGACCTGATCCCGAGAGGTGGAAATTATTTTCAACTTTGATTGACAGCAATGGAAATTGTGGATCTTTTCAAAAACAGGTTGAGTAGTTTACAAGTGGAGTAGAGAGGGCCTTTCAAAGGTCTAAGTAATCTACCTAAGATTACTAACATGGGCCTGGCAAAGACTGATAACTATGCCAGTGAAATTATCGAGCCTTTTGTCTTACTCAACATGCATACTTGTAGAGGCAGCTTTGCAATTTATTATTGTCTTTTTTGTTCTCATGCAAATTGAGCTTCTGACTGTGTCAGTATTGTATGCTATGACATTGTGACATATATTTTTCTTGTCCTCCATAGACATATAGAGCGTATTTTTAATCATTAATTTATTCTGATGGATGTTACCACACTGTACTTCACAAATTAATGACCCTGAAGTGAAAGATTAGTAACAACATGCTCACTCTATGCACCTTGACTACAGGAACTATCTGTCTAGTCACATAATGAGATCTAAACATTGAAGCATTGTATTAGATGCACACAGGAATAGTAATATACCTTGATTCACTTAAACACTTTCATTTGATGCAATAGTACAGCACCAACAACAGGATTAGAATTTAATCATTAAATTACGTAAATTACCACCCTCGGAAAGTAGATGGTAGTAATTGCTTCACCAAGGTACTTCTTCGGTAATAATATGTTGTTAGAATAATAGAAGAAAAACAAACGTAAAGAACAAGATTACAATATTTAAACCAGCATCTTTGGAGAGAATGGATAGGGAGTTTGCAGAGGGGAGTCACCACTAAGTAATCAGCTTACCCATCAGAGGTCATTAGTGGCCAAAGTGTATCATCATGTGATGACTGCTTGGGGGAGTACGTGAAATGACTTGATGTTCTCAGTTAAGTTACAGATAGATGCATCCACAGCACCATAATTAGTAACCTATTGTCCACACTGTTCCCTTCCTTAGAATAAACATTCTATTCTACGTAGGTTCATATATCATCCTTATAGTGTCTAAACACCTTCAAAGCTGTGTGTGTTAAGTGTCATGACCAACATTTGTTACACATAGTACATTTTCTATCTCCTCCTTTTTTCCAGGGTTAAATTGTGTTTGCAGTGGAGTGTTTTATCTTGTTTGGATACGTTTGTGGGTGTGGGTGTTTTTAAAAGTACCCACATCTGTGTATTATTGTTAGCGGTGGAAGGTCACAGAAATTTCACCTAGCACTTGGATCAGAAGTTGGTGAGGTGTGTGATGGTCCGTAGTTCCTGTGGGAGGTTATTCCACAGTTCTGGACCATCCTTTGAGAAAGCTTTGTCTCTTACACAGATAAGCTCTACCATTGTGGTAGAAATTCCCAAAGGAACAGATATCCACTATGGTCCACATCCCAGACCTTGAAGTGATTTTTTAGATATCCTGGAGATAAGGTTTGAAATCCCTTAGTATCCCTTCCTGGCAATCTGGACACTTTATGATTATTTAAAACATTTTTAAAACAATTAGTCTTATAAACCCTTTAAATAGATGCATCTACCATTCAGGATAAAGTGAAAGCTGGGGTTGCAGGAAGATATTGTTTTATATAGAAACTACTATTTCTCCTAACATTTGAAATAACAGTAGCCAGAAATGTGAGCATTTTAGAATTTGTTGGTCCTGAAACCCCTTAGAGCTCACCACCCCTGGCTATCTTTATGCCTGTAAAAGACAGATGCAGAAATTATTAATATCTGCAAAAACAGATAGAGAACACAGAGTATGATTGAAATTTCTCATTTTTTGTGAATTCTAGTGTCATAAATGTGTATGTTTCCCCTGTGGTGGAAATTGTGCCAGGAGATGGCTGTGGCAGTGCAAGATAACAGCAGCTTTTACCTCAATGGGGGTCCCAAGGGTAGCTTGTGGGTGGAGTTAGATTGGGAGAGACCTGGGCAGTGCATTTTGGGTTCACTTATTCAAGTGCTTGCTTCCTTAATGCACCCTCTCCTAGAAGAGTTTCTATGGGAGCTATAGAAGAATTTGAAGCTACTGGTCCCTGGCTGAAACCTGAGAGAGAATAATGATAGGAAATGCAGCCTGCCCTCTTCCTGGAGTGAATTGCTTCATTAACTCAGTCTAGCCCTATGGAAAACCTGCCGTTTTCTTTCAAAATATAGTCTTTGTTAATAGAAATTGCCTAGGCCAAAGTGCATAAAACCTGAAGTTACACTGAATGGTGCATCTACACTTGTAAATTAAGTCGACTTAAGCTTGCTTAAGTCGACTTAGTTTACCCTGCGCCTACGCTGCTTAACTCGACTTAAGGAAAATAAAGTCGACAATGAAAATTAAGTTGACTTTATTAAACCACCTTTCTACTCGACCTAAGGCTTAATTCGACTTTTTAAAGCTGAATTAAGCCAGTGTAGCCCTGGGGTAGCCCTAAGTTGACTTAGGGCTACCCCAGGACTACACCAATGCCCTCCCTGCCGGGGGTGGGCACAAGGGGAGCCTGGCATGCCCCCCAAAAGGCAGGGCATGTGGGCAGGGTGTGACGCTGTCTGGATTTAGGGAAGCATTTATGATATTATTTTCAATGGCTATCTCATAAATGCTATAATCCATAGGAACTATGTCATGTTTGGTATCAATAGAAAGGTAGAAGTTTGCTGGGAATTATTATATAGTTTATGTCTAGGAATTCTATTTCGATTAGAAGATAGGAATTTGATGTTATATCCATACTTTAACTTGTGTCATTCTGGAAGAATGTCTTAGACGGGAGGGTGTGAACAACCATTGTCTCCTTAATGTTAAGGAATCTGCCAGGTGATACTGTCCCAGGAAGTAAACTGATGAACCATTAAGGACACAATGGTTGTATTCTTTATGTCCTTAATGGCTCATCAGGATACTCCCTGGGACCATTATCCCTGGAAAACTCCTAAACGTTAAGGAGAAAATGGTTGTTCACACCCTCCTGTCTAAGGCCATGTACACACTACAAGGAATAATCACGCAACAAGCCTGTTGTGCTTTAAAAGTCACGTAGTTTTTGTAGCGCAGGATCGTGTACACACTCTGCCGCTTGTGATGGAACAGAGCCCCCCCCTGCAATTCGTGATTTCACAAGAAACCCAATTGAATTGTGGGAACCTATCTCACAGTTCTATCCATCCTGATTTGGCGTGAAGAATCCTGGGTAGAAGGAGAGTAGTGCTGAGCACCATGGGTAAAGTCTTGGTTTCCCATGGTGCATTCTGTTCCCCTTGCGTCACGAGAGTTGCTACTAGCAACTCGCGCCCATTTATAACAGTAACGCATTATTTCCCGGAAGTCCTTTGGCAGCAACATGGATCCAGGTCTGATCTCGACTGTCGCCTTCAGCATAATTAATACATCTCAGCTGATGGCACAGTATGCGTTCAGCTCTGAATCAGACCGGGATTCGGATGACCCTGGGCTGGTGACTGCCATGCAGAACAACAGCACCACATTGCTGAGCTCCTTCACAGAGCATCTGCACACGGTGCACCGCCGGTTCTGGTCACAAGAGACAAGCACCGAGTGGTGGGACCGCATCATTTTGCAGGTGTGGGATGATGACCAGTGGCTACAGAACTTTCGAATGCGGAAAGCCACATTCATGGAACTGTGTGAGGAGCTAGCCCCTGCCCTGCGACGCAAGGACACCAAAATGAGAGCCGCCCTCACTGTGGAGAAGTGTGTTGCAATCGCGCTGTGGAAAATGGCGACTCCAGACTGCTAACGCTCGGTCGCGAATCAGTTTGGAGTCGGCAGGTCGACCGTCGGGTTAGCACTTTCACAAGTGTGCAGAGCCATTAATCGTGTTCTGCTTCGGAGGACAGTGATGTTGGGCAACATGCGGGAGATCGTCGATGGATTCGTGGCCATGGGATTCCCGAACTGTGGAGGGGCACTAGACGGCACGCACATCCCTATTCTCGCTCCGGAGCATCTTGCGACTGAGTATATTAATAGGAAGGGCTACTTCTCCATGGTGCTTCAGACACTCGTGGATCACAGGGGGCGTTTCACGGACATAAATGTGGGGTGGTCGGGTAAGGTGCATGATGCTTGCATTTTCCGGAACACGGGCCTGTATTGGAAGTTGCAGGCAGGGACCTTCTTCCCCGATGATAAAATTACTGTTGGGGATGTTGAGATGCCCATAGTCATCCTAGGGGACCCAGCCTACCCACTGATGCCTTAGCTTATGAAGCCCTATACTGGAAATTTGGATCCCAGGAAGGAGCGCTTCAATTACCGGTTAAGCCGGTGCCGAATGACCGTAGAGTGCGCCTTTGGGCGCTTAAAAGGCCGCTGGCGCTGTTTGTACGGGAGGCTAGACTTAAATGAGGACAACATTCCTGCCATCATTGCGGCGTGCTGTGTCCTGCATAACCTCTGTGAAAATAGGGGAGAGAAATTTCCCCCTTCATGGGATGTGGAGGCTGAGCAGCTAGAGTTTTCCTTCCAGCAGCCAGCCACTAGGAGTGTCAGGGGGGCACAGCTGAGAGCTGTCCGCATAAGGGAGGCACTTAGGGTGCATTTTAGTGATGGGGACTCATAGGACGCATTGCATCACTGTGCAGTAGTGTTCCCAAGCACTATTGAGTGCTGATTGGGGGGTGGAGGGACGGTGCCAGTGGGCGTGTACTGTACTATGCTCGAATGAGTGAATACTAAACATGCAACAACTAATCTTATTGTGTATCAATAAAGACACTGTGCAAAGTTCAAGTGATTCAATTTTATTATTATAAAACATTAAATATTTACAGTAAGCAGTGCCTGCAAAAGGGGCTATAGATGCGTGTAGGTGCGTGTCTCAATGCCATAGCTTGGTGCAGAAGTGGATGTAACATTGTACCAGGAGGGTCCCTGGGCTTCAAAGAACTGCTTTGAGGGAGAATGGGGCATGGGGGACAGAAAGTGTTGCTGTGGCTGCGGGGGGGGGCAAGCCTGGAGCAGCTGGGTCTGCAGACCAACCATGGTCTTCAGCAGTTGGGTCTGCTCCTGTAGGATGCTTATGAGGGCATCCTTCTGCTTCTGCCTCTTCACATTGTTTTCTTTGCACTCCTGCCGGCACTCCTGCCTCCATTGTCTAGTCTCCCTTGCTGATGCCTCGTTGGACTGCATAAGCTCCTGGAAGATATCCTCCTTGCTCCTGCGAGGCCTCCTCCTTATCTGTCTCAGCCGGTCTGCTGGTGCAGACCACCAACCGGCGAAGGTAATTTCTAAGGAAAAATGAAACATCATAAGTAGTGCTATTGTTCTCACTTTGGTTAAGGAGCCGGTAATATGCTCTCCCACCACATTCCGCTGTGCCCACGGGACAGAGCATTGCCAGGGACTGAAAGGGCTTTTGCAAAGGGAGGTTCGGGTTGCCGAGACAAGACACACAGCTCCGTGAACTATTTGCAGTGTTTGGGCGATTAGTTCACATATGGCACTGCCATGGAAGCCGATATCTCGCTGCTTAGAGTGCCTCTGCAAGCCAGAATGCATATCCTGCATGTCACTCGTTTTCAGCCAGGACCGTACGCAGCAGGCTTGTGCGCAGCCATGGTTCCCGCTGCTGTGTTTTGCAACTGGCGAGGGACAGTATCCCTCAATGGGGGAGGGGAAACAGTTGCTCTCCCATCGAATTTAACTAAGAGGCTGTGGAAGTACATCGAGGACACCTTCAGTGATCTCAATGGAGAGGAATTGTTGGCAATTACAACATGCATTGATGCACTGCTCATGTAATGCGGGGTAGACCCCCCCCCATCCAAAAAAGAAAAGAAAGGATGAAATTCAAAACGCCTATTTCCTGCCCACTATTCATTTGCCCGCAAAGCTTATCCAGCTAACATAGAAGCCTCTTCTGATGAAACTTACCAGAGCTCCCCTCTACTGCCTCCGAAGACAGTATGGAGAAGGAATCTGGACAGCACGGGTCAGGTGGCATGGAGAACAGCTCCTGGCTCCCTAGGTCGGCTGCACCGCTTTCACCCTCCAGGTCATCTTCCACCTCCTCGTCGACGAATTGCTCATCACCGTCTGCTCCGGTATCCTTTTCATGGGGGGATGCTGATGTGTCCACAGGAGCTTTTGGGGTGGTTGTGGGATCCCCACTCAGGATTGCTTCCAGCTCCTTGTAAAATCGGCATGTAGCCGGCGCTGAGCCGGAGCACCGGTTTGCCTCTCTGGCTCTGTGGTACGTAATCCACAACTCCTTCACCTTTGACCTGCACTGAAGAGTGTCTCTCTCGTACCCCTTCTCTGCCATGGCCCGAGAAATCTGGCCAAAAATATCGAAATTCCGCCGGCTGCCACGTAACTGTGCCTGCACAGCAGACTCTCCCCAGATGCCTATGAGATCAAGCACCTCGGCTGTGGTCCAGACTGGTGCACGTTTGCTGCGCTGAGCCGCCATTGCTCTTGGAGTACACAGTTGCAGCTGCACTCCACACCAAGCAAACAGGAAAAGTGAAGAATTCAAAAATTCCTGGGAATGATGGGAGGGCGGGTACAGTCACAGAGTGCAGAAGAAGTGCAGAAGGGATGGAATTGGAATTCTGAGACATTTTCAGAGGTTTCATATTGTGCGGCAACTGTACACACACGAACTATCGCGGAACAGCTGTTCCGCGGTAGCCGCTACCACCCTCGTTTTGGTGGTTTACGTGTTGCGCGGTAAGACGGCTGTTACCGCGCAACAACATGGATTTGTGTGTGGACGCTGTGCCTGTTATTGCGCAATAACGAGCATTATCGCGCAATAACTTTGCAGTGTGTACAAGGCCTAAGACATTCCTCCAGAATGACACAAGTTAAAGTATGGATATAACATCAAATTCCTATCTTCTAATCGAAATAGAATTCCTAGACATAAACTACATAATCATTCCCAGCAAACTATTACCTTTCTGTTGATTCCAAACATGACATAGTTCCTATGGATTATAGCATTTATGAGATATCCATAGAAAATAATATCATAAATGCTTCCCTAAATCCAGACAGCATCACACACAGGGCTCTGTCCAGCCAGGGTCCCTGTCCCCCTTTGCCCCATTGCACACAGGGGGTGCCCCCCGGCCACCGTGGACCTGCCCAAGGTCCACCTAGCCCCACAAAGTCGACCTAGTGCATCCAATGTGGACGCTCTAGGTTGACTTTGTAAGTTCCCCTTTAAGTCGACTTTAATTTTAAGTGTAGACACACTAAGTCAACTTAAAAGTTCAAGTGTAGACATAGCCTATGATTCTTATCAAGACTGATCTACAATAAGAATGGAGTCTCTTTTTTAACTTGTGTAAGTGGAAAATCCATATTAGACCCAAACTACTACTTTCCTCCTGTCCTAAAAGTCGATGTTGCTAGATGTCCTGCTGTATTGTAGACATTTAGGTTTAACTCAATTGAAGTTGATTTCATAGTACAGGAAAAGCAAAAGAAAACTTGGTTTTAGGCTATATTTCATTCTTTGGAACATATAGTGTGTTGCAAGTCATAATTCTAGGGAAATGTTGTATTTGAAATATTTGATGATGTAATCAGTTGAGTTCTGGCCCTAGATTAACTATTATCTACAGAGGATAAAAGAATGGTGGACCAAATCCTCAGCTGTTTTAAATCAGTACGTCAAAGCAGCTGAGAATCTGGCCCAGAAAATTTGAATTTGAAGTATTTAGTAAGATCAGGCTATTGAAGATGTATCAATTGACTTCTGCATAATGGATTATCAAAACCAAATACTAGTGGGACCAGTCAAAGTCCTTACCCAGTCCTGCATCAGAAGTTCTAGTAAAATTAAGGTGAATTGGATATGACCAAGGAGTAAAAACTTCAACATTCAGAGCAACAGAGAAAAACAGAGCTGGACAAAATCAGCAAGGACCTGAATGGGCCATGCTCACCTGGCCCGGATTTGGACCTTGGGTTTAGCTTTGCATTTTAAGAGTATATGAACGTATCAGTTAGCACAGTGGATCAGATTGAAAGTCCATCTTCTCTACTTTCCTGTCTCCAACAATGGCCATTACCAGATATTTCAAAAGAAGCGGTAAGAACTATACAGTATACGCAGAAAGCAGTGTCTTCCTCCCTATCCTCCCATTCTGTCACACACACATTTGGTCTCATCGTGATCTCTAATAAACCAATCTCTAACTATGTTTTAAATTGTGTGAGATTAAAATCCCTTCCAAAATTTTTGTTATCCTTAATTAAAACTATATTTATCCATATACAAGATATACAAATACACACACATATCTAGGTTAGAGACCTATATCTACTTTTGAGAAATGTGATCTTCTTACTAGTTTTAAATAAAGCAAAAATGGAAGGAGAGGCAAAAACCCTTTGTGGAGATGGAAAGTGAAAAGATTTTTAAAATGTTGCAAGGTATTACCTTCACCCCTTTTGGTTGCCTTAATCATCTTCCTTTCTCTCTTCCACTATTCCTGCTTATTTCTCTATTTTAGATATTTGCTTCAACCTATAGGTTATTGTGGAGTAAAGCTATTCCTTTCATAGCATCCAAAAGGTGCTGTCCTTGTTGATTTTAAAGTAATGCCTAGTACTTTTCAGCAGGGCCATCCCTAGGGGGGGCGAACGGGGCAATTGTCCCGGGCCTTGTGGGTACGTGGGCCCTGCGCTGTCCCGCTCCCAGTGGGGCAGTGCAGGGCCCGCGCACGCGCCGCAGCCCCTCTTCCCACGGTCACCCCGGTGCCTTTGGCACCCAGCCAACGGCAGCAGGGCGGGGCAGGAGGATGCCCGACCCCTGGGCTGGCCCTCCTCGCCCCCAGGGCGGAGCAGGCAGGCCCAAGGGCAGAGCACATGGGGCCTGGCCTCTGGGCCGGCCTGCCCCACACAGCTGGCTCCCTCCCCCACAGCCGGCTCCGGCTCTACCCGCCCCCCCCCCACAGACAGGGCCCTGCTTTGGCCAATTGGACCCGGGACCCCCTCCCCCCACAGGACATCGCTGCTTATCAGTTGGCAATGACTTAAATTCCGTCTCACATTAGTTTTCTGTCTCTGTTTTTTTCCCCTTTATTGTCCTAACCAGGCATAGTTTTATTTAGCTTTTTGTTATCTTAATTTAAAAATTTGCCTACAAGCTTTTTGATTATGTCCTTAAATAGTGTCTTATTTTTCAATCCAGGTATTTTTTAGACCTGTTCCACTTTTGCTAAATAAGATTTTTTTCCTCTTTCTCAAAATGCATCTTTCTCTAGCTTCATACCAGCTTATCAGCCTCCCTGCAAGGTTTGTTTTTCTTTAGATCTTGTGTTCTCTTTATTCTTTGTTAGTTATATTTAATGTTTATTTGTGTGTGTATGTTGTGAACATCTATGCAGGGCCAGACTTCTGTACCTTTTGCTTTTGCTAGTGGACTGAATCAAGCTCCAGGTGATAAATTGTTTGATGCACTCTCCTTAAAGAGCCAGTGACGCGATGCTGGATCTTTTATGGGGAAAAGTGAGTAACTGGGATCACTGCAAGAAGAGATTCATAAAAGGATGATATGCTGATACCTTTACCCACAATGAATAACTGCATTCCAGGGTCTGATTGAAGATCATGGGACTTTGAGAAGCAAGGTTCTATTCAATGAGAAAAAAGTATATCAGAATCAGGCTTTTAGGGTGTGTCTACACTGGTAAATTAAGTCGACTTAAGCTTGCTTAAGTCGACTTAATTTATCCTGCGTCTATACTACAGTTTCCTTAAGTCGACTTAAGCAGCTTGCTTAAGTCGACTTAAGGAAAATAAAGTCAACTTAATGAAAATTAAGTTGACTTTATAAAACCTGCTTTCTAGTAGACCTAAGGCTTAAGTCAACTCCCCAGAGTCGACTTAAGCCAGTGTAGCTGTGGGTTAGCCCTAAGTTGACTTAGGGCTACCCCAGGGCTACACCAATGCCCTCCCTGCCGGGGGGGGGGGAAGTACAGGGGGAGCCTGGCATGCCCCCCCACCTGGCAGGGCAGAGCCCTTCCCACCCTGCCCCTATGCCCTGTCAGGATCCCTGACCCCCTTTGCCCCATTGTACCTAGGTACAATTGACCTAACAAATAGTTCTGTGCAAGCTTGAAAGCATGTCACAGGCAGCTAATTTCTAACATCAGCCTCTTCAGTGCATGATACTGATTAGGGAAACAGTTCTGATGTCACTGTATCTGAAAATGTTATTCTGACTGCAATTTTGAAAGGCCAAACCCTCCAGGACTTATTGATTACATTCTGAGACAATGAGGACAATAGTAGTTTTGCTTGAACAAGGCATGCAGGATCTGCCTTCTTGTAAACAAGCAATACATTTGCCCTGTAAAGATCACAAATCTAGACATCGATTTTTTGAAAAAACAAAGTTGAAATTTATGGCTGTTAAGTTGTAACTACTCTCAAAATACCATACATGTAAAATTTCCATACTTCAGACTTAATATATGTTAATTTTGACCTGCTGTTAGGTAGATCATACCAAGTTCCTTTCAATTAAATAATCCTAGTTTTCCCTTCTTCCTGAATATCATTTCCCTCTAGTAACAACAAAACTGCAGTGTTGAAGGTTCTTCTACTACAGCTGAGCCAAACACTGCCAGATTTCTCATCTTTTCTCTCCCTCTGCAGCAATGTGTCTTAATAAATAAAAATAAAAAAGCTTCTTCCACTGGCTGAATATTCCCTGGCTGCTTACTCTGAGGTAGATTGACATTCATGACTTAACCTGTGGCACCATTTCATCACAGAACCTTGAGGATATTAGCATTTTAATGCTATTCCTCCAAAATAATAAAGATATACACTTCAAGATGAGCCAAACTTGCAGTCTTTATCTGAGAAGTCTAGAGTCCGTAGAAAGGGACATCAGAAAATAATTGATCTTTCCAGGACCCCACTAAACTACTGATCTAGGAACCTGTCAACTTTTTGTCTCGTGATTTAAAGATAGGATTTTATTAACATAAAACATATTGCATATTTTCTTCTATTTTAAACCTCCATACTGTGGACAGGTTCCAAAGGAGTAGCTGTGTTAGTCTAGTCTGGCAAAACAAACACGGAGTCCTATGGCACTTTTAAAGACTAACAAATGTATTTGTTGCATGAGCTTTCATGGGAGAAAATCCCACTTTGTCAGACACTTGAAGATGAGGAACTTACAGAATGGGAGCAATAATTAAATTTGTTAGTTTTTAAAATTGCCACCAGGCTCCTTTTTTTTCAAATTTATTTTAAACAGACTGCATTCATGAAACACACCAGAAAAAGTGAAATACATTAGCTCCTTTGTGTGATAAGCAGTAAGAAATCCCATTGGGCAAAAGCACTGAGAATGATGTTTTGTTATTTTTAAACCACGGGTTCAGTTCCCCATAATGAATACTGTAACTTGCTAAGGGCTATACTGTGGTTTCAGGCATAGCCTTTAAAAGGTCGGATGTGTAAATTTCATGATTAAGGAGTTACACTGAAGCATTGGGACTCAAACACACCTCGGAAGCAAAATCCTTTCCCTGCTATCCCATTAGTCGATGGTGTAGAATTTTACTGTTGGCCTGTGCCAGAAATAAGATACTAAATACTCCTCTAGTGTTGCTGCAGCTGCTCTGGCTAGTAAGTATTGGGGATGGAGCAAGGTTCTAGCCATTTGTGACTTCCCACAACCCCTGGGCAAGAACAAGCAAATACTCAGTCTAGTTTACTCCTGCACACTGAAACCTGTGGTCCAGGAAGCCCATACAAGAATACAAGGGGAGTTCTTACCCCTATCACGTACACTTTCATGAGCACACAGCCATTGATTCATCATAGATTTTTGGTCTATCAACATGTCCCTGAGAACTATGAGACAGTTGAAACTACTAGTTTTCATTTAATTCAAGTTCTGTGTTGCTTTTAGGAAGAAGAAAAAGAAGTGAGATATCTTTATAGAGTGACATTTCACTGTGTCAGACTTGAGAGACATGACATTATTTTGCATATTTCGTGGTCATTCTGGCTATGTCTACACTTATTAATTTAGGTCGACTTAGCATGTCCACACTATAAAATTAAGTCAACTTAGGGGGGAACTTACAAAGTCGACCTAGAGAGTCCACATTGGACGCCTAGGTCGACTTCTAGGGGCTAGGTGGACCTGGGAGAGGTCCACGGTGGCAGGGGGGGCACCCCTTGCCAATTGCCAGGGGGCTCAGCCTTTGCCCCATTGTACTTGGGTACAATGGGGCAAAGGGGGACAGGCACCCTGGCTGGGCATAGGGGCAGGGTGGGCAGGGCTCTGCCCTGCCTTGTAGGGGGGCATGCCAGGCTCCCCCTGTGCCACCCCCCTGGCAGGGTGGACAGTGGGGGAGTCTTGGAGAGCCCTAAGTCGACTTAGGGCTACTCCAGGTCTACACTGGCTTAAGTCAACTTTAGAAAGTCGACTTAAGCCTAAAGTCGACTTTAAACCAGCCTTAGTAAAGTCGACTTAATTTTCGTTAAGTTGACTTAAGCAGCTTGCTTAAGTCGACTTAAGGAAAATGTAATGTAGACGAAGTGTAAATTAAGTCAATTTAAGCAGGCTTAAGTCGACTTAATTTACAAGTGTAGACGCACCCTCTATGACTTGCACTGTATTTTGTAAACATTTTGAAAAAAAATGAAAATTCTTTCCATTGATATGTAGAGGTATTTTAACTTTCTTTGAAATACATGAAGTGAAAATAAATATTTCTCTTATCTTTACATGTGCCATATTTTCCAAAGATACTCACTTTAGGATAATCTTTTATGAGTAACTTATTGTAATCATCCTTACGTACTGACACTTTAAAAAATCCAGGACACAAGCAACTTCCTGCATTCATGGTTACAAGTAAATAGATAGGTCTAAATCTCTCTCTATATATGTATATAGTGGTGGTTGAAAATGTATTTCAGACTTCTATCCAGTAAATAAATAAATAAAATCAAACTCATCTTGAGTTTTCTCTATTAACTATTATTTTATGGAACTAATGTACAATTAGTTCAGTTTTAGCACTGAGCTATTCCAAAGATCTGAAAATATGTATTAACAACCAGCTGCTTGAATTTCCTTGATTGGAAACAGCATATGAAACAAAGGAAGTATTTTCTTTCTTCTATGCATGTGCAGTACTCCTATTATGGATAGCGGGAACTGTGTGTGCCTGTCAAGAGGAGAATATTCCCTCAAGTCTCATTCTCAAATTCTTGTACAAAAGCATGATAAAAAGGTTTAACTCTGATAGTTATAGTTTTTTTCCACCCACGCCTCTGCTGGAACACTCACAAAGGTATTGCACGTACATTAAAAACCTAAAATCATAGAAGCATAATAAAACCCAGAGACAAATGGAATGCAAAATATCCATTAAGTACTCCTCTAATCACCAATGACTGGTAAGGATAGCCACCTGGGACTAAATGCATGCTACCATTGAGTCACGTTTATAAATGTTTATTTTTTCCCCTTAAATGTGGGATCGCTCAAAGTTTGGTTATTACGAACATATTTCAACACCACCAAACTAACATCTATAGAGTTATTTAGTCATGAATCAGACACAAATATTACTCTGCACATAAAGGCAAATAAGTTATAGTCAAGACATTATTTTACAGCCTTTTGGTATTTTGCTTTTACTTCTCATGTGGTGCTGATCCTATTTCAGTTGCACTCTAGAGTACACGCCTCTAGCTGGAATAGAAAGTAAGATAGACTACTGCAATTAGAAATATGTTTAAACACTGTAAGAAGACATTTTGATCAAGGAAAACTTATCTAAAAGTAACTGCATATTTAAGTGATCACTTCCAGTTAAAGATACTTAGATTCCAGTTCTCCAGTGTTTTACATCATACAAAATGAATGCAAATGGGGTGTAAAACACTACCAAATCTGAAACAGTTTAGTCCATTCCGATGTAACATTTTGGGCTAAAAGTCCTGTTCACGTCACTCAGAAAATCTCTTAATAGAGTTAGCGCACAACTGCATGAACAAAGGTGAGCAGGATTGAGCCCTTTTTAAAAAAAATCTGAAGGCGATAGTTTGGATAGGGATGCTCTATCCCTTTTTAATGATTTTACAACTAATTCTTATGTTTTATTTATGCATACAGATGCTGAGTATGTATCTTAGACAGTGGACTCTGGAATGCCTATCTCTTTTGGTCTTCTTCATTGTAAAAAATATAGTACACCTGTTTACAATACTTTAGGATAACCTTTTATGAGTAACTTGTTGAAATCATCCTAACATACTGACACTTTAGAAAATCCATGACAACTAGCAACTTCCTGCATTTATACTTACAAGCCAACAGATAGATCTAAAAAAAATATAGTGATGGTTGACAGTGTAAGAATACTTAGATTTGAGCTAAGACACTGGAGAACTGGGCTCTAAGTATCTGCCTTTTTTACACTGAAGAAGACCAAAAGAGATAGGCATTATAGGGTGCATCTACACTGGCAACTTAAGTCAACTTAAGGAGGCTTAAATTGACCTAAACAAAGCCACGTCCACACTGGGCTTTTCTTAAGTTGACGTAAGCATTTCCTTAAGTCAACTGAACAAGGTCGACAAGGGGCTATGTCTATACTAGAAAAGCTAAGTTGACTTTGTTAAGTTAAGTTGTTAACAGAGTCGACTTAACTTTTCTAGTGAAGACATAGCCATAGATTCCGCTGCCTAAGTCTCCTGGGTAAATGAAACTGAACCTGTTACCTCTTAAAAATAAATATTAATAAGATGAACCATCTTTTGTTGTGATAGCTAACCTTCTAATGACAAATAAAAGGATAATAAAATGAAGATATATAGCACAGAAAAATTCTATGAACTTTGTCTACATCCAGAGAAGTTCTGTGGAGAGTTGCAGTACAGATTACATTGCCCATCATATTTCTTCCTATGTACCCTGTGACAATTTTCTGCAACATCTGAAATTAAATTTCTTAAATTAATTTATACTATATTGAATTAATTTTAACAGTGTGAATTCACCTTATTAAAAATGCAATTGGGTACGTGCTATGGTGTAATTGAATGTATTTCCTTGGAAGGGTAAGTAGAAGAATAGCAGGGGATGTTTAGGCAAAGTCAATCAGGTTGTAACATCACCAGAGAAGCCAACTGCCTAGAAGGGTTTATATATGTTAGTTCTAATTGGATTCTTTAGGGACCAACTGACAAAGAAAGGGGTTTTGGATAAATAACCTAGTTTTAAATTGGCTCATGACCTTCTTTCTGATCTAGCAAACACACAGGATCCCTCATGCACTGAAGGCCCCAATCTTAGGGTATTCTTGGAAGGACTTAGCCTACTGAGGCCTCATAAAATTGGGGGCTTGTTCTGAGCTGAAGATGTGATGAACTTGTAACTACAAGCAGTCCCCTTGGGAGGGGATTTGAATGGCTACTTCTGCCAAAATTCAGGTTAGGCTGGGATTAATTTTGATAAACTCAGTAGCACTGCTGCAGGCTCTTTTATAATTTTCCCAATGTTTTCTCTGTAGTGCTATTTACTTTAAGACTAAGGTTGGCTTTCATAGGAAGTAATAGACAGTTATTTTATTACTAAAACATGATCTGTGTGGATACTGTGTCATATAATCCCTTTTTCCAATAAAAATCTGCTAAGTAGTTCATGTACAATAATAATAAAAAAATCATAACTCAGCTTTACTTTTTAGAGTCCTTTAGGAATAATGTTAAAGGGCATTACCATTTGATTAATGTCACCAGAACAACACTGCTCTTTTTTGACAGCATTTAATGATTCAGGTCACTTGTCTGAACCATAGGTAACGGCTTTATCAAGAACAGAAAACCTTTTTGTGAGTCCATAAATGTGTGATTTCTTGTTTTTTGTAAAAAAAAAAAGTGAATTAACATCAAATGTTTATTTTTACTTTTTCCACATGAACTTGTGGAAACAGTATAAATCTATGGAAATAAATTTAAAATTGAATGATGAAGTTATACTCATAAATGTTCCTGTAGCAGAATGGAGGAAGTAAGCCCCTTGGTGATTTAGCCAATCTTCTCCCTCCCCACCTCACCCATTTGCCTGGGCTGGAATGAACTGGATCAGCCGACCCTCAACAGCAGGGAATCCTGCTACAGTTCTGTAAAGGAAACATATAAATAATACATTTGGGGGAGTATAAAGATGCCATCACAAAAAGCAAATGGATTTAGCTCAGATCATTTATGCACTCTTTTTTTTTTAATTTAAGCTTCTTGTTAAATAATTGAAAGCTGACAAGAGCCATAAACCACAATCTACGAATGTGATTATAATTATAGTCAGTAAAGTACAAAATTATTGTTTACAACTATTAGAAAATCAGTGACACCTACTTATAATATTAAGCAATATTCTTCCCTAAAAATAGAAACAAATATTAAATATGCTATTTCCAATATAAATTATAACACAGTTGCTGATTCTAAAATTCTTATTCTTTAAAGACATTAGATACATTATTTAATATATTATCTAATAGAAGACTGTCTTAGGAACAAAATTTATTTTGGTATTTAAAGAAGAATGAAGAAATGCATCTTTATATGTAAATCATTTATAGTAGCCCAGAAAAAGACAAATTACTGTTAGATCTTTTTGTCTCATGTGTCCTTGGGATTAATTAACATGTCGCTAATAACAGTGTTATTTTCAACTTCATAACACAGACACAACAAACACATATTGGGCCAGATCTTCAGTTGGCATATAAAACAATGTAGCTTTACTGAAGTCAATGGAGCTCTATTTATTTAAATCAATTAAAGATCTGACCCTTTATACTCTCCAAGGTGTCCTATTCTTCTTTCAGATCTTTATGCAAAACTCACTTTTCCCATAAATCCAAAAAGGAAATTTATATCACAGCAGAATCCCAAATTTGTGCACGTAGGAAAACTGAGTGACCCTGTACATATGTTATGATTGTACCCCTTACCTTTCCTCACCCCATTCCAGTAGATTGTTTGTTAAACTCTTAGGCCTTGTACACACTACAAAGTTATTGCGCGATAAAGCCCTTTAATGCGCAATAACAAACAGAGCGTACACACACAACTTACAGTTATTCCGCGTTAAGTCCCTTCTTTTTGCGCAAAATGTAAACCACCTAAACGAGCGTGGTTGCTGCTAACGCGGAATAGTTGTTGCGCGATTGCCAGTGTGTGTACGCTTATCGCGCAATGTGAATATAACGGAAATGGCCCACAATTCAAATTCCATCCCTTCTGCACTTCCGCCTGTACTCTATCGTCGTGACGTCATTTTTCCCGACCTCCTCTTCTGTCCCGCGAATTTTTGAATTCACCACTCTCCCTTCTGCCTCGCTGTTCGGTGCTGCTGCCTCTGTGTGCTTCGCTCGCAATGTCGTCGCGCCGCAGCAAACGAGCTCCAGCCTGGACAGCATCAGAGGTGATGGACTTGATCGGCATCTGGGGAGAGTCCGCCGTGCAGTCACAGTTACGTGGCAGCCGGAGGAATTTTGACATTTTCGGTCAAATATCCAAAGCCATGACCGAAAAGGGGTACGAGCGAGACACCCTGCAGTGCCGGGCAAAGGTGAAGGAGCTGCGGATAACATTTCACAGAGCCAGAGAGGCTAACCGGCGCTCTGGCTCCGCGCCAGCAACGTGCAAGTACTATAAGGAGCTGGAGGCGATCCTGGGCGGCGATCCCACAACCACCCCGAACTGCACGGTAGACACCTCGGAGACTGCACCCCAAACAGAGAAGGAAGCAGAAGGCGACGAGGCAATTGTGGACGAGGAATCAGAAGAAGAAGACTACGAGGACGGAGAGAACGGAGCCACTGACCCGGGGAGCCAGGAGTTATTTTCCACCCAGCCAGAAACAAGCTCCACTGATTCCTTCTCCACGCCTACCCAGGAATCATCAGAAGGCAGCTCTGGTAAGTCCCGTTCGCAATGTCCTCTATTCTAGGTGCTACAGCTCAGCGTAGACATGGTTTTTTTGCAAGGGGTTTTTGTTTTCGGTGTCCTCAGTTCTGTTCCTTACAGAACTGTAAAGGTGTTACTAGCATTACTTAAAAACGTCATCGATGTATGCCTCGATTTCCAAGTAGTCGTTCCCTTTCAACTCACTGAACGCGTCATCCAAATATTTCCAGAGTCTTCTCTTGAGATTACATGGTAGAGCATTCCTTTGCACTCCACCATTCAGGGACACTCTTCCTTTCAGACTCGCAAGCACTCCTGCGGGCAACATTGCTGCGCACAGTCCTGCAGCGTAAGGTCCCGGCTTGAAGTCGGCAACATGAAGGAGGTGCATTCTCGCTTGCAGAGGCACTCTAAGCAGTGTGAGATCTGCCTCTATTTCAGCCATCTCGGGCACGGGATCAGAACTTGGTGTGGCAATAGTCAACTCTCCGTTGTACTAGCTCTGCAACCCGTACCAAGCTTTGGGAAATCTGTTACCGCCCCCCCATAGGTCCCCTCTTGTGTATTGAAGGAATGTGTGGGGAGAACAACATCATTTGCTCGTGACCGTGGCGAGAACAATAGCGGCATTCTACATTTTTCATATCTGAACAGGAATGACCTTCGGTGGACAGTCTACAGCTGCAGCTGAGCGTCTGAGGAGGATAAGGCGGAGGCCTCGCAGGAGCAAGGAAGACGTCTTCCAGGAGCTCATGCAGTTCCATGAGGCTTCTGCGAGGGAGACAAGGCAATGGAGGAGGCAGTGCAGGCAGGACAGGAGACAGAGCAGTGCGAGGAGAGAGCAGCAGAAGGATGCCCTGATAGGCATCATGCAGGAGCAGACCAACCTCCTCAAGACCATGGTCGGTCTGCTACAGGCTCGCACCCCCCATCATCAGCCTCATATGCCTTTCAGTGCATCCACGCCACATTCCCCCCCCAGACAGTTTTTAGACCACCATGGACATCCATGGTGTAACCCTAACAGAACCCCTCCCCCAACATATGTAGTTGAGTCCCGCACCTACACCCACCTTTAGTCCCTACTCCCCTCAAACCCGAGTTTTGATCAATGTTAATTAAATAAAGTTGAATCCTTGTTAAACTTAATCAGACTTTCTTTATTTGTTTCATTAATTTAACATTAACGGTTTTTGATTCAATGACTGTTTACAGGGGAAAAACACAAAATTTCTAAAGCTTAATTTTTAACAGTTGAAACATATAGGAAATGGTTAGTAACTATATTCAAAGGTACAATTTTAACCAACAGTACTAAAATGGGTTTTTAACGCATCCCTTATGCGAACTGCCCTTAGCTGCGCCCCCCGGATACCCCTCGTGTCTGGTTGCTGGTAGGCATTTTCCAGACGTTGTGCCTCAGTGGTCCAAGAGTTCCTGAATCTCTCCCCCCGGCTTTCACATATATTGTGAAGAACACAGCAAGCCGAAATAACTAATGGGATCCTGTCCTCGTGGAGATCTAGCCTGCCATACAGCGCTCTCCAGCGCGCTTTTAAACGGCCAAAGGCACACTCCACAACCATTCTGCATCTACTTAACCGGTAATTGAAACGCTCCTTGTCAGGATCCAACTTCCCGGTGTACGGCTTCATGAGCCATGGCATCAGTGGGTAGGCGGGGTCCCCAAGTATCACCACTGGCATCTCTACACCGCCCACAATTATTTTCTCGTCTGGAAAAAATGTGCCAGCATGTAGCCTTCTGAATAGTCCAGAGTTTCTAAAGATGCGTGCATCGTGCACCTTTCCAGACCAGCCAGCATTAATGTCCATAAAGCGACCACGGTGGTCCACCAGTGCCTGTAGAACCATCGAAAAGTATCCTTTCCTGTTGATGTATTCAGAGGCAAGGTGGTCGGGAGCGAGAATAGGGATGTGAGTCCCATCTATTGCACCCCCACAGTTCGGGAAGCCCAACTCATTAAATCCTGCGATGATCTCCCTCACGTTTCCCGGGGTCACCATCCTCCTGAGCAGAATACGGTTGATGGCTCTGCATACTTGTGACAGTGCCACTCCAACGGTCGAGCGTCCAACCCCAAACTGGTTTGCGACCGAGCGGTAGCAGTCTGGAGTCGCCAGTTTCCAAAGTGCGATAGCCACACGCTTCTCCACGGTCATGGCGGGTCTCATCCTCGTGTCCTTGCATCGAAGGGCAGGGGCAAGCTCCTGGCATAGCTCCATAAATGTGGCTTTCCGCATTCTAAAGTTCTGTTGCCACTGATCATCATCCCACAGCTGAAGGACGATTCGTTCCCACCAGTCTGTGCTCGTCTGCCGGGACCAAACACGGCGGTTCAGGCTGTGTTGCTGGTCCGCGAAACTGATCAGAATGTCCGTTTTGTTTTCAATGCTGTCATCATCCGAGACCGAGTCATCCGTGTCATGCTCCGAATCATAGCCAAAGGCAAACCGCAACAGAATCTGGGCTGTGTTCACAATGCTGAAGGCAGCATTCAAGATCACAGCTGAATCCATGTCGATTCTGAAAAGGCAGTGCCGAGAAGAAGGTTGCTTCAATTTGAAATTCGCGCTCGTTGCTATTGGCAACCGCTGGGTAGCGTCAGTAGCGGAATGCACCACGGGAGATGATACTGGGGACTCTGGGATACGTACCCACAATCCCCTTCGCTTTCCTGGAGGACTGCGCTCAGAAGGGGGGGGGCTTTGTTCCGTTAGAGCAAGCATAGTGTGTACGCGATCTCGCGCAACAACAGCCACGGGAGAATTAATGCGGAAGAGGATTATTGCGCGTTAAAAATGGTAGTGTGTACATAGCCTTAGTGTGCGTCTACACTACAGTTTCCTTAAGTCGACTTAAGCAGCAGCTTAAGTCGATTTAAGGAAATTTTAAGTAGACTTAATAAGACCTGGTATTAAGTCGATTTACTGGTTAAGTTGACTTAAGCCAGTGTAGACGTGGATTAGCCCTAAGTCGACCTAAAGGCTCCCCCATCTCAGGGCTCCCCCACTGACCTCCTTCCCAGGGTGCCTGGCACAGCCAGAGCCTGGCGTGCCCACCCACAGGGCAGGACACAGCCCTGCCCACCCCGCTCCTGTACCCTGCCCCTGTCCGTCCTGCTCAGCCCCCATGTACCCTAGTACAATGGGGAAGATGCTGAGCTCTCTGGCACTTTTAAAGGGGTGCCTGGGGAAGGGGGGCACCTATTGAGTGCCCCCCTGCCCACCATGCACCACTCCCAGGTCCACATAGACCCTGCAAGTTGACTTAGGTGTCCAGTGTGGGCACTCTAAGTTGATTTGGCAAGGTCGACTTTAAGTCGACCTAAATTTACAGTATAGATATGCTAAGTCGACTTAACAAGGTCGACTTAAAGTCGACTTTGTTAAGTCGACTTACCAAAGTTGACTTATTTGAACAAGTGTAGACATAGCCTTACTGTATCACATTTTAATTCAGAGTGCAAGCTCTTTGGGGTATTTGTATTGTATTTTTAGTGACTATAAAATAACAGCAAAAAGACATTCAACTACTATTAATAATCATTATTTAAATTAATATATACATATAAAAGATAAATCAGTGTTTTTCAATCTATTTACCACTTTGTGCCGCAGTGGCAGCTCTCTATTTGTTCTGTGTCCTGCATCCACACAATATATATACTAGATGTATATATGGCCTTGAGGATGTCACATGGGCACAGCTGTGTGCTGATTGGGCTGCAAGAAGCCATGGCTTTTGGGCTGAGAACCTCTGGGCTAGACAGGGCCTTTACATGCAATTCTATTAATGATTATGCATAACCCGCATGATGCTAGAAGGAATCAGGAGATACACACTTCTAAGACAGAGTTTTGCTTCTGCCTTCCTCCATGACAGTAGTACTTGCTATCCCAGCAGGAAATGATGACAACCTCTATTTCAACTAAGCTCTGCTGGTCATTGTGCTGTGGGGAGGAGCAAACTCAGGAATCATCTCATTCCATGCTCCTTCACATCCACTTGTTCTTGGGACAGAAGGGAAGAAGGAGTATGCAGTTTACAGGCTGCATCTACACTGGTAAATTAAGTCAACTTAAGCTTGGCTTAAGTCGACTTAATTGGCCCTCCGTCTACACTACAATTTGCTTAAGTTGACTTAAGCAGCTTGCTTAAGTCGACTTAAGAAAAATAAAGTTGGCTTAAGGAAAATTAAATCGACTTTATTAAACCACCTTTCTACTCGACTTAAGGCTTAATTCAACTTTTTAAAGTCAAATTAAGCCAGTGTAGCCCTAAGTCGACTTAGGGCTACCCCAGGACTACACCAATGGCCTCCCTGCCGGGGGGGGGGCACAGGGGGAGCCTGGCATGCCCCCCAAAGGGCAGGGCATGTGGGCAGGGTGTGATGCTGTCTGGATTTAGGGAAGCATTTATGATATTATTTTCAATGGCTATCTCATAAATGCTATAATCCATAGGAACTATGTCATGTTTGGTATCAATAGAAAGGTAGTAATTTGCTGGGAATGATTATGTAGTTTATGTCTAGGAATTCTATTTTGATTAGAAGTTAGAATTTGATGTTATATCTATACTTTAACTTATGTTAAAACCATTGTGTCCTTAATGTTTAGGAATGTGCAAGGACAATGATCCCAGGGAGTTACCTGATAAGCCACACAATGGTTGTATTCTTTATGTCCTTAATGGTTCATCAGTTTACTCCCTGGGACCATTATCCCTGGAAAATTCCTAAACCTTAAGGACACAATGGTTGTTCACACCCTCCCGTCTAAGACATTCCTCCAGAATGACACAAGTTATAGTATGGATATAACATCAAATTCCTATCTTCTAATCGAAATAGAATTCCTAGACATAAACTATATAATCATTCCCAGCAAACTACTACCTTTCTATTGATACCAAACATGACGTAGTTCCTATGGATTATAGCATTTATGAGATAGCCATTGAAAATAATATCATAAATGTTTCCCTAAATCCAGACAGCATCACACACAGGGCTCTGTCCAGCCAGGGTCCCTGTCCCCCTTTGCCCCATTGCACACAGGTGGTGCCCCCCTGCCACCGTGGACCTGTCCAAGGTTCCCCTAGCCCCACAAAGTCAACCTAGAGAATCCAGTGTGGACGCTCTAGGTCGACTTTGTAAGTTCCCCTTTAAGTCGACTTTAATTTTGTAGACAGACTAAGTCGACTTAACTAAGTCGAATTTAAGTCAACTTAGTTAAGTCGACCTAGTTAAAGTCGACTTAAAAGTGCAAGTGTAGACATAGCCCCAGTGGCCAATGTCCAGATAGCCAAAAGAGAAGGAGGGAGCCCATTATTCTCAGTTACCTCTTTGCTTGGAGACTAGGTTTCCAAATCATAATCTCATCTTTATGACCCTATCCTGAAAAGTGTAGCAGGTGCAGCAGACTGGCCACACACTATACATTGCAAAAGGAAGACCTTTGACTGTAAACTCCTTAGGCAGTGTCATAGAATCATAAAAGATAAGGGTTGGACGGGACCTCAGGAGGTCATCTAGCCCAGTCCCTTGCTCAAAGTAGGACCAACTCCAACTAAAGCAGGATTTTGTGAAGCAGCACTTTAAAAACCTCTAAGGATGAGGATTCCGCCACCTCCCTTGGTAACACATACCAGTACTTCACCACCCTCTGAGTCAAAATGTTTTTCCTAACATCCAACCCAGACCTCCGTCACTGCAACTTGAGACCATTGCTCTTAGTTCTGTCATCTGCCACCCTTAAAAACAGCCTTGTTCCCTCCTCCCTAGAACTCTCCTTCAGGTAGTTAGAGGCTGCTATCAAATTCTCCTTCATTCTTCTCTTCTGCAGACTAAACAAGCCTAGTTTCCTCAGCCTTCCTTCATAAGTCATGTGCTCCAGTCCCCTAATCATTTTTGGAAAAAGTCCAGTGGAGGGCAACAATTTGTCCACATCCTTTCTGGTCCTTGTTTTTATATTTGTACGTTAAACTGTGTAACATCCTGGTATTTCAGAACAGCAAATGCAGCCACTATTAATTATTATACAAATCTATACATTATTATTGATAGCACTATATAAATGTATGCAGCTGAAGCAATAGTTTGCAGTTTAGAAACCTAAATGTATGGAAGGCTAAACAAAAGCCTATTCAGATTCAGCCAAACTGCCTTGGTTTTCTTAATTTTCAGTGTTTTGCAATGAGCTTCTGGAAAAAAAAAAATCCATTACAACATCACATACAAAGATCAACATAAACACAGTAACAGATGCATTTCTTTCACAGAAACTTGTCATTGCCTATAGTTAATGTCACCAGAATTAGCACTTATTTTTCTCATCTGGGCCTATCACACAGTGCCTCTTGGAGAACAACATGAAAACTGAAAATTAATAAAGCAGCTGCTAAATAAAATATTCACTTGTGCAATATGACAGTAGAAATATATGTTGTTGGATAAGACATAATTCTAACAGCACTAAAGGATGGTTTAAACTAACCAAGGTAAAATAAAGATCTGACCACCAGGACCAGAAAATAGAATTTTGTATTATGCGAACTGTTCAAATTTGCAGTTATTGACATTAGATAAATTTATGGAGGAGATGACATGATGGGACAGCCTAGTTTGGCAATTGACAGCTTTTTTACTCCTGGAGTAGATATGCTAGTGACCTGAGAAGAGACGGTAAATGCAGTGGGTTCTGAGTTACTACAAAGAATTCTTTTTCTGGGTGTCTGGCTGGTGAGCCTTGCCCACATGCTCAGGGTTTAACTGATCACCGTATTTGGGGTCGGGAAAGAATTTCCCCCCAGGGCAGATTGGGAAGAGCTCCTGGGGGTTTTCAGTCTTCCTCTATAGCATGGAGCATGGCTCACTTGCTAGTGGATTCTCTGTGCTTTAAAGTCTTTAAATCATGATTTGAGGACTTTAATAATTTTAGTTGTAGGTTAGAAGTTTATTGCGGGAGTGGGTAGGTGAGGTTCTGTGGCCTGCATTTTGCGAGAAGTCAGACTAGATGATCCTATTGATCGTTTATGACCTTCGAGTCTATGAGTCTAGTGGAAGGACTGCTGCTGACATCAGTTGAATCATGATATGGTACTAAAAAATGAATTTGTTCTTTAATCCACTTCCTTGTGTTCCGTATTTCAGCGTATCTGATATGCAGTAGCCTCCTGTAGATCAGATCTTTGGCCTCCAAATAAGAGAGCGAGAGAGATCACAGGAAATGACCAGAGTACTCTGCTGCATTCTGGTGACCCCCCCCCCCCCCAGTTGCTGAAATGCCCCATTTTGTATCATGGCAGCTGGGCACAATTTAGAATACCTTTGAGGCAGGTCTAGTTGTATTGGAGACTGAATCAGCACGTCGTCAGCTTCAGACCCTGTGCAGAGCAGAACTTGCATGGACCTTAGCAGCTAGTCCAAGTGTTTAGTCTTTGGCATGGGAACATATGTATGTGGTAATGCTGAAGTTTTGTGAAACAAGTGAGAAAGGACATTCACAGGTGGACATCTGACTCTCAGCTCCTCACCAACCTCATTCTTCCTTCACAGGATTGTGGGTAGGAGGTCTAATCTACCAGCAAACCCATCACTCATGGAGTGAACCCCATAGATCCCATCCCCAAAGCTGGAGAGGTCAGGAAGATTATTCTAGTCCCCAGGAACTGAAATCTTCCACCAAGACCTTATTGTAATAGTAATTGTTGACATATTTAAGGTCAATAAAGTTATTCTGAGCCTCCAGGGATACTTAGGGCTATGTCTGACTGCCAATTTGAATCAGGAAAGAATATTTTCCTCCTAACCATTAAGCCAATCAGGTTTTAAGGCATATATGGCCAACTTTCTGCCAGTACCAAGTGTAATCCACTGATCAGTGCATTTTATGCTTTCCTCTCTGTTCCTAAATGACAAAGGATGTTAGTCTGTTATATTGTCCAGCTGCAGAACCTGGTTCTCAACATGTAGAGACTCATGCTATTATTTCTAAAGATCCCCAGTTCAACTCCAGTGTGATGGTCAAGGTAGTAGCAGATGTCACAAACCACAGGATTCTGCATGAGCCAGGACTTGCTATGACTATAGGGATGGGAGTGTTTGGCTTCATACTGAGGACAGATTAAGGCACCTTCCACTAGTGCCCAAATTCATCATGTGAGCAAAGAGTAGAATGAGAATTTCCTATCAGTGGCTAAATTCCAGTATTTGAATGCATGTGGTCAGTTAATTGGATTTCCCTGCATCATTATGGACAAAGACCACTTGTTAAGTAGTTATGGAGTACTGCACTGGTCACATTAGCTGACAGGTAATTAATGACATTATTAGTAGGAAATGTTTCCACTCAAAATGTTTATAGAGTTAAGTAAAGTTCAGTTCTAATGTATCTAATAAAGTTGCAGCTATCTATCTAAATCATAAGCATCACTTTTCACTTGGTATAATTTCAGCTGTTTATAATGTTTTTTAAAAGGCTCTACCATCATGTTACAATGAGTCTCTGTTTCCCTTTGACCAATATTATATAACTGGGCCAATAAACTGTAGACATTAATGATTTTTTTTTTTTTTAAACAGACTAAGTTATGGTCCTGCAGTTTTATGGAACAAATAATTGTAGCTACAAATGATAGTACTTAGATTCCTAACCATCTGACTGAACCTGAAAATCAAGTAGCTATCTTCTACATGCATATACTTGGACTGGAATTATTTGTAACCCAAAACTGTGCTTGCTATTGACTGCAATTACAAAATTGGAGCCTGGATTGTGGCCCCTTTAAAAATGTGGTCCTTAATGTAATCGGATTCTTAATATGCATCTGCAGCATACATAGTAATGGGTTCACAAGAGCTCCTATGTATGATGTGAATACATAACATCAGTAGAACAGATTGCATAGTATAGCTCCAGAATACCAATTATGTTTTAAAATTCCTATTGATTGGAAAGTAGTTATTTGCAGGGGATGTAGCTACTTTTCAAACATCTCAGCATTTTTGTTTCATACTACGTAACTTAGTAGTCGCTTTTATGAACTACACTTACAAGAGTTGACTTCAAGGAAAGCAGTGAAATTTTAAATAGAAAACCATATAACTTCATTCTAAACTGTAAAGCGTAGGAAACCTCCCTGGAAACATGATTTATTTTTAAGTTCACTAATTTTTCAAAACTATCATTCTTCAGATAGGCCACCGCTGAAACAGTATTCATTGATTTTTTTAAAATGCCTTTAAACCTTTTGTTGTGAGGCGTTTTTGCTCACCTCAAGATTTTTAAAGGTTTTTGTTTTTTGTTTTTTTTTTGTGAAGCTTAGAGAGCATCACCACCCAAAACACCCATGCCCCACTCTCTTTCTATTTACTTCACTTGGCAAACATCTGCCTGCTGCCTTTTCAGGTTCAATTTTATTGAACCTGTAACTAGTAAACAGACTCTTGGAGTCTGCAGTCAAAATGTTTTGATTCAGTATGTCAAACAAACCTGAAATGTTTCATTTCAAGTCCTTTTAATATTTTCCCATAACGGCACATTTGCCTTTTCAGAGTTCTAATTCTGAAGTCTGATACTCTCTCTCTTTCCCCTACCATCAGGCCCCCTGGATTTCCTACATCTTCCATAATACACCTAGAGTCATGTGCAATACTTCAAGGCACCCAGGACTGAGAGACACTTTGGCTATGTCTACACTTGTAATTTTAAGTTGACTTTAACTAAGTCGGCTTAACTAAGTCGACTTTAAATCGACTTCGTTAAGTCGACTTCGTGAGTCTACACTTAAAATTAAAGTAGACTTTGGGGGAAACTTACAAAGTCGACCTAGAGCGTCCACACTGGATGCCTAGGTTGACTTCTAGGGGCTAGGGGGACCTAGGGTAGGTCCACAGGGACAGAGGGGGCACCCCTTGCCCAGTGCCAGGGTGCTCAGCCTTTGCCCCATTGTACATAGGTACAATGGGGCAAAGGGGGACAGGGACCCTGGCAGGGCATAGGGACAGGGTGGGCAGGGCTCTGCTCTGCTCTGCCCTTTGGGGGGGCATGCCAGGGTACCCCATGTCTACACTGGCTTAAGTCGACTCTAGGGAGTCGACTTAAGCCTTAAGTCGAATTTAAAGGAGGTGTTATAAAGTTGACTTAATTTTCATTAAGTCAACTTTATTTTCCTTAAGTCAACTTAAGCAAGCTGCTTAAGTCGACTTAAGGAAAGTGTAGTGTAGACGCAGGGTAAATTAAGTCAACTTAAGCAGCCTTTGTTACTATCTGCTTCCAGAGCAAGGGAGTCTTGCTTGTACTATCTGGGTTTTAGATCCCCTAACATAGCTAATTTGTCAGCAACACAAGCACTGTCCTCTGGGCTAGATCATCCTTGCCTTTGTCTTACAGGTTGACAACAGATACCACACCAGCCCCTGAGTGCCTTCAAAATGTCCCCATGAGATATCCATTCCCTGGTCACTTGATATCCATTGAAATGTGACACAGGCTTTCATTAAAAAGATTACATGACATTATTTTGTTGAACCCAGGATATCTTTATATGCCGCAGTGCCTTTGGTAAGTTGGAATCCAGAGGGTCTTGGGTCATATCACGTGACAGCAATGACACACTACACAAAGGAAAATCCATTCCCTGGTCACTTGATATCCATTGAAATCTCAGATCCTCTATTTCCAAAGCAACAGTGTATCACAGTCTACCAGTTTTGCCTTAGACCACCACTTCTTTTATTATGGTCGGAATTTGTGTTCAGTTATCAGACAAAAGGAAAGTGATTTAAAAAGGAATAAAAAGATTTGACTAAAAACCCATGTGAAAGATTGGGACCAATGGCTACATATAAAACAATATTCTAACATACTTTCTAGAGACTAAACTTAACTAAGAAGGCATTCTGGTATCTCTTATCCAAAGTTCTTTCTCCAGTATTTTCAAACAGTTTGGCTCAAACTCACTGATGCCCTGTCCTCACAGAGTGAAGGAATGCTAGGGTGTCTTTCTGAAACTCAAACATGTACCAAAATAGACCTTTGACATTCACCTTCTGAAGTCTTCACTAGCTTTTCATTACCATTTTATTTAGAAGTCTAATAGGCTCCTTACTGTATATCACACAACACACAAGAGTCCACTAAAAAGATAGATGCTTCCCACCACCTTGCCTGAAGACATTTGTTTCAAGACACATTACTTTTGGCTTGCTTTTAACTACAGACCTAGAGAACATATTTTTAATATATACACTTAACTCCACACATGTTCTCCATATATGTATGTATTTTCCATCACCTCCTTAACATCTCCTTTTGGGTGTGGGAAATGACTCCCAGCCAGGCCCCGGTCATCACAGCCACCTACTTCTGGACTATGTCTGATATTACCTGGTTTCTGAGCCCCTCTTTCTTACCCTACCTATTCCTAAAAGGTCAATGCCTTTTTATATGCTCCTCCACGTGGCACCTGAAACACTTCTTTGGCTTCCCTTTTGCCAGGGGCCTTTCTCTCTCTTCCCTGGGTCAGCCTTACCCTTCCAGTTCAGGTACAGTCATTCCCTTTTCAGGTGCCCTTTTGTTAACAGATCCAGCATGCCTGTTGCCTCCCTGTTCTTCTCACAGGTGGGACTTCCTTGGACTTTCTGTCCTTTTCTTTCTCTGGGTGGAGCTTCTGTTCCCCATCCTGGTTAGGTCACTCCCTCCTCCAGGGTCCCTGTCCCCAACAGCCATAACAGGGTACCATTTCAGCTACCAGTCACTTGACCCTGGTCTCTTGCTTCTGTCTTCAGTCACCACAGCTTCTATGTACTTCCTTATGCAACAGTTTGAACATGTATAGCTACTGCTCAGCCACCTGGGGCATATAGGTCTGTAGATATTCCTGTGCTTCCCACTGTTTTTGTTGGGTCTTGAGTATCAGCTAATACAGAGCCTGAAGTCACCCTTCCTGCTTGTCAGCCCTTTTTTGGTAGGGGTTGCACTCCAAGAGCCCAGTCTGGGTGGGCATTTAAGCTCTCTGCAAAGGCTTCCACTATTTGTGGCTCCGTAGTTTCTGCACCTCCCTGAACTGCCTGAGATCAGGATTTATCTTGTCACCAGCCTTCTCCTCATCATCTTGTATTAGGGATGACCACAATACACTATTGCTTCAACCTCTGCTGGACAATCGCCCCCACAGTCTTCTATCCTCCCCTGATATCACAGTGACATTCTGCCTACATTCTCCACCACATGTAACAGGTTCCATCCATTGCTTTTGGGCATCCTTCTAGTTAGTCTATCGAATCAGCTCTGCAGGTCCCAGCACCTGCACACACACAGTTGTGTCTCACCCGCTGTTACATCTCTGCTTTGGATCCATGTCTCTCCAAAGCCTATGGCATCTGCTTCATGACACAGCTATCTGGCTATGCCACAATTTGCTCTCTCCTCTCTTCCAGGGAATTCTGCACAGTCCCAGTCTAGCCATTACCTTCAGTATCAGCTGCAGTCCATTGTCTGGCACTTACCTCAGGGATCTCAGCAGTTCATTCCCCAAAGCTAGCCACTTCTGTATCCCAGGTGCTGACCTTCCTCAATCTGCAGGGCTGCCAGGTTTCCCTTCCCAAGCTCCTAGGAGTGACTGACCTTTCTGGTCTCTTCTGTCTGCCTGTATAGGGCCTCCTCATACCTGATTGGCTGCTCTTAGTACAGCCTCCCTAGGGCTTTATTAACCCTTTCCAGGCTAGAGTGAGGCAACTGCCCCACCACAGGCATGAATACAGAAAGGTCTAATAGCTGTTCAGAATTCAAATGTATGTTCACAAATTCTTCTTTTAAATATTCAATCATTTTTGTTTTTAATGTATAGTGTCTTAGGCTCTATTATAATAATTGCAATCTTTTATTAGAAATGCATTAAAAAATACATTGCTACTATTATATATCATAGTACTAGTGACCAGACTTTATTCCAGACTTTCTTTTCTGCCAGAGAAGTGCAACTCCCCCACCCCACTTTCTCACTTAAAAGACTTTTAGCAATTCTATTTTTCCTTACTTATTTTATTCAAACACAATTCATTTACAAGTTGTGTTTCTACTTTATGCTTTTACCACATTTGATGAATAATAGTGGCATTGATATGAGATTTCCAATTCATAAAAGAAAAAAAATGCCAGAACTATTCCTTTTTAAGTAATAAACAAAGTATCTGCCTACTGTCCACAAAAATTGATGATAAAAACGTCCCGCCCCAAACAAAGATTATACTGATCCCATTTTTCTGGCATGTATTGCAACTACAATAACCAGTGAGTTACTGAAAAATAATTTGGGAGGAAGGCAGGTGAGAACATTGCTTGTTACTAAGCTTGCATTGAAGACATCTTTTTATCATACAGCAAAGAGAACAGTTCCTTTCAGAGCTTGTAAACTGCCTCATCAACAACCGTCATCCGACTATCAAGTTTGCTTACAATTCATCTACCCAGGGATTAATTTCCTTGACATAAAGTTTAGCTCTAGTGGGTAAATATTGAAGTCTTGATCTACTGAATAAAAGAGAAGACAAACTGTGGTTTCAAAGAAAAATCAATAAATAATGTTTTAGAAAAACACTATAATGAACCAACTGGATACCTTGTCCTTCAGGAGGATGCAAAATAAGCTTTTCATTTCATTTTAACATCTGCTTTGATATAACAATATTTAGCCCAAGACAAGACACACTGAACTTGATTCACCCAACCTGGTACATTTCCCTGCACCACATGGTGCCTTTTACTGTAGAGCAGTAGGGAAGGAAGCATCTGTTATGATGACATCTGTCTACTATACATCTGCTGGATGGAAACAATTTTATAATCTGTCAGTGGCTTTTTAAGAGTTTTCTGAAATGATGTTCTTGGGCTAAGACTTGGCTACAATTATCAAAAGTGCATCAGTGCCCATGTTTCAGAGGTATTTAGGCTCCTAATAATGCAGATAAGCACTGAGTGGGATTTTCAAAAATCCTTAAGCAGAATAGGCAACTCTTGAAAATCTCAGTGAGTGTCTAACTTCATCTTTAAGTGGCTACATACCTCTTTAAATCTGGATCCAAATAATTTAGTTGTCTAAATGCCATTTTCAAAAGTAACAAGCACTTAGGTTCCCGAATTCTTTAGACTTTCAATAAGAGTTAGGCTCTTAGGAGTCTAAATTCCCTTTTGAAACTGGGATTTAGGAAGAATATTTTATCCTTGTCACCAATTTATAGACACAACTAGTCTCATTTGGCTTCTTCCTGCAAAAGAATCACCTGAGGATACTTTGTCAATTTCAGAGTGAATTTAACTTAATTCACATGGTAATACCGTCCACTTAAGTAATTTTAGGGTCATCTGAATAAGTATTACCAGATAAGCATTGTATAAAACCTTAGATGAACTAGATAGATGAATATGAAAGACATATATACAACTGTTGCCATTTAGAAATCAATATATGCAAATAAAAAAATAAAATCTGTGGTTTGTATTTATTTTAAGTGTATGGAAAATGGGCACAATTTTTTCCAATAGATACTACTATTTGGTAAAGATTAGTAAATGCTGAGTTTACAATGTTGACCACAGTAAAGACTCTAAAAAAAGGAAGGTAGGAATAGGTGCTGCCATCAGAAACTACCATCGTGACTGCTTCCCTCTGGGTTCTTCTGAAACAGGTATCTCTAATGATGGACATTGCGCGCTTCTGTCAACTCGACATGCAAATGTACTTTTATCAAAGTTAAGTGAACACGTTTCAAATAAAGCAAGAGCTGTCTTGAGCCTTGAAATAGTTTGAATCATTTGTTCTCTCCATTTCTGGACTGGGTTTAGTACTCGTTCCATTAGACCAGCAAACTCTAACTTTAGTTGTGAGAATTTCTGAATCCAGAGACCTAACCATCAAATTCAGAATAAGTTATTTTTCAAAATGGTTGCCAATTTCCACTTGGACTGGGACTTTTGTATTCTTGATCCTTTGGTTGCAGTTTTAGGCATATTTCTTGAAAGTAAATCATTCTGTGGTTAATTATTCACACCTATTCAAATTTAAATATATCAGTTGAACATGTATAGTTCCATTCTATATTTTCACCTGAACTGTGGGCCTAAATCATGACTGCAACACCATTGCAATGGAGGTACAAAAAGATTGCACTGGTATAATGCAGTAATGAATCAGGCCTTTTCACAATTTTTGTTTTTTATACATTTATATAGACTGAAGCTGTCACACTGAAATATAAATTTGATATATTTCTCTCTCTTTGCAAGCTGCTGGGAGCACGACACTTTTGAAATTCAGCCATTTAGGTGCCTAAATATGATAATAGGATCTTATCTTTTAGGCACCTATTTTAGAAACTCTTGCCCCATATATTTAAGCCATCATAGTGCACAGTTAAGGAATCAGTTATTAACGAATGTTTATCTACTCTCTGTGACTTATTCTCAGTGTGAAGCCCAATGATCTGTTAATAGACATAATCACGCCCACAACCACCAAGTGTGATGTCATGGAGAGTTATAATCTCAAATAAACCACAAGCAGCAGGAACAAATGAGTGCTTACAAAAACTCTACAATAATATAAAATACAAATATATTGTTATGAGTCTTCCTAATAAACACAGGTGAAGGTAAGAATTGTCTATTAATAGAACATTTTCCTACCTTTTCTATAATAATATTACATATCACTTATATATATGGCCTTACACCTTCAAAGTGCTACTCAGAATGAATTAGTTAGTTCATGAATCACCAGGCTTTGAGTCAATGGTGGGATAACAGGGTACAGTTTGTGTGAAGAGGAAAGTTAGCTGATTATTTGGAAAGACAATTCACTGATAAAAAGATAATTAGCCAGAGAAACCCATCTTATGCAAAGTACAGTGTAGAGATGAGCAAATGATCAGGAAAATGAGTGCAAAGGGTTCTGATGCCCTGACAGTCACTAACAGCTATATTGTGTGTGTTAATATTCAGCACGTACACTAATAGATAGTGTACAGCTGATGGCCCCAGGAAGGAATTGTGGCTCAGAGTTACAATTTATCCTTTATTTCTCTCTTGCTCCAGGGTGGAAGTAAGCTGCTGAAAAGTGCAGATTACTTCCATATTCACATCAGACAAACTACTCTGTCCATGCGATAAATAAATTTATTAGTCTTTAAAAGTGCCACTAGACTCCTTGTTTGTGTTATTCTGTCCAGAGAGGGATGGGGAAGTGGGAAGATGACCAGTCTCTGCTCCCTCTCTCCCTCATCATCCACTCCCCATTCACTAACTGACTGGGAGACTAGAAGAATTACACTGCAAACCAGACCAAAGGCCCCAAATCTGGGTATGGTAAGCAAGGGGATAGAAGTCGGGTGCCTTACTCCCTCTCCGGATTGGGTAAGACAAAAAGAACAATGCATCCCAAAGTTAGACCCAAATTTCCAGTTCTCCATAAAGATACCTAAGCTCCTTTATTGAGAAGATAGCAAATACCCTTGCAAGTTCCCATTCAGGTAGTTTTTAAAATTACTTCCTCTGACATCACTCCCAGTAAGGCTTTGGGAGAGGACAATTTGCCTCCATATGCACCTACAACTCTTTTGTTCAACTATATTTTTAGCCTGGAGATACTATTTTCAGTGGCAAAATTGACCAACTGTACATTAACCAGACAATGTGAAGACGTGAAAGGGCGTCAGCGAGCTATAGCCTGTTGAAGCTTTTTTTTTTCAAGGTTATTCCAACTATTTCAACACTGCCAGCTGCCACAGTGCCCTCTGCTTTTTATTTTTTTTTTATTTCAAAAAGTGATGTTCATGTTAGGTTACTTTAAAAATCATATTGGTTTTTGCAGAAGCCTCTCTATAGAGCAATGTATTTTATAAGGTCATCTCTTGGATTATATGTACTTTTGTTACCAAACATATATGAAATATGAAATCAAATTGTGCACCCCACTTTCATTGTCAGACACTTTTGGAATATTCTTATAGATTCTTCTCTCTCCCCACCCCTTTCCCTTTTTAAAAAAAGTATCCTCTTTTTGGAAACAAATTTCAGGTATGAATTAATAATTTTTTGCTAAAACGGGTCAAATAAATGATGTTGCTATGGCAAAAATAAGAGATGCTGCAAAACCACTGCATTCTCACTTCTTGAAGAGAATATGTGTATTTGATTTTTTTGTACCTCCCATGTGGGCTTCTCCTGAACTAACTCTCTTTAAATTACATTACATTTTTCAGTGAAAGATGTCTGGCAGGGCATATAGATGTATATCACTGATCATATAGAAAAATGATATATGAAATATAATATCACAGGCTGAAAAATATTTTATAGTAGATTTAAAAAAAAAATGCCAGGCTAAGATACTGGTAGCTATAAATCTAGAGTTCACTGGAAATTTTCTACACTATTAAAAATGGTCTGACTTACTCCTACAATAGAAGTATAAGGGGACACAAAACACCTCATGCTTCTCTGCCAGCTGCCAGCATCATTCATAGCAATGCAGGAGTGGAAGCTGGCCCTGAAGTGCTGCTATTTCCCTGCCACACATGTGGAAAAAGGGGAGCACAGGCTAGGTTCTTTACATCATCCCTTCACTGCACCACTCAGTGTAGCTCTTCCAGTGGGCAAGGGGAATTATGCTGTGTCAGACATTGACCCTAGTGAAGGAACCAGGAGGGATGGCTTCTCTTGGAATCACAAAACATGCTGCCCCTTACTTTGGACTCATGATTAAGCCACAATTGAGATCTCAATTCCATTGTTTTCTTTTTTTTCTCCAGGTTCTGCAAAAGATTGCTTTTACAAAATAGCAGTAAATATATATATATATATATTTAGCAACTGTTTTCTAAGAGGAATTCTTAGGGTATGCTCTCTCTTTCTGTAGATACAATGGAGGAGTGCTAACCATTGTTGTGCTGGGATACAACTACAGTACTTTGAATTTTGGCCCATGTGCCTGCTGAGGTACCGGCATATGCTGATCCACCTTCTAAACAGGTCAGTACAATATCTTGCCTGGGAGGCAATCATGAGACCCACTGCTTGCCTGGAAGGTAAAGTAGGAGATTTTACATGACTGCAAGGGACATCCTTATTGATGACCTGCCTGAAGGAATAGTTTACATAATGATCTGTCCGGAAGGTATCCACAGACGCACCTGTCTCCTGGAAAGAAATAACTATAGTGAAACATCTCTGAAGTGATCATCAAAAGAAGAATTAAAATAAATTCCTAGTAGAAATGGCTTTTAACTAAAGGTCAGACAAATATATTTTCAATTTTTTTAAAATTAAGACATGAGATTGGCTCTTCTAGGGTCTCCTTGGAGAAGTTTTGACTATAGTTTACCTGCTAAGGATACAAGGCAAGCCTTTGGTTTTAGGATTACATATATAAGCAGTATGCAGCAGTTGGTTTCCTTCAGAGCAGCAAAAGTTACCAATGATCCAGAGGAGAAGAAGGTGTCTCTCTTTTGTTCCTAGAGCTCAATGCTATCACACACAGTATTTCACGCAGTGACAGAACTGAAGACATACATTATTCAGTGAGTTGAGGATGAAATGTCAAAGCCATCTACGTGATTTACATGGATGTCTTATTTTAAAACAAATCAAAGAGATGTAACTAAGTCCCATAAGCTGCATTCAGAGCTTTAACCGTAGCCTCCCTTTCTGTTTGTAAAAAGTATTTCAAAATCATTTTCTGTTGACAGTTCTTGCTGGGCTGGATGTCCAACAATTTCGTTGGGAACATCTGAGATCTGAAATTTGAGCTCCATTGGTTACTTCTGATTGGACCCATAAGTCGCATGAGAAAAGCCTTCAAGTTTTCTGGTATGAACATTCAGAATTTGGTTCCCATTAACAATCTACAAATCAATGATTCTATTCTTGCAAATCTTTCTGCCAGAAAACACATAGTGGTTAGATACTGTGTAACAGGTGCAGAAGCCCCTACTATATATAGAATATCAATGGAAATCAAACACAAAAGTAACACGAATGGAGTCCAAACCATGTCTTTTCTTTTCTTTTACTTGAGCAAATATTCAAGGAATATTTTAAGAAATATTCACCAGCTGTAATATCTAAGTTATGGAAACAAACCAGATGGTTTCAGTCATGCATTTGTAATGCTGACCCACAGAACAGCATTGGCAGTAGGGCTCAAATCTGGACCTCTGCCACTTACTGCAAGAGCCCCTACTGCCTACTTCATGAGTTAAAAGGCACAGCTTTGTTAGCCAGCATTGTAGCAGGCTCACCATTCGCTAGCCACCACCAGGGGGAGACAGAGTGCCACTCCAGGCAAGCAGGGGTTTCACATGTATTCCTGGAAAACTTGGCTTCACTGAAATCAGTGGCAAAATTCCCATTGATTTTAGTGGGACCAGGATTTCACCCCTTCTCTACAATGGCTTGTACAAACAACAGTTTTGGGAAACCTTCCACACTTGAAGGCTAAAACTTAGGCTTACTAAGAGCAGTGACTCTCTGAACCAGGCCAGTTAAGAAGTTGCCACAGAATGCCAGCTTTACTCTGTTGGCCAATATGGGGGATGGCATAGTCAGCTCCTTTCAGTATCCCATTTTTATATCCTGCTTACTGGTGGACAGAAAGAGCAAATAGAGCATAGAGCATCTTTTTATACTGGGAGTGCCTTCTATACAGCTTCATAAAAGTGTGGAAGCTTCTGTTGTGATCAAGACATGGATGGAGAAAATTTTAATAGCAAATATAAAGTTTGCAATTCTATTGATTTTACCATGGAAACAGAACTTTTTAAATGGTATGTTTCTGTGAAAAAATCAATTTAGTATGTAGGTGGAAACCCTTCATAGTTTAGCTTTTTTTTTTTTTTTTTTTTTTAAGAGACTTGAATGACAAAAAATGTCATAATGGACTTTATGCTAATTAATGTTTATAAATTCAGCTGAAGGCAGATAAGAGGTTTTCAAAAACCTAGAAATGTCCGATATCTGACATGAATGACACCGATTGTGCCGTTTCCTCCTATTTCACCTACATTAATGAAACTGGTAATAGTTTTGGACCCCATGCCATTTTGTCATATCGTTACAGCTTGTCCTTTCACAAAAGAAAATTAGAAAACTGCTGAGTGTTATAGATATTAATGGTTGTTAGAAAAGTGTAATAAAAGGCTTCTTTTCTAAAGCACTGCCAAGCTTGTATGTCATTATTCATGAATGACTAATGTATTCAAAGGAGAAGAGTGCTGATCTCCAAAGAAGCAGTGATGAACAGCAAGAAGGAAGGGCAGAAAGAGAAAGCAATTTGTCATGTGGGGTACTAATAGCAGAGCTGTTTCTGATGAGTGATTTTAGCTGAAGTGAAAATTAAAAGTCTTCTTGAATGTGATGGGCAGCTTATCCTTCAGGAAGGCTGTAGGGGTAGCTGAGCAGCCTTGAAAAATATAAAATACAGTAAAATCCAGATATACTAAAAATTGCTAATTGACACATTTCATGATTTTCACAAGAAAAGGGAAGATTCTCTCATCATCTCAGCAAAGAGTTGAAAGCAGAGCTTTAAGAGTGAGGCTTCGTAGTAACAAAACTACATTAATCTTAAACTGCAATTGTCAAATAAAGCACATTTTGTGATATATTTGCTTTGCTTTGTTTTATTGCTTTTTAAGTTACTCTGTAACTAATTAAATTGAAAATTGAGGGCTCAGTCATTTTGAAAAAGTGATGGTCTGCTGTTGAAATATAAGGCTAACTATATACCAGTGATTATTGTACCCACTTTTCTATAATGACTAACAGTGACTTTTTGTTTGTTTTGTTGTCTTTAACAGTAATAGGAGCTTAATCCAGAGCCCATCATGGTTGATGGGAGTCTTTTCAATTACTTCAAAGGAATTCACATTAGATTCTATATAACTAAGGGATACAACTCCAGGTAAGCTTACAGTCCATGCTTATGTGCTGCAAATTTTATTAGGACTTAGGCGTGATTTATCTAGAAGAAAGAGCATGTGCTGCCTGTCTCACAGGAGTTTTACCACATAAAATAAACAGAATATTTCCACAATACCCTTAGAAAGGGGTACTGAAAGTATACAAAGTCAAATGTATATATTCGATATAAACATCAGATGGGTACAGGTACATACAGTTTTAAATTTGATTAACTAAGTATGGCTTAATATAATAACTCAATAGCAACAGATACTTAAGGAAGTATACTATCCACTCATCTGTAAAAGTGTAATGGCCTCTTTCAGAAGATCCTGTCCTCTTTATGGCTTCCACACACCCTTAATGGAAAGCTGCCCATTACATGCAAGGAGGAAGGAAAAGGTTTATACAACTAAAATTCAGTTTCCGAGGTCTAGATATATGATGTTATCATTTAGTCTGAGTGTTTCTTACGCTCTAAGAATTCAGCTTTGGCATAATTGGTTATTATATATATACAGGGATATCAAATACTAACAAACTGTTATCTCTTTTGAGATTAAATTAGATGTTATTTTTTCCACCTGTTTTTGTTGTAAAAATTCAACAGTAATTAAAAGTCAAAAGAAAAATGTTCAGTTCAAAATGGTCTCTCTGCTGTCATGCTATCCAGATTATTTCTTCTCCCAACACTCTTTACACATACATATATTTAGAGAAATGTGACAAATAGAAAACACCAGGAGTGCTTTATTCAAAGAGTGTCTGAGTTAATGGATCCCAAGTGACAGATTTTCAAAAAGGTGCATTAGAGTTATGAGCACAAATTATAAAATGCACCATTTTGAAAAACAAAGTCTCTGGATTAAAACTATAAATGAATACAATAACTGAAGAAAGGCTCCATAGAGAAAATTCACTCTAAAACACACATACATGAGTTTCTATATTTAATGGGTAAAGAATTATGAATTAAATGTGGTGTATAGTACATTAGTTTCATTGTCTGAAAAAAAATATGGTAGATAAACTGGAATAGGAATAGAATCACACAATGACTATATTATAATCTTAAAATAGATAAAAGCTAAAATTAGCCACTGAAGAAATAGCTGTTTTCAGATTCTTCAGTCTTCAGCTCAACCAGTAAATATTTCTAAGTGAACCATAGGATTAGGTATCTAGTATCTATCTCTACTCATAGACTCTCAAGTCAGAAGAGACCAGTACGATCATCTACTCTGACCTCCTGCAAAATGCAGGCCTCAAGACCTCACCCACCCACTCCAGTTATAGGCCACCAACCTATGACTGAGTTATTTACCTCCTTAAAACATGATTTAAGGACTTTAAGATACAGAGAATTCACCGGTGGGTGAGCCATGCCCTGTGCTACAGAGGAAGGCTATTATCAGCTCAAATTGACAATCAGAATTAACACTGAAAGGAATCTGATTTCAAACTGAACTTCTTTCATTAACTGAAAATAAAAATCTTGGTTACTCCTTTTCTGAAAAGGAAAGGAAACAAAAAATGCTATTAATGCAGTACTAAAAGGCACACAAACCTGTTACAAGTATACATAATGCTAAAGATGGTATATTCACTAATTCACTAATCTGACATCAGAAATCACAACGTTAAAAAAACCTAGGGGAACACTTCAATCTCTCTGCTTACTCCATTGACAACTTAATAGTGGTGCTCAAACAAATGAATAACAAATCGCAGCTTCAAAGAGAAACTGCAGAATTGGAATGTATATGTAAATTCAATGCTGTTGCCTCAGGGTTAAACAGAGACTACGGATTTTATTCTCATTACAACAGGTGATTTGACCTCACCTTCCACTATATGCTGTTCTCCATTGTTTGAATCCCAACACCTCTTCTGATTTGCTGTTACAGTCTGTCCTGATTCTATGTTATACATTTCCCTAAATTTTATTTCCTCCCATTTTGTAAGTTCCCTGTCTTCAAAGCATCTGATGAAGTGGGATTTTCTCCCACAAAAGCTCATGTGATAAATAAATTTATTAGTCTTTAAAAGTGCCACAGGACTCCTTGTCTATATGATAAAGTTATCTACCTTACTTGATAGGGAAGTCATTATTCAGTATGAGATTCAGCAGGGAGTTCCCAAATACAGTAAAAAACTATATCTTTCTCAGATATATCCATGAATGTGCAAAATACCAGGGAGAAGTGGTTGATGGCCCTAATAAAGAGCAGGGAAACTGAGATGAGGTGCTCCTTTGTGATACTGTAAATTATATGCTCCTCTGAATATAGAAGTTTTATATATTCCAATAGAGGAATACACAGCATAATGATAAACTGTAGGGATTTAGGTCTGCCGTAAAGCATACTGACATCATTGAATATATTTCCATTCATGTTAGTGGACTTTAAGTAAGGCTGCTAGGGCCAAATTTTTCCCTCAATTACATATCTGAGTTTAAGGGCAAAAGTCTCCCGTGGCATCCATGGGGATTGCTCAGCTAGAGTAGACATTCATCCATGAGACAGGACAAATGGTAGTTTCACAAAGGAAAGACAAATTTATTTTATAGCCAGGCCTATTGACAGAGACTCCTAAGGAAATTCTCTGAATCAGTGCATTTCCCATTTAGTTTCCCATTGCCATTTCTTCAAAGCATCTGACAAAGTGGGATTTTCTCCCATGAAAGATCAAGCGATAAATAAATATATTAGTCTTTAAAATGCCACAGGACTCCTTGTTTGTATTGCCCTCTCTGAGGCTGATCTGTCTCCTCTGTGGACTCCAGGCTTCCTAATGGAGTGGAAGTTGTGGGTGGCTTGAGCAACTGTACACCTGCTCCCTTCCTTTGCTAAGATTCACAGCCCTGGGTACAAAGTGGTTCCACATCCAGAAGAAATTTTTATCAGGTCGTTGTTAATGAGTTCAGTGGTCATTTTCAGAGTGTGAGCAGCCTCACAAAGCTGAGCCCTATGGGACATTAGAACAAAATAACGAATGAAAAGAAAATCTAGATGAATGAATTAAATATAACAAGGATGACAAGCTGGATTAGGGCTGGAGGTCTTAAGCTCTGAAAAACTGGTGGATTCTTTTCATTTGATTAATTTAGAAGATGACTAAAATTTAAAATGAGTTTGAACTAGCAAACGAATAGTGAAGCAAGGGAAAACTACTTTGTATTAAATGAGCTAGAAATTCAGAATAGCAATGAAGAAGCAGAGGCATTGACACAAAAGGTATTTTGGGGATGTCATTTTTTTAAAGCTGTGATTTTGCTCTTAGATGTATGCATTTGAGTTAATGGAGCATTTATACTTACAGTATAATTTACAGTGTAAATATGTACAGTGATGCTGATAGTATGACCGACTAGTTTCTGTTAAGGTTGTATTTGTCACCTAACCTCTGTCACCTAGAGAAGAAGATGATAATCAGCATACGTAGACTTCAGTCTATGAGCTATTTCATTTAGCAGAGAAGTCTTGGATGACAGAAGCCCCTGTGATACTATTTACTGAGATCAAACTGCTGGTTAGAGCCAGAAGTGCAGGCATTATTCCTACTTACTATACAAAACTAACTATCATTACATTATTATTAATATTTGTGAACACCACATATTTATAGTCAGAATGGGATTAGGGTGGTTATTTATCACACATCCCCACAAAGCTGTCAGATGAATGATGCACTGTATAACACTAAGAGCTGCTGCTCTGATGAAGTATAATATCAAATGCCATCATTCTGGGGAAGTATTTCATTCTAGGAATAGAACCCCATGCTTAAATTCATCTGAGCAATTGCAAGTGTAATACTTTCTCTAAGCAAGAGTCCTCCATAATATGGTACCTGATAGTTCACTGTAAGTGTTTCCATCGTTAGGATTAAATTCTCCTATTTTCCTGATTTGAACATTTGCTCTGAACTGCAAACAGGCCTAAACACAAACTCTTAGGATGAAATTTTTAACAAAGAGATTTTCTCTTCCTTTGATCACACTGAACTCACCTTTCTGAGCAAAATGAGTCTACTTTAAAAAAAAAAAAAACAACGGTTTTTCATTATCTGGTAGGACTATTTTTCTTTTTTGTTTCTCCCAGTTTTCAAACTGTTGGGTCTACGTCTCTAAGACCACAACCTATCCCTTACTCCATATCTCTTCTATCCCTTGCCCTCCCTGATCTATTCCTTTCCTCTTTCCTCTTGCCCCTTCAACTAGTCCCTCTCCTTTGGCTCATTTCAACAAGGCCATGAGCCAAAACTAAATTTTGCTTCTTAGGTCCATAGTACTTACTTGTTGATAGCTATTCAGTGACCTATGTTAAATAAGTTATAGTTTCAGCCCAGATTACAGTGGACTGCTATCAACCTCAGAACAATAAAAAGGCATGGGAACTGAAATACTTGGTCATCTGAAGACATGCCTTTCTAAGTGAGGACTGTTAGAACATTCTGGAGTAACTTCTGCCATCACTGATTTCAAATAAGAACACATGATTAACTCAAGTGCTTAACTAAAAATGTTGATTTGGGCCCAACTATTATTTTTTTCCAGCTCCTTCATCACTTATACACGAGAAAACAAGAAATAGCAAAATACATGCAGATCAAAGGTTAAGTGTGGAGTCTGTGGTCAGCTATTCAGTTATTTACACCCAGTCCCAGAATACAGATTTACAGCCTTCTGAGGCCACATATGGCCATGTCTGCTGGCTTTTAAGCAGGCTAACTAATATGGTAAATATTGCCAGTGTTTTACAAAAATAGTACAAACCCTAAAACTTCCTGCTCAGTATGACCCTTAAGTTTATCCTCTAGTGGAAAGGCAGATTGCCTCCATTTCCAGCTTCTGCTTGAGCTAGGTAAACCTTTATAAAATAAGTTATATGGCAGATTGTGAGTGTATTAAGCAAGATTTGAGGAGTCAAAGAAAAAGGGAGACAACCATCATCCCTACAGAGGGCTGTGAAGTATTCTGATGGCTGGGTAGGAGAACTTTCATTCAGGGCCATTCTGCTGCTTGGCATTCTATCTGTTTCATTGCTGGATTCCTATTTGGGGGTTCTCCTTCCTGAAACCAGGAGGAAGGAGTGGGAAATGCATGGCCCCCTTTCTTCACTTGCTTGCCTGTCCTCAGAATGAAGCAGACTCCCAGGGGGAGACCCCTGTAGGCAAGAAATACTTTAAAAGATTTTCCTGACAAACTGGCTTCAAAAGAAGAACCCTTTCCTGTTCCATACCTCACTGAGAACATTTTTAATTCCCAACTTCTTCCCAAAAGTTCTGGGAAAAGTCCCCAGATTCCACTCCTGGCAAAGGAACCGCCATAGAATATGTAACATGGGCATTTTGTAAATGTTAAAGATAATACTTCCTCCTCGGTGTATAAAGTAATACCCACAGCTGCTGAACCTTGGGCAGGCTACTTATGCCAGAGGGCAATCTCAGGGACTGTTCTCTGCTGGACTAGCCCATTAATTTAATTCACATTTCATAGGATTCAGATTTGAAGAAAAGATTGGTCAGAGTGGTACATGGGCAGTCATACCTGGAGATTAAAGCAGGAGACACTAGACAGAAATCAGAGCCAAGGATGAAAACCAGAATCAGAACCATGGGTCCATGCCAGATTACCTGAAGTGAGGCAAAACAGGGTCAAAACTGGCTACAAAGCTGGGAAGAGGGCTAGGAGTCATGGGCAAATGCTCTGAATAGCCACTGAACTGATGATGGTGCTGCTACTGCTGCGGCTGGGCTGATGAGCTGATCTACTGACTCTTTCAACCAATCAGACAGGGTAGCCAATTAGGAAGCCTATAACAGGCCAGCTGCACTCATTAGGTTGCTGGAGACTGGCTGTGGCTCTGTTTCCTGACAGAATCTGGAGTACTACAGGTATTAGAAATAGAAAATTACCATTGACAACAGGAAGGGCAATACATGTTTTGTTTAAAAAAGAGGAGTATTTTTGACAGTTAAGTTAATCAACAGTTCCAGCACGATTGCTACTAAAGATGCAAGTCTGTCTGGAGTGTTCCCTGTAGACCGTGAACTACATCCTGGACTGAAATGTCAAGAAACAAAATGTTTGTATAGAACAGTGTAGAAATAACTGAGAAAATAATACAGGCATCAGTCTACTGTGATATTTGCTGATTTGAGAACAAGGTGTGGATTTTAGCTACCGTACAATGTTTACCACCAATTGAGTACATTATGTGGAAGTGGAGATATATTAGGAGAAAAAGAAGTAGAAAACATATAAGGCAGAAAGATAGGAGGTGGGTAGGTAGGTTATATTGGGAGCAACCATATTTTTAATGAGTAAAGTATAAAATTACTAAATGTGTGTAACTTAGCAATGAATAAAGCATATGAGTACATATGGGGTATAACCAGAGTAACAGGATGAAACCAAGAAAGAGAAGATGTAAGATACGAAGAGGGGAAAAAAAATCTCTGACAATAAATTGTATTAGGCTGTGGAAGAGCCTTCCATTGTAAATGGTAGAAACTCCATTGCTCGGGACATTTGAAAATAGACTGGAAAAATATTTGAAAATGTACATAGTATCGGAAACAATCCTGAACTGACATCAAGATGATCTGAAGAATTTAACAGGTATTTTAGATTTGTAAACTGTACAGTATGATTTCAATGAGAAATGTTTAAAGAACACATAAGTGATGGCTTTAAGAAAATAGGAAAATGTTTTTAATTCTATCTTTGAACACACAGAGACTTCTTTCCAAGTTGGAAAAAAAAAAATCAAATTAATTGCCTTTATTGTAGAGGAAACTCTAGAAAATATACTCAAGGGAACAAATTTGCAGTGGTAGGGGGATTGATTAATTACCTGAATTTGTTTCTGTGATTCTTCAAGATTGTTTTGCTGATATTCATGTAAGGGAAGAGGGTCATATTTCATCTTTGGGGCCAAAGAGTTGTTTAAAAGAGGGAAATGAAGGACAGGAGAGTTGATCAGAAAATTAATATATTTTTCACTAAAAATATTAAAAACCTGGTTTCAAATGGAGTGGTAGCTTATGGAAAACAAAAACAAAAAATGTAAACTGTGTGGCTGAAGAAGTTATATCTTGAATGTTTTAAGTGGATTTATCGGGCACCTGATCTCTTACACATACATGATGATCCAATTCGGACTGATGGTTGGCAATGATGTCAGTGTAATCCATTATATCTTGTCCAATCAGAAATTATTCATATTAATATAATCATTTCCAATTATATTTTTATTGTCTGACATAATGTGGATATAACTCATTACAATGAAAAAATGACTAACTAACAATGGATTTTCATGAATTGTTAGTGTAACCCATATGCCTGAAAAGGCTATCTCTTGAGAGACCTGCTGAGGGTGGGTTACTGTTGTTGGGCAGATTAGTGACCCACAACTGGAAACTTCCAGAGGCAGGGTGTGGTAGCAATTTGAGCATGCTCAGCAGTGTACCCTGCTGGTGTGATGTGAGGTTGTCAGTCAGATGACTGGAAAGCAGCAGCCTGAGCAGACAGCAGGCAGGAGCTGCCTTGAGGGGAGACCATGTGCTCAGTGTTCTGGAGAGGAGCTGAGCCAGGAGTGAACAAGATGTTTTCTCCATGTAAAGGAGTTATTTGCACCAGACCTTGCAGACATGCATATGGGACTGAGGGCTGGTTGCAGAGGAGAAGAGAAAGCCTGCATGTAATGCTACAGAGGATCCCAGCAAAGGAAGAAGAGGACAGTGATTTCTTGCCATGCAAGCTTCCACACTGGAACAGAGACTGTAGCTGAGAGTTGGGTGAACTCCACACAGACTTTGGGACTCTTGGGTATCTTTCATGCAAGGGATTGTTCTTGGTTAATTGTAGTTTGTTTTCTTAGGTTAAGGTTCATTTAGTTAGTAGTTAATAAAGTTCATTGTTATGTTTAATGTAGTAGTATTTTAATGTGTGAGTGTAGCTCTGAGCAAGCTTTGCTGTGAGTCCTGTACAGACTGGATCCTGGGTCTCCAGCTGCTTTTCTCCACAGGGGTTGGGGTGTATTTCTGTGGGGCACTGGAGAAGGGCACTTTAATTAATTTTAGCCCACCTGAAGGTTACATTAGCAAGTGTATTACACTAGTGCATACAAATAAAAATCTAAAAGAATAATATATTTTCATCTGTTGATATTAACCTCATTCCAGATGGTAACATCTTAAAATATGAGTTTATTAACAAAATTGCTAGCTAATGGGGAAAGTTTTGTATTATAATATGCAAGGCCGGAAGGCTCTAACACAAGAAAATCAGTAATAAAATTGAGTATTTCACTTTTACGTAATTTTGTATTCTTGCAGGAGCTAATGGTTACTTCAAGCTAATTCGTTGAGTGTCAGGGCCCCCGCTGCCACTCACTTCACAATAGGTGCCTGGCACTTTTGAGAATGGGCATTTTGTGTCATGACGAAAGAACACATACTATGGAACACGTACTAGACTCTCTATCTATGGTACTTATATTGCCTCGATCACTGGAGTATCTGACCATCTTCTAATCTTTAATGTATTTATCTAAGAACAACCCCTGTGAGGCAGGGAAGTGTTATCCTCATTTTACATATGAGAAACTGAGGCACAGAGGTTTTGTACCACTTGCACAAGGTTATACAGGAAGTATGTGATGGAGCTGGGAATTCAACTCACGTCTCCCAAGTCCCAGACAAGCACTCTAACCACTGATCCATATCTTTCTAACTGAATTGTCCCTCTGTAACTGTGAGCAGAAAGTAATGCATTTTTCTTGGTGATCATACTATTAAAAGAAAGTGTTGTCTAAGGATAATGAACTACTGACTGCTAATCCCCTTGAAAGGAAACACATATCTCCTTAACTCCAACATCTCTGCTAACCTGTAATTCTAGCTTCGCACTTTTACTGTTAACAGCCAGCTGCTTCCTATAAATCAGTTTCTACCATTGAACTGACTGTGCTGAGCCCTCTAATCTAAATTTGGTGCACTTACTAGCATTTATACCCTGGTCTCTCCTGCTGAACTGAGAAAGGTAAGATTTGATTTTGGTTTTGATCTGTGGCCTTCTGCCAGGTGGTCAATGGCAGCAAAAAGAGCTGGGTTCAAATAGCTACCAGGCCCTCTTAAAAGTGAGAAACTATCTTGAGTCTCCCCCACGCACAGAAACTTAGGGAAACTAAATACCTCTCCTGGGCAGACTGAATAGGCAAAATTTCTTTCACAAGCAGGGAGCCTGTATGAAAAAAGGAAAACTTTGATAAGGGAAAGAAAAACACAGCATTAACTTGGGGAAACACAACAACAATATATCTAAATGAGAGAAGAAGCAAACACTCCCCCAGGGTGACTTTGGCAGTAGACCACTGACTCATTTCTTCACCTGCCAAAGTGAAATGTAAAAGGCCAATGTCCTTTTACCACATGACTTCACTCTTCTCCAACCATTAAACACCACTCACAATTTATTGCCCATTTGTAGTTCCACAGTCCTGAAGTGCACTTAGGCAAGCCTGTCTATAGTCCCTTGGGAAATGCTACCTGGATCTGCCCCGAGACTATCACTTAACCCAGCTAGAGGATTTCAGTTTTATTTAACCATTTTCTGACTAGATTTAGCCACAAGATTGGACCTTTAATCAGGAGAGTACGAAACCATGTTCTAAGACTTTAACTAGTATTAACAAGGCAGTGTGTTTCAATGTTAGGGCAGAGCTCCTATTCAAGTGGATTCTCTTCACAGCTCTGCCACTGGCCTCCCAAGTGACCTTAAATAAGACACTTCATTTCTCTGTGCCTCTATTCCCCACTGTCTTCTCATATTTGCCCTTTTAGATGGTATGTTCTTCAGGGCAGGGAGAGTCTGTGTTTGAGTTTGTTCTAGAGCTGGTAAGAATTTGAGGTGGAACATTTCTCAGCTGGAGAATGCCACTTCATCACAGCTGAAACATTTCCTGGAGTCAGTTTGATTTTGACACAGTTGTGACAGAAATTAGTCAGGGTTTATCATGAAACCCTTCCTGCCAGACAAGTTTTGAAACATGTCTTGTCCCCTGTCAGCATACCCACCCAGCTCCTCAATGGGCTGACTCAGCTGGGGCTTGCAGGTTCCTGGCTCACCTTCAGTTCATCAGATGGCATGATGGGGAGACAGGAACATGGAACCCCAGGAACATGGAAGCTCCCAAACTCCCAGATATGTTCTATTCAGAAGCCTGGGTTTCCAGTGTTTACGGCTTCTGAGCACCCTGCCTGGTGGGTGGGCTCAGAGCTGAAGCTCTGTTCCCTTTCATGAAGAATTTTTTAAATGTTTAGGTTTTCTTCCAAATCAGAACTGAGTCAAATATCAAAATAGTTTGTGAAACAGAATTACCTTTTTCATCATAGTTCTAGCTTGTATGATGCCTTTTACAGGAGTGCTTCATAAAACAGGTATCTATACATACAGTTTGTTAATAAATGTATCTGTTGATAGTCCTCAATAACATACAGCATTTTTCATGTGTTTGTAAGATTAATAAAATTTGATGTGTACTACAGCTCTTTACATGCATCTTTAACAGTACCTAACACAATGGGACTCAGTTTTGGCTAGGTCCTCAGAAGGTATGTATGTATACACATCCCAAGGAAGTGAGCCACCCAGCTTGTGTCAGCATATTCAGCCTAGAAGAGCTCTCACTAGTACTCTGAAGAGCCCACTTCCATTCCTAGGCTTTAGAGTGGGAACTCCAGCCTGAGCTGTAACTTCAAGGTGCTGTCAATACAGCTGTTTTCAGAGCAGTAGCCCAAACCAGGCTTGAAGACTCACTTCTTCAGTCTGTATAAACATATTCTATGTGCTACTGAAATATGGTTAACTATATACTGGGCTTACAAAACCCTTTTGATTAATTTAGTCTTTACTATTTATGTTTTAAAATGTTGTTAGGTATTTGAGTAATTGGGAAACCAACTAGCAAGTTTTGCGATTCCTAACAGACTCAATAAAGGAGTGTGGTCTGGAAAAAAAGCAAGGCTAATTTTTTTTTTTTTTTTAAATATTAAAAGCCAATTAAAGATATACTGTAATTAAGTGAGAGTTTATTTTCTGCTTTAAAATATTTGAAATCAATTAAATCAACTAATTGTTAATAAAGCTGATACGTAATTAAATGTCCAATATAAAAGGTTATAGACAAGAAGATATTCTGTAAAATTGGAAGACAAACACACACCCTCCCCGCCACACACACATCCAAGATACAGATGGCTGGTAAATCTGTTATTTTAACTGGAGCAATTTAAGAAGAATGCCTTAGAGAATAAAAAGATATATCGTCACTAATGTTTTACTATCATACAGAAGTCAGATAACAGTCTAACATTTTTTAATAGACAACGCAGGCAGTTATATTATTAACTGTAATAGCTTCAGTAAAAGGAAGACATGCTCACAAGCCTGAGACTGGAATGAGATAAACTTACAGTCTAATTCAGTTGCATGCAGATGATCTCATCTGAATAAAATTAATGTTTGCATTTTTATAATACCCTGAATACACTGCAATTTCCACCATCTTTTTCTGGAGATTTTTATATATTCTGGTTAGAGATCACTATAAACTCTTACAGTGCCTTGGATTTTCAGTTCTCATTTCAGTTTTAAAGTTCAGGTTTATACTAGATTACATCAAAAAATAATTTGTTTGAGAGGTTTTATGTCACATAGGCAATTTTAATAAAGTATAAAAAGTTGATTACAATTTTTTAAAATTTAAAATGCATTCATGCATTTCAGAAGAATAATGACATGCCAAGGCCTTACATTAAGATGAATAATATATTAATGACTTTAATTATATTTTTCATCTATGAAGTATACTTTTTTGGAATTTTAATTGTAAATTTGTGTTGTTTTTCTGCATTTCACAATTACAGGAATAAAGTAGTTTTAATTATATGTATTTTGTGGTTTTCACAGAGCTTTATTTCCAAAGGTTGATGTTTTGATTTTTTTGGCAAATGAGAATTTCAGCAGAGTCAAGTACTATTTTTTCTTCAGCTTCTCTTTAGTTATAAAGTCAAAAAATCAAGACAGGTCTACTCTTAATACACTCTGACTACTAGACAAAAGGATTTTTTTTTCCCCGCATGATGTTAAATAATGCAATGCACTGAGCAATCTGGCCCCAATCTAGCAAAACATCTAAGCACCTGAATAGCCTGACTCTTGAAATCAGGAAACTACCCACATGCTTTAAAAAAGTCTGTTTTTGATGGATTGGAGTCAGATTCCTCAGCATCTTGCAGATCTGAGTCCAATATGAACTCAAAATCAACATAATTTATAACATAAATTGCTTTAAAATAAAATTACGACAAGCTGGCTTGTATTGCTTGGTGAGAGGATGCACAGAGCTTCTCTTGCACATCATCTGCCTGCACAAAAGTGGAACAGGAGAGGGAACTAATCCTCCTTTATGTGCCAGGTGTTTAACAGCCTTAAGGAACCTGGGGGTCGGCCAGACCCTCTGGCCCATGTTCAGATGCATCCTGGCAGTAGGCTTTGCAGGTTTGGGTAGAAAATGCCTGTGGTTTCTTTTTGAAGCAACACTATGGAGCTCTGTAAAGCTTGGTGCATACAGCCCCTCACACTGCTCTGCAGAGCTAACAAGTCTCAGAGATCTCTGTTCAGATGCTAGCGCTCCACTAGCCCCACCCATCCCCCGCCCTTTGTCTCAAAATAGTACAGCCAGAATGTACACATACTAAAGCGAGCATATTTTAGTTGAAGTTGGATTAAGATACTAAATTACACTGGAGAAAGTAAAATGAAATTACTTTTTGTTTTTAAATATAACTATTAAATCAAATGAAATTAAAAGCACACACAGAGACAAGCAGGAGGAGCAATCAGGACCAAAGGAAATTATGAAATCAATAAATTCAGCAGTTCTGAGATAGCTGTCATCTAACCTTTCAACATATGAAAAGGGAACATAACCCTGCATGTTAATTACAAAACCTAAAAGACAGATAATGTGCCAGGCAAGTGCGAGAAGAAGGGACTTGTTGATTCAGCTCTTGTAACTGTGCTGGGATCACTTACTTTCTTATGTGTGCAGTGAAAGAGAACAAAAGAAACATGCATAGAACTATATACATAAAAAAAATGTCAGTACATCAAATGTTGAGAAAATAAAGAACTAACTAAATAAATACTAAACAATGAGGAAAAGTAACAGGAACCACTCATTTCCCTCAGAAACAAGTGCTAACCAAACCACAGTTTCTATTCTTTAATGTAATTTAAAATTCAAAGCCAGAGGGGTGTGTGTGCGCGGGTGGGGGGGGCATTAGAGTCAAGAGAACTGATGTTTTAATCCCTGTCTATCAGTGACTTATTGTGTCACTTCACCTTTCAGGCTAGGTTTCTGCAACTATAAAATAGGGATAATAGTGTTTATTCACCTGCTACAGAGCAAAGGTGTTGTAAGGATTAGTTAGCATCTGTGCAGTACTTTGACCATGTAAAATATGATGATAAATACAAAGTTGACCTAAGAAGAAAGCTATCTGTTGTAGCCATTCACATCTTAAAGATTTCACATAAGAATTTTAATTATCTAATTATCACCAGAACACAAAGTAAAGTATTAGGATCTCTGGTATTAATTAGGCATTGATTTGGTGTAGCATTCTAAAATTGCTGCCTGATTATTTATCACTTTTTTTTTGGTTCAAAATCCTCAGACTGTATGTTTCAATAAAGGTAGGAAACAATCTACAACCACCAAGATGGGTAGGCTGTAGAATACAATGCTAATGCTATCATAATAGAAAACTTTATAAATTGTGCCATTTAGAGTGTAGTAAAAGATTAGCAATATTGTTCCAAAGATGTGTTTGGCTTTATAAGAGCAAAGATAAAGACAGCTTTGCAGAAAACTAATAACTTTATCTGACAATTCTAAGATAAAAGTCAACAATAATACCAAACAAGTGAGGACATGAGAGTGGTTGACCAGGCAAGCTAATGCTTTTTCAGTAGGCATAAAAAACCTTCTGTGAAAGTGGAACCGATAGTATGACAGGCCAATTAATTATAGAGACACGCACAAAGAATTGTTTCTATAAACAAAGCCATAAAATGGAAATATATGCTTTGCAAAAAGATGGGAAAAACCACAATGACAGAGGAGTCCATAACCCCTTAGTCTGCAAAAATAAATCTTTCAAAATGTGCGCTAAACTTTGACCCAACTTGTGTCAGTGCTACACCATGGTACCCTGCTTTATCCTGGCTCAGCTACAAGTGGCATTTAAATGGTCAAATATTTGCCAACAGATACCACATTTATCCAGTGATTTAATGTGTGTCAAGCCAGGCTGTGAAAGGACAGCACACTAGCCAGCCACTCAGTAAGTCACCATGTGGACCTTTCTACTGTGCACTAAATGCTTCGTAGGTCTATTAACGTACCATAGTTTAAGCACACTATGGAACTTTTAGGCCAAGTCTACAGTAACAGCGAAAAAATTGCCACTATCAGTTCGATTCAATGGAGCAGTCAGTGAAGACCTGCTTGATCGATGAGGAAGTCAAAGCGTTAAGGCCACCCTCCTTTCAAAGAGTAGTGCTGACTCAACAGGACGGCATTTCCTTCAACTCAGCACAGGGGAGATGCCGTGGCAAGTAGGCATTTGGAAATTGAAGGGAGATATGCCTTTTATGTAGCTTGCATATTTCCTTTTAACTGCCATTGAATTCCTCAGCCAGTATATATCTGACCTTAGTGCTTGGTTGGAGGGTCTGTATGTCAACTTAGTGTGCAGAAGATTAACATGCTGTAGTTTTACACCCTGGCTTGCTGTGCAATAAGTCACGGTGCAGACAAGCCCTAAGAAAGGACAATGATATCTCAGGCTATGTCTACACTTGAAAAGTTAGGTTGACTTTATGTAGTTGACTTAATAAGGTTGACTTTAAGTCAACTTAAAGTGGACCGTATTAAGTCAACTTAACAAAAGTTGACTTAACTTTTCAAGAGTAGATGTGGCCCCTTTTCGACCTTCTTAAGTGGACTTAACGTTTTAAGTCGACTTAATACGCTCCACCCAGGCACTAATCACCATCTCCACTGGCTTAAGTCAACTTAATAAAGTCAATTTAAGGGCTAGTTTGAATTAAAATGAGGTATTATTAATTTGAACTAACTTTTCCATAATTCGACTTAAGGAGCAAGGAAAGCCCAGTATAGACGCAGAGTATTTTAAGTTGACTTAAGCCTCCTTAAATTGACTTAATTTGGAAGTGTAGACGCAATCTCAGGTACTAGTTTGGTGGATTGTGAGAGATGTTAACATTTTTATGAGGATGTCTGTACCTTGCTTCCATGAACATAGTGCTGGAATTTCATTTGTTATACCACTTTTGCTCTAGTTTGCACAAAATATCCAATGTATCATATCATTATCATTACTACAACTCCTCTTTTTGTATGCTCTCGACTTCCTTATAAGCACAACATATGTTCTTTAAACAGTCAACAATCGAGAATTCCAGTGAAATGAAAAGGGGGAGCATTAAAAAAATGAACATTTATCAATCAAACTTTCAGGAACATTGTTCTAATAATACTAGCCAATGCAACTTGAATCTTTCTGTGATTTTGCACATATGCAATCACTAAATAAACAGAAAACAATTGCTCTACTAGGATCCATGTTTATGCAGAGATCTAAAGCTAAAATGTAGGAACATTTTTGTTCTCCTATGTTGTTTAAATTAATGAAATAAAATATGTAATTTAAAACTAATATTTTTCAGGCAGATAGTGTAGATTTTGGTTTAAACTAAAAAAACAAGTTCCAAAGGGGTAGCCGTGTTAGTCTATTGTAGAAACTATTGTAGAAAGACAACAGAGTCCTGTGGCACTTTTAAAGACTAACAGATTTATTAATCGCATGAGCTTTCGTGGGAGAAAATCCCACTTCGTCAGACGCTTTGAAGATAGGAAAGTTACAGAGTGGTAGGAAATTAAATGCAGGGGAGTGTATGACATAGCATCAGGTCAGGCTGTAACAGCAAATCAAAATAGGTGTTAGGATTCAAAACACTGGGGAACAGCACATAGAGGAGGGGGGAGGTCAAATCACTTGTTGTAATGCGAGAAAAATCCATAGTCCCTGTTTAAACCCAAGACAACAGAGTCAAATTTGCATATAAGTTTGAGTTCTGCAGTCTCTCTTTGAAGCTGTGATTTGTTATTCATCTGTTTCAACACAGCTATTAACAAGTCGTCAAGGGAGTGAGCAGGGAGATTGAAGTGTTCCCCTACAGGTTTTGCAGTGTTGCAATTTCTGATGTCAGATTTGTGTCCATTGATTCTTTGGCGCAGAGACTGTCCTGTCTGTCCAATATATAAGGCAGAGGGGCATTTCCGGCACATGATGGCATAAATCACATTGGTGGATGAGCAGGTGAACGAACCCTTGATGGAGTAGGTGGCATGATTAGGCCCTGTGGTGGTGTCATCAGTGTAGATATGAGGGCAAAGTTGGCAGCGTGGTCTGCTGCAGGGCTGTGTTCCTGCTTTAGTGTTTCTGTTCTGTGATCTGTAGTTGCTGGTAAGTATCCTTTTAAGATTAGGGGGCTGTCTGAAAGCAAGGAGAGGTCTGTCTCCTAAGGCTTGAGAGAG
>ML685831.1:9646741-9663914 GCA_007922175.1 Pelusios castaneus
CAGAAACACTAAAGCAGGAACACAGCCCTGCAGCAGACCACGCTGCCAACTTTGCCCTCATATCTACACTGATGACACCACCACAGGGCCTAATCATGCCACCTACTCCATCAAGGGTTCGTTCACCTGCTCATCCACCAATGTGATTTATGCCATCATGTGCCGGAAATGCCCCTCTGCCTTATATATTGGACAGACAGGACAGTCTCTGCGCCAAAGAATCAATGGACACAAATCTGACATCAGAAATTGCAACACTGCAAAACCTGTAGGGGAACACTTCAATCTCCCTGCTCACTCCCTTGACGACTTGTTAATAGCTGTGTTGAAACAGATGAATAACAAATCACAGCTTCAAAGAGAGACTGCAGAACTCAAACTTATATGCAAATTTGACTCTGTTGTCTTGGGTTTAAACAGGGACTATGGATTTTTCTCGCATTACAACAAGTGATTTGACCTCCCCCTCCTCTATGTGCTGTTCCCCAGTGTTTTGAATCCTAACACCTATTTTGATTTGCTGTTACAGCCTGACCTGATGCTATGTCATACACTCCCCTGCATTTAATTTCCTACCACTCTGTAACTTTCCTATCTTCAAAGCGTCTGACGAAGTGGGATTTTCTCCCACGAAAGCTCATGCGATTAATAAATCTGTTAGTCTTTAAAAGTGCCACAGGACTCTGTTGTCTTTCTACAATAGTTTTTTAAAAAAACAAGCTTTGTTTTAAGACTGCAACAGTGCTAAACTTCAACCATTGGATACATCTGTCTTGGATTGTTTCCACAAAAATTTTAGTTTGTATTTTACCAAATACAACTGTATTTTGTTATTTTATGCCTATCCTTCTAACTGCTTGAGAATGCTTTTTAAAATTCTTAAATAACAAAATAATAATAAAATATTAAATTATTATTAAAATTATTTCTTTGTTCTCACTCATGTTCCCAACACTTAGACATAAAGGACCTTATTGTGAGAGATGACTAATTAGATTGGAGAGGAGCCAAACATCCTTACCTCTAACTGACTAGAGCGTTATGCACCATGGAATTGTGGGTGTGTAACGCGTCACAGAATCTGGTCCTATACTGGATGAGATTATGAACAATTGGGCATAAGTAGGATTTAACTGGTACAGAGAATCTTGTCTATACTTTCTGGACAGGAGTGAACTTCAACCTTAAAAAAATATTTTTTACCAGTTTTGTAAATAAGAAAAATATCTACTCCAGAATATCTCATCTGTAAAATCAGCCATATTTAGGGAAAGAGGAGTCAGAAACTCATCCAGATATGAAATAATAATAATAAAAAAAATCCACACTGAATGTAGTAATTTAACTATTTTATAGTTAACAGGGCACAGTTACAACTAACTTAGGCCCTTTTTCTCAGTTCAGATCTTCCATATAAGAGTTTGAGAACCCTAATTGTCTGGCAAATGTAATTTCTTTTATTAGCCCATTCATTCAATTACTAACATAATTTTTTCAAATGTGGTTTTCAAATGTTGCCAACAATCCAATTCCCTGAAATAGTATGTCCCTTATTCCAGGACACCTACTGCATGACCAAACACCAATTGCCTGCAAAAGTCCAGGTAGAAAAGTTTTCAATCTTCAATGGTCACAAGAGGCTGAAAATTCAGTGCAGCATTGTTAATCTGATAAAATTTTATCTTGAATAAATAAATGTCCATAGTACATAATCTCACAAGTGTGAGAGATCATAAACTAGGTGAAATACATAATATTACACATTGTTGTCAGGTTGTCCATTTATTACTTAAAGAGAGAAACTAATGGACTACACTTCAGAGAAGGGTGAACTACTAACGATACAAAAACTATCATCAATGCTCCAGAAGATGAAATTGTCAGTAGGTTAAACATAAAAGGTTACAGCTTGGTTCCAAAAAGTATCTTAAAAGTTCTGATGCTTATTCGAACCCTGTAAAACTCAGCTGGAAATCTCATGAAAAAAGATATTCTTCACAGCATTTCAAGCAATTATACTTCCTCCTTTCAAGAAATCCTACAAAAGGCTGTTCTTATTGCATTATTTTGTCATTTCTGGTTCCAATTGTTAAGTCCTATAGCAGTGAATAGAAGTCTTTCTCATTTCACTTCCTCAAACACAGCTTGGTTTAAAAAAAGAGTGGTTTCAGTCTTGTTACATTTCTATTTTATCCAAGTTAGTTTACTCAGCCCTATATAAAACTTTAATTCAATGTGCTATTGTCAACCTTATTACTTAGGAAAAGATAACAACTGAAGAAGGGGATACAGCCGAATTTATATAGCTTTGTATAGCAGGTCTGCTAGGGCTGCCTGCGCATGTGCACACACACTTAAACCAGTTATATAAATGTGAAAGTTGTCGATACAGTACTTTAATGGGTATTGCTCTACAAATTCTTTTCAAAGAGGAGCAGTTTTCTTGATCAAATATTCTTTTCTTTAATTCAAGAAATTTAGTATCCTGATGGCATTTTATACCTGTCTAACCTATAGGACTTCCTTGGGAAGTTAACGGTGACATTAATGAAGACTTAGTTAGCTAACTGTTTTCTCTTGTGATAGTTACAGGTACAGCAAAACCTAGATTTTGTAATGCTTCTTCTAATGACATGATGGCTGAAGGTGGCTATAATGAGAAGTTGAAATAGAATGCCTGATTTTATTGTGTTTTTTTCTTTAGACTATTGCCATCTTGCTCTGAGGGGTGGGGCCAAAAGGGGTGGGGCCAGGCTTCAGGTGCCCTGCCAGCCAGGGGCTGGGCCAGCATCAGCCGGTGGGTGGCTTCTGGTTTCCCACCCCGGGGTCGATTCCCGTCTGCAGGGGCGGTGCGGCGCTGATGGCCCCAGTTGGATCCACCCCCTTCTGGACTGCAGGAGGGGAGGGGAGCGGGTCCTGTCACATTGTGTCGACTCGCCCTCTTGCTGGCCATAGCTGGGGCTGGGGCGACGCGACGCAACCCGCTCCCCTCCTGCAGTCCAGCAGGGGCCCTCAGCTGCACACCGCAGCTGCTGGCTGCGCGGTTTGCAGGGCCAGCAGGGGAGCCTGAGTGGTGCCATGCATGCCGCTAAGGCTCGGCCCGCGTGCCAGGTCTGGCATGTGTGCCGGGGTGCCGACCCCTGGTCTAGTGAGTATGGCTATGTTATAGTTAAATTTTGGCTTTGAATTATTGAATTAGTGTCATGGGATGCACCCTTTCCCCCTGCCTCTCTAGCGTATGATCAGTGTAACTTTTCTGTTCATCTTTGAAGTGTAATTGTATGGTTTGATGCCCAAAATGCCACGCAAAGTTTTTCTTTTCAAATGATCATGATATACTTTGCATTGTTATGGTATCATGTTTCCTGAGGCATTATGTATGTGTACATATATGAAAGATGCCCCCATGTATTTCAAATAGCTCAGCTGGATGCAGGCAAACAGAGCCATCTATGGTCAGAGGTAGTGAAGAAGTGAATAGTGCATAACAAAGATGATGCAAACTAATCTCCTTGGCTCAGGTAGGAAGAAGAAAGACTTCAGCTCAGGAAAGGGGAGGGGGCTGACAAGGTTTGAAAAGGAGACATTGTGAACTGTTAGAGGATTTTTGCCAGAGAATATCCATCTTGAAACAGCTCCACTCACAGGCAAAGTCTGATCCCTGCCCAGGGAAGGGCAGAGACTGGCTGTAAAACCATCATCAGCCAGTCATGTGAATAAGAGTGAAATGGACTAAAACAGTAAACTTTAGGTTAGAGAGTCTTAAATTTTCATTTGCTAGTAGTAACTGCTGACTGATTGATCAATTGATTATGCACCGATTTGCTATATAGTCACTTAAATCATGTTTTAATCAATAGACTAGTGTTTGTCTTATCTAAAGCTGTGTGGATTTTAGAGAGTACAAATGGGTGTGGGCCAAACTGGGGGCAAAAGCTGTTTGTATATCAGTTTCTTTATTAAACTGATGGACTGGTGTATATGATCCTACAGTCATCTGTGAAGGGTACCAATCCCTGAAGGACTGAAGTTCCAGGTGTGGCATCTGAGGCACGGGGTATTTCTGGGGCGCCCAGCCCCTGAGTGGCTACTGAGTGCACATCCACGGCCTGGGACCAGTTACATGCAGGAGGCTGGTGTGGCCTGACCCAGGAATGAGGGTCCACCTAGCAAAGCTGGGTAAGTCGGGGTCCAGGAGTGGGCAATCAGGGAGGCACAGCAGCAGCACATCAGACCGGATTCCGAGAAGGGAACATCATAACTATCTAGCTATCTAGGAAATCCTTGCAAATTAAATGTTATTGATCTGCAAAATTGGCTCACTGCCTCTCACTGGTATTTTACACTGATAGTAAGTTCCCTGCAACACCTATAAGCATGTCAATAGAGGAAGGTGGCATATAGTGGAAGTGGAGAGAGGGAGTGGGCAGAAGACACTGTTTTACATGGAGCCTCCAGAACTTTGCTTTGCCTCCATAGCAAAATTCTAATGAGTCCACAGAGGGCTATTGGATATGTGACTTCAGCACAATAGATGCAGAAATACTGTGTGGTCTGATAAGGAAGGATTGCTCCTCCATACTTTTTGGAGACAAACAATACCACCCCATTCACCCATTGAAGACCTATCTCTGATCACAAATGACATTAGAGATCTATATAATATTATCAATAATTAAAATTAAATATCACTACTCTGAATTCTTATATTTACTAGGTCATTGCCTTTGTTGTATGGCATATGAGATAAAGTGTATCTAGAGATATAGCATGAGATGAAGCCTTCCACACAATACAGATACTCTGAAACATTTCCAGGTTCATTTAAAGTAAGCCAGCAGAAGAATATACAAAAAAAAAAAAAAATAATCCTGATTTCTGTTAAAGATAAAGTCTTCTAAACAACCACAAGCTGGATATCCCTGTCATGAGACATACTCTTGGACTCCAAATGCTATCCCTAAAAGCTACAAATAGATTTTAGAGTCACAAAGGTGAGAACCCTGGGTCTACCACCTAGTTTCAAAATTAGAGACAATAAAAACAAAACAAATACAAGATTTTTTTTTTTTTGGTCTGGTAATACATCAATAAAAAGTTTACTTAAGTATGATCCTTGCACACCCTGAGCTACTGGCAAGATAAAAGAGAGTCATTTCATTAAATTTCCTGTATGTGGAAAATCAGATTCCAATCCCCTGTGGATCACTGAACTCTAGATAAAATATACATGAAAAGTAGATATTATTACTAATCATTCCACTGCTTACCATAGAGATGAGGCATAAAGTTAGTTATACTATTCTATAGGTTCAATCCCCCATATACCCTCCTCTCTTTCAACCTTATTTTTATAAATGAAATTTTAATGAATAATGAATTTTAGTGAATAATCTGATACTAGGTATTTAAAGGCAAAAATAGCCAATTTAGGAAAGGAAAAACAAAGCCATTTAAAATGATATCGCATCATGTCAGCTCCAGAAAGGTAAAAGTAAACTCAATGAGAATGTTCAAATACTTAACATTAAAGCTATGGTTAGATGCTTCACAAGATCAGGATCATAGTTCTTAGTACCTTGCAGGATTGATCCCTTGGTGGTCAAGTTAAATAAAACACAATACTGCCACTGATGAGACTGATAGAGCCTTATGGTCCACACATCATATAATACTGATTCAAAATCTATTGAAATCCATGGTTGGATCAAGCCTCCAAATGATCAGGTAATGCAATCTTAAGTACTCTAAATAAAGATATTGAAATGATTTGGACACAGATATTACAGCCTGGTTTTGCCAAGGCAATATCTGTCCAGAAACGATTGATTTCTTTTTCTAACATGGCTTCAAGTAATTGCTATGGCTTTCAATTATTAACTTAAATTTGCAAAGATTCATGATATAGTAGTGTCCTGCTTATATTTAACGTCTCATGATGTTGGCAACAAAGTTCTGCAACTGTAGTAATAAGTAGCCTTGTATCATTTCCTGATCATGCTTATTAGCATACACCTGTGCAATAAGTACAGAGAGTGAAAACCTGACCTCACTGAAGTCAATGACAATCTTCCCACTGACTTTAATGGGGCCTGGATTTCTCTCAAAAAGTTTTAAAATAGAAAAAAGAATTATGTATTTCAAAATTAAAATGTTTGAATCTGTAGAGTTATTTTCCCCAAACCTAACAAACCACATGTAGAAGAACTCACATCACCAAGACATACCTGTTTCCATGACTTAAACATTAAGGACTTAATAAGCAATTAACAGAAAGGTCATGGAAACTAAATTCTCAGTGATCTGACCATACATATTTCTCTATACCTCATGTACCTTGATTGCTGGTAAATTCTCACTTTAATCCATTATTCAAAATTTCTACAAGACTTCAGAAAAACTCCTCTGATTTTACCTTTTATTTCTGAGCAGGCTGCCTCCTGAATGTGAGTTAGTGCCTGTCTAGATGTCACTTAACATTTAAGAAATTAACATTTTTAAAAGAGCAATAAAATACTGGTTTCTTGAGGTCAAATCATCCTCTCCCATCTTACAACCTGTATCAGTGGGTCCTAAGAGAGAGGATCTTTGTCATAATTCTACCCTGAGGTCCCTTAGGTTTTTTTTTTTTGCTGCAGAAAAGGCCCACTTATAAACTGAAGGATCCATGTGAATCTGCAGAAGTCCAGAAGTAGCTCCTCTTGCTTATTAATAGCTCAGCTCCATTGGAGCCTTGCTATCTGAGACTGCCCCATTCGTGACTATAAAATCTTTTCCAGGGAGTCAGTATGGGACTGAAAGGAGATGTGCTCCCAGCCCTATCGATGGCTTGCCCACTCCTTGCCAGCTCCTTCCAGTGTCTACTTTCTCCCTCAGCGTGGACTCCAGACACAGAAAAAATGTATCACAGGCATGTGGGAGGAAAGAGGGGTAATGATACCTCAGATAAGCATGGCCTTTTCACAGCATATGAGATTCACACATGGAGGGGGGCCCTTTCTGTATACAGATGTCAGGCAGATGACCTCTATTTGAATCAGTTGTTCCTAAGGCTCAGTTATTTAGCTAAGCATTGGTCTCAATAGTTAAATCATAAACTAAATTTAATTAATTAGTTAAAAGTTCAAATTAAAAGCAAACATAAATCAACAAGAACACTCGCCATGAAAGAAACAAGCATTAGGCTTGTAGACTTAAGTCTTCTAAGTCTATCTATCTATCTATCTATCTATCTATCTAAACTTTCAGAGTATTAAAGTCTCAGATGATTTAATGGTTACAATTAATTGCACTTTTGAACAGTGTTTATTAATTATTATTATTATTCATTAAGAATTAAGCTGAAAAAGTGAGTTATAAAAATGTTTGTACCCAGAACTATCATACAGTAAACCGTTTCTTTCTGTTTGCTTCAACACCTTATTATTTAGAATAACAGCAGATCACACATATAGCAAACAGGATTATTAAAATGAACAAGGAACGTGCTTCACAAAGCAATTAATCCTCAGTAAAAAAGATTTTGTTTAAAATCCTGTGATTGCAGCCTCTTTGGAAATATGAGGGGATGGGGGCTAGTTCTATTATTTTAGTTTCTTCATTCTGTTAATCATATCTATCTGAATCTCACTCTACAATTTTCCTGCTATCAGAAAAGATTCTTAATACATTGTGATTAGCCTACTGGATGGAGATTTATAATTTATAGTCTATAAAAGAGTTCCATGCTGTTCTAAACAGTTATCTCCTTTATTATATTTCCATTATATGTTAATAACATAGGAGTGGGAGTATTTATTCTTATCACTGAATAAAAGCGTCATATTGGTTCATGAAGGGAAAAGTGCATTTCAAATGTCATATAGAGGGTAATTGTGAACAGAGGTATACAAACCAGTCATGGGTGGCACATTAATAGACCTGTGAGAGCTTGACAAAAAACTTAATGATGAACAAGCTTGCTTGGTTTCCAAAAGCACAACAAGATTTTGCACTTAGCCTAATTAAAATCATACTGTTAATTTCTTTTCACTCTTTTATTCATAATAGCCATTCAGGAAAAGACATTCTTTCTCTTTTAAGTCTTTATTTTTCCATTTATGGAAACACAGAAGGTTTCCTCCTTTCTTTACACTGGACTGGAATATGTAACATTGCTTTGTCTTGTTGACTTCCTCCATACAACAATCATTTATGTATTTTATACACAAAAATCTTTAGTTTGTTTTACAGAACCAGCCAGGTGAATCTTTTAAGGATGCACCTGTTACTTTAGTGAATAATATAAGTAATGGCTGTCAAATCTTTAATAATGCATTTAGAGTCTGACCCAAAGCCCATACAAGTCAACGGGAACCTTTACGCTGACTTCCATGGACCTTGGGTCAGGCTTTCAGTACATGGAAGGGGATATTTTTTGTTTGCATACATTGGCAGCTAAAATTAATATTATGCTTTCACTTGATGGGTAGCTATTATGTGACGCTAAACAAAGGAAAATCTCCACAATTTCATGCTGCTAAAACTACATTTTTATTGACTTTCCAGAACTTGAACAGCACAAAAGGAGTAGGATTTATTGTGAGTTCAGGCAACTATGATTTCTTTATCTATCATTTTTATTTTTCATTCTATCTGAATCTTGAATGAGTATTTGCCCAGAATAGGCTAGTAGTGTTAGTTGGCCATTTAACATAATGAGATTTTACAAGAAAATGTTATTTCATCCAACCACAGCCCAGAAATTTCAAATGTTATCTCTTCAAAACCTACCAAAATCCTTGCTGACAAGGTATGTGTCAACTTTGATCACTTCTTTCCCACTCAAATTACTCCCACAGCTAATTATTAATGCTAAAAACTTGTTCCCCATCATTTAGTCAATTTCACAGACATTCTTTTGATTCCTTTATCAGTATTAACTTCATCCATTCTCTGGCTGATCCTGTACAGGATTTAACAATAATTACATGGGAAAATAGAAAAACCAAACCACAAAGTCGTACAAACTGACATTGTGTAAGAAAATTCATTAACCTGCACTGGTTTGATTACCATGTTTTCACTCCTTATTTTCCCAGTCATTTATCTTAACAGAGTAGTATTGAAAGGGGGCGGGGTGGTGTCTGGGAAAAGGAATGATTTGGGCATGGAAGAAATGGTCTTCTACAAACCTGTAGAGTGCACAAACAAGTAAACAGCAATAACCTTTTACAAAAATTCATAAATCATGAATATGAGTAGTAATATGATCACTTCAAATTCACAGACTCATATGAATACTACAATAACTGAAATGGAAATGCTGCCAGCAACAGACCCAATGATTAAAAACAAGATAACAATACAGATGAATAACATCTGCAAAATCATTGTGGATTTGATGAGGTTTATTAGGCCAATATTTTATTTATACCTTGGAAGTGCTGGAAAGTGGCTTATTGAATACTCCAGTGCAAATCTTGGCAATACAGGTTCCTGAAATACTTACATTTCCATTGCAAATGGTAGGATTTTGTGTGCATCTATGTACATCTGGGCTCTCTTGAAAAGGGAATTTGCATATTTTTCTTATTCATAATGATTATTTTGTGTTGTTATTGGACTAGAATTGGGGTTGGAATTATTTGAGGTTTTTTCATAATTGAAGATTATTAATTTAGAATGATTTTGGAACAAGCAACCAGGGGAAACTTGTAAAGTACAAAATATACCATATTTCTATAGTCCATGATTCCAAACCAAAAACCAGCTATGGGTTTGATTTGTTTTTCCTTGGAAAACTGTGGGGCCAAATCCTGAGTGCCTGGAGCAACACAAAGGGGACCTAAAGATACCAAGAGAGTAGCTGAAGACTCCCTTGACTAGGTGCTGTAAAATCAGGTGGAACAAAGCCAGCTCTTCTCACCAGCAAAGAACAGTAGTATTTCTGGGTGAATTCAGGGAAGGAGGGGTCATTTCAATTTAGCCCCAATGAAAGGTTGAAGGTTCCATAACCACATAGGATTAGAAGAAGGCGCTATATACCATTTGAAAGTAGAGATTCCCAGTTTCCCAATGGCACACCAAGTGCTTGCTTCAAAGTCTTTCCAGTGTGGGATTACCCTATATTTTATTGATTAATTGATTGGTTTTGAAGAAAATTGATTTTTTTCCCAAAAGATTTGTTTTATCAACTTCTAAACAGGTAGCCATGTTAGTCTAGGTCAGCAAAACAAACAAGGAGACCTATGGCATTCTTAAAGACTAACAAATTTATTTATCGCATGAGCTTTCATGGGAGAAAATCCCACTATATCAGATGCTTTGAAGATGGCTTAAGTTACCCATCCTCAATGTGTCTGATGAAGTGGGATTTTCTCCCACAACAGCTCATGCAATAAATAAATGTATTAGTCTTTAAAAGTGCCACAGGACTCTTTGTATGTTTCATCAACAGTATCTTTAGTTGAAACCCATCTCTGCCTCAAAACAAAAAACAAACAAATAAAACACCCTAGAACATCTTTTGGGACATTTTTAGATAATGGGTATTTTTTACGGGATTAAATGACTATATTAATAATATATTTTCTGTATTTTGAATTCTGCACAGGTGGATATATGGTAATAGGAAAATCTGGTTTTACAAAGAAAGTAGTGTAAAAATACATCCAACGTATCTTTTTAGCTACCTCAAACTTTTTTTTCTCCCAGACATGCTTCATGACACACTTGGATTACACAAAAGAGTGACCTGACATGAATGTTTCATAGGCAATTGCTTACATAACTTGTACAATTTCTCTTGTCTTGGCCAAGGAGAGGTTGTATTCTCACCCTGCACTGACTTTGATTAAATCTTTATACCACACCATCATGTATATACATGCATACACACTATTTATTCATCCATATGCCTACTCACATAGCTTCCAATCCTTCAGTCTGGTGTAGGAGCCAAGATTCGGCTCCTGGCTTTATTTATCAGTGGTTGAATCTTTCAAACAATTAGCCTCAGAGCTGCTAATTCACTGGCATAAAGGTGGGGTTATTTTCCTGTGATCTCTATTAAACTGTGCAACATGCCAACATTTTAAAATAATACATAAAAACACAGGTGGGTACTTGCAAGAAATGGCTGATTACATTCTTCATCTGAAGCATCTGGAGTTGTAGACATTTAATATTCTTATTGTACTTCTCGAGGTAGCCTATTTTTTTTTCATAGAAGAAAGTCCTGATTAATTAAAAAGAAAGTCACAGAATGCCAATCTTTGGATTCTATTTTTTATTTTATTTGGTTATAAATAGAAGTAAGATTGAGAAATATTCAGGAAGAACAAGGGATACATCTAATATGATTGTCCCCCCCTGCAAACACCAGTTTTCTTCTCTGCAAAACTGAGCTGGAAAAACAACTTCAGGGCAAAGAACAAACCTCATTTAGGAGATCTGATACTAGATAAGACTCCAAATGCTGACTCTGAAATGGATAGAAATTAGGTTGGACAGATGAAATTAGTAAAGATTGCAAATGGTAAAATATTAAGAGGGACTCAGCTTTAGTAGATGAGACATCAAAACAAGGTAAAGCAAGGTCTGAATTAAGATAGAGCAGAAAAATAATACCACTTTTTTTTTAAATTAATTATAAAGAGAAAATAGAATGGAAAGAATGTTCTGTTAAATAATCTTTGGCAATCTCAATTTAGAATTTAGTGCACCGATCAGACTGTACATACTTTTTTTTTTACAATACAGTAACTTGTCTTTATACTGTTCAATATCCTTCAATAGAGAAAGATAAGCCAGCATAATGTATCATCAAAAGCTCAAATAACTGTCTATTAGGCCCACTTAAAATTTGCAGGAAGTTTGCTTAAATGCTTGAGAAATTTCAGGAAATTCTAATATGTGTTTTAAGGACAAATTGTTCCAGAACTGAAGAAAACACTATTATGCTGTTTATTTTTTTATACTTGTACTAGTATTTATAAATAAATTACTTTTTTTATTTTAGTCTTTCCCCCCAAAATTTCTTCCCAATTCTAAGAGATCTTTACTTCCCTGATAAAGTCTTCAAAATCTTCTAGACCTTCTTTCTTCCCTTCCTTTCTCTAATCCTATGATGATGTCATAAAAAATAAACAAGTAAACCATTGAATTATTTGTAACTTGCAGCCTTATTCCTATGGAAAGTCCTAAATTAATCCTGCTACATTAGACAAAGCACGGTGTCTGCATAGGTCTTCCTCTGCTATCTGTTGTGGAATAATTAGCCATGCAACCCTCTCTGGAATATTGTTTTTCTTTCTCTGTGAGTGAGGAACGACCATTGTCACTCATTGTTACTACTAGGAATAAAGCGGAGTTACCCAGGATCACCGACCACTGTTTGGATGCTGGACTGGGACCAGAAGAGTAGAGCGGACCCAAGTCCTCCCTTCCCTTGTTGCCAACCCCACCTTTGGACTGGACAGCCTGTTTTGTTTTTTGATTGCCCCAGCCAGAGAGCAGAGTTCTTTTACTCCACTGGGCCGCTGTTTTACTCTGTTTGCAGATTACTATGCTTGAAAAGTTTGCTGGATCTTGCAGAGCTCTGGGCATGCTGCCATGTAGATTTAAGAGCTTAACTGTGGTCCTCCATTTTAAAAAAAATGGCCTAATCATATCAGGCTAAGTACTGACTGTTTAGCTACAAAAAATCAGAGGAAATATCTATCAGAGTATTAGCTAGAGTAATTAGATGAAATTAAGGAAAATATGTAGTGGAGGATTAGGAAAATTTCCCAACTGCAATGAGAAACAATGGAAGCCAAAACATTTAGGACATTATACTATAATAGGGCAAACATAAGTATATGTACAATAGCAATCCAGGGCTGGCAAGAATTTGGCCTGGAAGGATTTTGTCATCTTTAGGCTCCGTGATTCAAAAATCATGAGTCTCATAGGCACACTGAGAGAATTGAGAAATAGGCATCTGTCACACCTGACTTATGCCACTCTATACTTTTATGTTCATAAGCATTTATATATATGCCTTTAAAATACTTAAAGTATATGTTTCCTAGAACACAAGATATATGATTTCACTCTTCTGTTGCAGCAAGAGATGAAGAAGGAGGATTTCCCAAAGAGAAACACACATCATGAAGACTGAATCCATTTAACGGAATGATGATATGATGTGAAATGATTGAAAATTCCAGCAGCCTCTAAAATGGAGTTTATGCTATTCACTCAAGCATAGCGATAGATTTCAGGGGTGGGGGGAGTGAAAATTGGATATGTTGTGATGGTTTGGTGATATAGTACAAAATAACTTGTTAGTCACAGTGTTTAAACCCCTCCTTCAGGACTGAAAATATTACCTCTTCGCTATCATTGTACAGAGTGGCGAGGCACTTGTAGAATTAGCAACACTTTGTATATATTCACTTCACTCTAGGCACTAGATGAGCATCTCAGAGGGAGAGTATAATCACAAACTTAAAAAGGCCCCAAATTAAAAACATTTGATCACTATTTAATTAAAGAAAATGATCTAAAACTACCCCAGTTAGCATTTTGTTTATTTCACCATGCTCTGCACACGAGAACTGTCTCCATTGTGGTTATCGCTTTCTAATGGCAGTGCAGCTTGCCATTTCATTGCTAAAAAGAATGCATGCCTGCACATTGTATTGCTCTGTCTTTGAGCTAAAGCGCTCCTAAAAGATGCAGCGTGACTTTTCATTGCACAATTTTAGAAATGATTGTTCATTTTTCAAAAGATGCTCAGATTCTAGAACTGTAAAACATAACAAAACAACACAACAAGAAAGGTGGGAGGATTTCCTTTCTGGTGTTGAAGTCTCCCAAATTATTAAAGAGAGACATACTAGATTAGCAAAGTGAGTAGCTAAAAATTCCAAAGAGAGTAATGCACTCCATGATTGTAGTACTAAGTGTCCAGTAGCTACCAATTGCAAAGAGATGACAGGGTGAGACGAGCTAAGCAGGATATGAAGGTGATTTTATGATAAAAGAAAATTAGCACTGGAAAATGAAAACAAACAAACAAAAAACAAAGGGAGAAGCATTTAAAGGAAGCACCGAGATAAAATTCTTAATGTGTCACTATATTCCTTTAAGACTTTTCCCATTCCACCTACTACACCATATTGAATAATAAAAGTTACTGGTTTCAGATTTACTTTAAAACTACATACTGTAGTCAAAAGAGCCCTTCAAAATGCTAACATGCAATAGGAAAGAACATTGTTAAATGATAATTCTTTCTTTGTGAACTAAAATACAGACACCGTAGCTACTAAAATGTGTAGTTAAGCTATCAAAGGTTCCTAAATGAAGAAAAACAAAATTATCCTTCCACATCGGGAATGTTTAATTTTCTCTTCAGAGTTGTGGTTTAAAAAAAAAATCCAAAAAATCAAAACACCACTCCAAAAAATGAGCATATTTATTTCTTCAGAATAAAAAGCCAGATTCTCAGCAAGTGTAAAACAGCCCCACTGAAGTGATTACAACTACTGTGATTTGCAACTAAGGATCTGGCCTCATCTGCCAAAACAATGAAGGAATATAAGATCTGCCATATGTGATCACTCCATACAGTCAAAAAAAATTAATACTTTAGTTCCAAAATTGCTCATCAGTTAATAATTGAGAGGAAGATGAGCCTCCAGTCCCATGCAGGTAGTATCTTCCTAGCCCCTGCAGGTAATGATCTTATTACTTGAAGTATGAGATTTGAACAACATCATTATTAGTTTACAGCACTTGGCAGTTATCAGAACCCTTGATCCAAAATTCAGTGGTAGAAACATTTTATTTTAATTGGAGGAGGGAAATGAGGGACATTTGTTTACAGCAGAGGTAGGCAAACTATGTCCTGTGGGATGCATCTGGCCTACAGGAGCCTTTCATGAGGCCCTCCAGCTGGGCGTGGATAGAACACAACAGCCAGTCCCTGCTCCTGGTTCCATCCCTTTCCCACCTCTCCGACCATGTGGGCCCAGCATTAGTGCCCTAGTTGCAGCATTGCGGCCAATCCCCCCTCCTGGCCCTGCCCCTCTTCCACTACATGGGCCAGTGACAGCCTGGCAGGAGCACAGCAGCTGCTCCTCACTCCCAACCCCACTCTTCTCCTACCACATGGGCCCAGTGGCAACCTGGTCAGAGTGCAGAGGTCACTTCCTCTTCCCAGCCCCACCCCTTCTGCCTGCTCCCCTCCTACCAAGTAGGCCCAGTGGTGCCATGACAAGAGCATGAGAGTTGCATCCCCCCCCCCCCTCTCCCAACTGTCCCTCCTAGAGGCAGATGTGGCCCTCATGTCAAAAATTTTGCCAGTCCACAGCCAGACCCCAGTCCACAGCAAAATTTTATGGGTCATAATGCATACCAGAAAAGCTGAAGAAACTATACCTGCCATTTTCTCTCATCAGTTCTACAAACTTTTTCTGCTTTAGGACATCATGGATTCCAGTATTACTACATATATTTTATTGTAATTACATATTTTAATTCCACTCTTATTAGGCACCAAGAAACAAATATTTAATATTTGAAGCACTAAAATAAATCTTGTTCCATCAGATTACTTTTAAATACATTTGTAAGGATGATCCAACAATTGACTCAAATGGGCTTTTTTTGTTGTTGTAGTGAGACCAATAAGCAATTACCTCTGGCATGGCTCAAACAAGCTTCACAGAATTCTAAACATAACTGCTGATTTGGATTTGATTACTTTGACTGAGATGAGGGAAGGGAAGAAGAGAGTGGATTTTTAATAGAATCTCAGTTAGACACATTAGGGGAGCTTGACTCTGTCAGTTTAAATGTACAAATCTAGCCTCAGCAAAACAACGTGTGCCAAGACGATGAATGAAACCTGGTAAACATTATAGTTAATTTATTGCCTGAAACAACAGCTCTTTTAATTGATTGACAAATGAACAGAAGCAAGGAAAAAGAAAAGTAAATGAAAACAATGCAGGAATAGACAGGTTTGTAATTGGAAATTGAAAAGGTCACTAAAAGTTGCTCAATGCAATTTATTTTAATTGAATCATTATTTTATGAAAATCTTTATCTGGAGTCTGAATATGGACAACACTAACTTTCATGCAACCTATTTTGTTTTGACTACTTTAAACATGAGTGGACACAGCAAATAGGGAGCTGTCTTATTTTTGAAACCAAACAGTGACAAAGCTACTCTATACAGGTGGGGATACAGTGGACCCAGCGAGAGCTCTTTCCAGAAATTATGTTTCTTTGGAATATTGTTTCCTTTATCAATAAATAAAAAGTTTACAAGATATAAATTTCAAAATTGCCTAAGTGACTTAAGGATCCTGAGTCTTATTTTGAAAAGTGACTTAGGATTTGTCTACATGAACGTTTAGTTGGTGGCAAGCTCAGGTGGGAATTTATACCACACTAGACTGCCACAGTCTAACTGTCCATGCGGACCCTGTCTAGACAGTGCTAGCAATTGATTAATGCACTTTAATTCCCATTTCAATTCAGAGTAGATGAAAGCACACTAAAAATCTCAGGCCTTGTCTACACTGATGGCAAATTCACCAGTTCGCTCTTCTGGGTTCAATTGAGCAGGCTGTCAAGACGCGCTCAATGGATCTGGAGTTCAATGCAACAACACCAGCCTCATAGGAAGAGTAAGGCTAAGTCGAATGGACGGCATTTCCATTCGACTTAGTGCAGTGTGGACAGGGAAGTAAGTGGGAGTTACTAAGTTAAAGGGAGATACGCAAGGTATTTTATATACCTACATATCTCCTTTAGATTGCCATGGAAAAGTGCCGCCAGTGTAGACTAGACTTTAGAATCATAGAAGATTAGGGTTGGAATGGTCTTCAGGAGGTCATCTAGTTCAATCCCCCTGCTCACAGCAGGGCCTACCCCAACTAAATCATCCCAGCCAGGGATTTCTCAAGTCACACCTTAAAAACTTTGAAGGATCTCCCTAGGTAACCCATTCCAGTGCTTCACCACCATCTTAGTAAGAAAGGTTTTCCTAATATTCCTAAATCTCTCCCACTACAACTCGAGACCATTGTTCCTAGTTCTGCCATTTGCCACTACTGAGAACAGGCTAGCTCCATCTTCTTTGGAACCCCTCCCTTCAAGTATCTGAAGTGTACTATCAAATCCCCCTCAT
>ML685831.1:9663924-9720827 GCA_007922175.1 Pelusios castaneus
TTGCCCATATTCTTTCTGTAGTGGGGGCCCCCAAAATGGACACAATACTCCAAATGTGGCCTTACCAGTCCAAAATAAAGGGAAATAATCACTGTCCTTGATCTACTAGCAATGCTCCTACTAATATAGCTCAATATACCATTAGCCTTTTTATGCTCAGAGCTCTGGATTATCATAGGGGTTTTAGGGGCTGGAGCCCAGGGCTCCCCTTTTGGCCAGGGTACAGGGTTTCAGCTCCTTTAGCCCCTCTGATAACCCCTCCCTGCCTGTCTCCTCCTTCCCCTTTAAAAGATGATCACTATTTTTGCCTTTTTCTAGTCATCCAGGACCTCCCCAATCATCACACATTTTCAAAGATAATGGCCAGTGGCTCTGCAATCACACCAGCCAACTCCCTCAGCACCCTCAGATGCATTGCAACCAGTCCCATGGGCTTTCTAAATAGTCCTGAACTTATTCATTCAATGCTGAGGGCTGTTCACCTCCTCCCCATTCTGTGCTACTCAGTTCAGTAGCCTGTGAGCTGACCTTGTCTGTGAAGACAGAGAAAAAAAAAAAAAGAAAAAAAAAGTATTCAGTACTTCAACATTTTCCATGTCAACTGTCATTAAGTTGCCTTCCCCAGGGACTGCAAACAGGGGAGTTTGCGAGGGAAGGAGAAGGAGAAGCCCTGAGAAGGAGGCGAAGGAGATCCCCTTGCTGAAGAAGCAAGGGAGAGAGTGAATTGCTGACTGTGTGCGCTTGTGCTTGTGTCTTTTTTTCCCACAGGTGATTTCTGTGAATTGTCAGTTACTGTGTGAGTTGGGATTGTGATTGTGTGATTGTCTGGGGGCTGTTTGTACCATTGTTCTCTGCTCAGCCCTGCTCAGCTCAATCAGCCTTGTGATCACCCTTCCCCTGTGTGCTTAACGAGGGGCAGGGGCTGACCCAGGCAGAGAAGGCCTTAAAAGCCAGTGGCTGAGCGACCAGGGGGAGCTTGCAAACAGGGACTGCAAACAGGGGAGTTTGCGAGGGAGTTGGTGGGAAGTTTGTGGTTTGTGTAGCTACTATGGTGAAGAGGACCCGCACCGCTTGTGCCAGCACTGCTACTGTCTCCTCCACCTGCGCCTGTATCCAGACAGACATACTGACCATGGATATCTCTACCCAGATCCTGGCGTGGACTTGCAAGGACTGTGGCCTGCATTTCCCACTCTCAGATGGTCAGGCTGGGGAGATCATTCAATGTGACAGGTGTCTCCTGGTGGAATCTCTCAGGAAGCAGGTGGGGGAGTTACAGGAGGAGGTGACCAGGCTCAGGAGTATCCATGCCCTGGAGAAGTTCCTGGATAGCATTCATGAGGAAACATGCAAGGATGAGGAAACTATCCAGAGGCAAAGGACTGCTGCCACACCCTCGGAGAAGGATGGGATGGCTCAAGCAGAGGGTGGACACTGGCAGCTGGTTACTTCTGGCAGCAGACAGTGCTCCATCCCTGCTCCCATCCCACCCTCCGTTGTGGTAAAGAACCGCTACGCAGCACTACAGACAGGAGATGATATGGAAGAGGAGAAGCCATGCACCCCCGAGGTTGGGAGGATCACAACCATCACACCCAGGAGAAAACGTCGGGTTGTGGTGGTTGGTGACTCTCTTCTGAGGGGGACGGAGGCACCCATCTGTCACCCAGATAAGGCTTCTCGGGAGGTATGCTGCCTGCCAGGCGCCCGTATCCGAGACGTTATGGAGGGATTGTCGAGAATCATCCGTCCCTCTGACTACTACCCCATGCTACTCATCCATGTGGGAACCAATGATACTGCGAGAGGTGACCCTCTGCAGATCAAAGGTGACTACAGGGCTCTGGGAGCACGGGTGAAGGAGTTCGGTGCACAGGTGGTGTTCTCCTCGATCCTCCCGGTCAAGGGTAGGGGCCCGAGCAGAGACAGATGCATCCTGGAGGTGAATGCCTGGCTGCGGAGATGGTGTTACCAGGAGGGCTTTGGCTTCCTCGACCATGGGGTGCTGTTTCAGGAAGAAGGACTGCTAGGCAGAGATGGACTCCACCTATCCAGGAAGGGAAAGAGCATATTTGGAAGCAGACTGGCTAACCTGGTAAGGAGGGCTTTAAACTAGGTCCGAAGGGGGAAGATGACCAAGACCTACAGGTAAGTGAAACTGAGGGAAACCTGGGGGAAGGGATGGAACTTGGGGGATGCTGGGGCTGTAACAGCAGGAATAAAAGAGAGGGTAATTGGAACTGGGGGGGAGGATCAAATAATTGTTTTTTTTTTCCTGATAAAGTCATAATACCTCAGTCGAGTGGGGAAGGAGGACACCGGGAGAAATTGCAAGGGGGAAGATGCGACAGGAGGGAGAATCGACAGGGCAAAGTAGGGCAATGGGCCCGGTATCTTAGGTGCCTGTACACAAATGCGAGGAGCCTGGGAAACAAGCAGGAAGAATTGATAGTACTGGCACAGACAAGGAACTATGATATAATTGGAATAACAGAAACGTGGTGGGATAACTTGCATGACTGGAGCACTGCCATGGATGGATATAAATTGTTCAGGAAGGACAGGCAGGGAAAAAGGGGGGGAGGAGTAGCGTTATATGTAAAAGAGCTGTATGACTGCTCGGAGCTCCACTATGAAAGTGGAAACAAGATGGTTGAAAGCTTGTGGGTTAAGTTTAGGGGAGAATGCAACAAGGGGGATGTTGTGGTGGGTGTCTGCTACAGACCGCCAGACCAGAAAGAGGAGGTGGATGAGGCGTTCTATGGACAACTAACAGAAGTTTCCAGATCATCGCAGGCCCTGGTTCTTATGGGGGACTTCAATTATCCTGATGTCTGCTGGGAAGATAATACAGCAGTGCACAGGCAATCCAGGAAGTTTTTGGAGAGTATTGAAGACAACTTCCTAGTACAAATGCTGGAGGAACCAACTAGAGGCCTTGCACCTCTAGACCTATTGCTCACAAACAGAGAAGAATTGATCGGGGAAGTAGAAGTAAATGGCAACCTGGGCAGCAGCGACCATGAGATGGTAGAGTTCAGGATCCTGATCAATGGAAGGAAGGAAAGAAGCAGAACACACACCCTGGACTTCAGAAAAGCAGATTTTGGCTCCCTTAGGGAGCTGATGGGCAGGGTCCCATGGGAAGCTGATCTGAAGGGGAAAGGTGTCCAAGACAGCTGGCTGTATTTTAAAGAAACCCTGTTAAAGGCACAGGAAGATAACATTCCGATGTGCAGAAAGAACAGCAAATGTGGACGGCGACCAGCGTGGCTTAGCAGGGAACTCTGCGGGGAGCTGAAACATAAAAGGGAAGCTTACAAGAAGTGGAAGCTTGGACAGATGACAAGGGTGGCATATAAAGATATTGCTCGGGACTGCAGGGATCAAATCAGAAAGGCCAAAGGACAATTGGAGTTGCAGCTAGCAAGAGATGTGAAGGATAACAGAAAGGGGTTCTATAAGTATATCAGCAACAAGAAAAGGATCAGAGGTGGTGTGTGTCCTTTACTGAATGGGGCAGGCATCCTCGTGGAGGATGATGCGGAAAAGGCTGAAGTACTCAATGCTTTTTTTACTTCAGTCTTCACAGGGCGGGCCAGCTCCCAGGCTACTACACGGGGTAACACGGACTGGAGAGAAGAGTGGCCCTCGGTGATGGAAAGTCAGGTTAGGGAACACGATGAAATTGGATGTGCACAAGTCCATGGGGCCGGATGAACTGCATCCGAGGGTGCTGAGGGAGTTGGGGGAAGTGATTGCAGAGCCGCTGGCCATTATCTTTGAGAACTCGTGGCGAATGGGGGTGGTCCCGGAGGATTGGAAAAAGGCAAATATAGTACCTATCTTTAAGAAAGGGAAAAAGGAGGATCCGGGGAACTACAGACCGGTCAGCCTCGCCTCAATCCCTGGGAAAATCATGGAGCAGGTCCTCAAGGAATCCATCCTGAAACACTTGGAGGAAAATAGAGTGATCAGGAACAGTCAACATGGATTCACCAAGGGCAAATCGTGCCTGACCAACCTGATTTCCTTCTATGATGAGATGACTGGATTTGTGGATGCGGGAAGAGCCGTTGACGTGATATACCTTGACTTTAGCAAGGCTTTTGATACGGTTTCCCACAGCATTCTCATTGGCAAGTTAAGGAAGTATGGGTTGGATGAGTGGACCGTAAGGTGGATCGAAAACTGGTTAGATCAACGGGCTCAGCGGGTAGGAATCAATGGCTCGATGTCTGGTTGGCAACCGGTAACGAGTGGAGTGCCCCAGGGGTCGGTCCTGGGGCCGGTTCTATTCAACATCTTCATTAATGATCTTGATGATGGAATAGACTGCGTGCTTAGTAAGTTTCCGGATGACACCGAGTTGGAGGGAATGGTAGATACTCTGGAGGGCAGGGACAGGATCCAGAGAGACTTGGACAAATTAGAACACTGGGCCGAAAGAAACCTCATGAGGTTCAACGAGGACAAGTGCAAAGTCCTGCACTTAGGACGGAAAAATCCCATGCACTGCTACAGGCTGGGGGCCGATCAGCTAAGTAGCAGCGCTGTAGAAAAGGACCTGGGAGTTATGGTGGACGGGAAGATGAATATGAGCCAACAGTGTGCCCTTGTTGCCAAAAAGGCCAATGGCATATTAGGCTGCATCAGTAGGAGTATTGCCAGCAGATCGAGGGATGTGATAATTCCCCTCTATTCGACACTGGTCAGGCCGCATCTGGAGTACTGTGTCCAGTTTTGGGCTCCCCACTACAGAAAGGATGTGGACAAATTAGAAAGAGTCCAGCGGAGGGCAACAAAAATGATTAGGGGGCTGGGGCACATGACTTATGAGGAGAGACTGAAGGAACTAGGCTTATTTAGTCTACAGAAGAGAAGACTGAGGGGAGATTTGATAGCAACCTTCAACTACTTGAAGGGTTGCTCCAAAGAGGAGGGAGCTAGGCTGTTCTCGAGGGTAACAGAGGACAGAACAAGGAGCAATGGTTTCAAATTACAGCTGGGGAGGTCAAGGTCGGATATTAGGAAAAACTTTCTCACTAGGAGGGTGATGAAGCATTGGAATGGGCTATCTAGGGAGGTGGTAGAATCTTCATCTTTGGAGATTTTTAAGGCTCGGTTAGACAAAACTCTGGCTGGGATAATTTAGGGGGAGTGGTCCTGCTTTTTAGCAGGGGGTTGGACTAGATGACCTCGTGAGGTCCCTTCCAACCCTATTATTCTATGATTCTGTAAGGGACCCACACATTCTCAGAACTTCTTGCTAATATACCTTTAGAAATCCTTTTTGTGGCTAATCAAGGAGGACTCCAATTGTGCTTTGGACTTCCTGATTTTACTCCTGTATGTTAGAGCAACATTTTTATATGCCTCTCCGGTCACTTGACCAAGGTTCCACTTCCTGTAAGCTTCCTTTCCATGTTTAAGCTCACCAAACACTTCTTCATTAAGCCAAGCTGGTCACCTGTCATATTTGCTATTCTTTATGCACACTGGGAAGGTTTGTTCCTGCACACTCAACAAGGATTCTTTAAAATACAGCCAGCTCTCTTGGATTACTTTCCCCCTCATATTAGACTCCCAAAGGATCCTACCCATCAGCTCCCTCAAGGAGTGAAAGTCTGTTTAGAGTTCCAGAAGGGAAGCTATGTTCGTTTATTTCAACAAAAGAAACAGGTAGTCCTGTGACACTTTTAAAGACTAGCAAGTTTATTTAATGCATAAGGTTTCATGGGCATAATCCCACTTCCTCAGTGCGCTAGGAAAGGAAGATGATGTTTGTCTGTATCTGAGCAAGTTTTTTCATGAAGCTGATGGATTTCCATTTCATACAGTTAAACTCAGTGATTTGCATGGTGACAAGTTCCAGAGTGGGATTATGCCCACAAAAGCTTATGTATTAAATAAATTTGTTAGTCTTTAAAAGTGCCACAGGACTCCTTGTTTGTTTTGTTTTGAGTAGGAAGTCTACACAGACAGTGTGCATGGCAGGCAGTTTGCACAATTAACTGTTTATATAGACAAGCCTGTAGACACTTAGTAGCTTGAATCCTACTGACTTTGAAAATGGGACTTAGATACTTTAGATTTTACCCATTGGCTTTAGAAATTCTCAGATGAAATAAATACTTTTCAAAAGAGGGCAGAAATCTTCATGATTTAAAGATAAAGAAACTGTGATACCATGCAGAGTCATTAAATTATTTACCCAAGATCACAAATTTACCTTGGAATACTACCTAGATCTTCTGGCTTTTAGTCCCTGCTTTATCCACAAGCTAACTTAATATTAGACCCTTTTGAGCAGACCACTGTTTCACCAAAAGCACCATTACTATATGCAATTATGCAAATTAGAGATGGAGAAGATCTATTACATCTTCCTGTCAACCTCCCTCTCAAATGAAGTGTCCCCACTGTACATTTTCTAATGTTACGGATAATCCCATCTAAAGCTTTTCCTCCTGATATTCAGCTTACATTTTTAACCCAATTTGAAATCTTTTAGCCTACCTCCAGATAGTAAGGATCAGATCTGGGCAGAAAATAGAAATTGTGTTTTGCAGAGGATTTTGAGATTTCAAAGTATATTTTCATTCTGATTTGGAATAAAACATATACATTTTGAAAAACAATGTTAAAGAAATAATTTTATAAAAAGAGTTTCAAATCATTTAATTTTAATTCTGACTTTTTATTATAAAATATAACAAAATTTAATGTTTCAAAAGAAAGTCAATTTGAAATGAAAAAATGTAAATGTTTCACTAAAAATATAGAAACATCATGTTTTGACAATGACAGAACATATTTTTATTTTATTTTCCTGCTAGACATCATTTCATAAAGTGTTTTGATTTTGACAAAAATGCATTTTCCAATGGAAAACTATTCTGTCAAGTTTTTCTGACCAGCTGTATTTTGAACAGCTCATCTAATAAGGGAATTGAAATCAATCCAAGTGGCAAACTTCCTGGCACAAAAAAACAAATACTTAATTACTAATGCTGATTACTTGAGGGATCACTTGGTACAACTGTGAAAACTGAAACAGAGGAGATCCCATCACAATTTGTTAAAAACCCATTCAGACATTTATGAAAAGCAAACACAGAAATTCTTTAAAATCATGATCAGTTCATGTGCAGTTCACCCACAGTAAAATATACCAAATTCATTATATTGTTCAGAATATATAGTTAGCTCAGTTCTACTGTTCAGAATGAACAGGAGGCTAAAGATGTAGCGTAGAGCCAGTCTTATGCCAGTTTTTCTATTTCTTTCTCTGTAGTAGCAAGGAACAGAGCAGAACATAGAAACAGCAGCACCTATGGCAGGAGTTACCGGAAGAACGGGAGTTTATACAAATACAAGGTTTTTGCCAAGAACAAGGAAGACATATGGCTTTCTTCTAAGAATAGTGCAGCTCCTCATCAATTTTGTTGCTTTTCTCAAGTTGGTCAATATCTCCCTAATAATACAGTGTACACATAAAAGAAAGCATCACTCAATTTGTGGTCTCACCACAGTAGTACACAGGACTTACCTCTCTGCTCCGTGAAGTGATATTTCTGTATAAACAGATCAATATTGCAATATTGCTTTTAAAAAAAAATGTTATTGTATTGCATCAGAAACTGTTTTCCAAATTGTCATCCTTTACTGGCTCTAGGATTCCTTTGGCCATTTCTCTTTCTCAGGTTCCTTCCCTTCTGAAATGATGTTGGTGCATTAGCTTTTTATATTTATTTGTATATATCTCCAGGTGCATTAACTTTGTATATTTCAAAGATGAATCCCATTTTGTTATTTCCTCTGCATGTGATAATAATTTATTCCCTGACTGCTTTGGATAGCTCCAACAATGCACAGCTGCTGTGAACGCCTTTAACCTGGTCAGCTGATGTGAGTTTACGGCTATTGTGTGTCAACAGAGCAGGGCAAAGCAGCTGGAGCCTAACTGAGGATCTGGCCCTTGAAGTCTCTTTTTATTAGTTCTCTGCATTTAACTGTATTTGCATCTCCTCGCAGTTGATTAACATCTGTAGATGTCATTGGCATGACACTTAGTCCCTTTGTAGATCATAATGAAGATGTAAAATAAGATCAGTCTTGACTTCTTTCCTTCATTATGCCACTGAACACATTCCAACAACTTGGTACATTGCTGTCTTGATACGCTGTTTATGATTCTGTGGCCAATTTTCAGTCCACTGGCAAAGCTCTTAATCATGCTAATATGAATATTTAGAAAGATTTCCTAGGACATAGAATCCACTGCTTTATGAACACTAATGTATATCATATACCACCTTCTTTTTAGTCATTAAGGCCCAGATCCAGCAAAGATTTATACATAAGCTTAACTTTATGCATTGCAAGGAGGACTTCCATGGAATCGCTCAGTGTATAAAGTTAAACACATGCATAAATATATGTAGGACTGGGGACATATTTTTAAAGGTATTTAGTGTTTAAAAATGCAGATCAGCACCTACTGGGGTTTTCAAAAGTGGTTCAGCACCTAAACTTCATTCAAATCAATGAGAGTTGAGCATCTAAATCTCATTTCAATCAATGGGAGTTAGGAGCCTGCAGACTTCTGAAAATCACCTTAGGTGCTTGTATACAGCTTTACGCACGTAAATACCATGAAAAATTTGACCCTATGTTTCTAATTCTGTTTAAAAGAGATTCAGTCTTTTCTAGGGCTGTCAAGCAATTTAAAAAAAATTGTGATTAATTGCACTGTTAAAGAATAATAGAATACCATTTATTTAAAGATTTTATAAAGTTTTCCATTTTTCCAAAAATATTGATTTAAAAGACAGCCAATACAAAGTGTACAGTGCTAAATTTAGTTATTTTTATTACAAATATTTGCACTGTGAAAAACAATCAAAAGAAACAGTATTTCAGTTCACCTCAGACTGGTTCTGTAGTGTAATTCTTTATAATGAAAGTTCAACTTATAAATGTAGACTTATGCTAAAAAAATAACTATACTCAAAAATAAAACAAAGTAAAACTTTAGAGCCTAAAAGTCGACTCAGTTCTACTTCTTGTTTAGTCAATTGCAAAGACAAACAAGTTTGTCTACTTTTACGGGTGATAATGTTGCCCACTTCTTATTTACACTGCCGCTTGAAAGTGAAAATAGGTGATCACATGGCACTAGTTGGTATTGCAAGGTGTTTATGTGCCAGGTATGTTAAATATTCATGTGCCCCTACATATTTTGGCCACCATTACAGAGGACATAATTACATGCTGATGACAGGTTTTGTTCGATAAACAATCCAAACCTGGTTGGACTGACATACATTCATTTGATGGCAGCAATAGAAGGCAGGTTGATGGATGGGTGGATGGATGGATGGTTAATTTGAGTTCTGTAGATTCTGCATTGGGGAAACACTGTGCTATTTAAGACTTCTGAAGCACGTTCCACATTTCATTCCTCTCAGATTTGTGAAAGCATTTCAGATTCTTAATCCTTGAGTCAAATGTTGTAGCTATCTTTAGAAATCACACATTGGCACCTACTGTCTTTGCTTTTTGTTAAATCATCAGTGAAAGTGTTTTTAAATCAAACAACATGTGCTAGGTTATCAACTGAAACTGCCATAATGCAAAATATATACTAGAAAGCTAGTAAAACCACAGAGTAGGTGCATCTACACTTGTAAATTAAGTCAATTTAAGCAGGCTTAAGTCAACTTAATTTACTCTGTGTCTACATTTGAGTTTCCTTAATTCGACTTAAGCAGTTCCTTAAGTCAAATTAAGGAAAAGTTAGTTCAAATTAGTAAATCCTCCTTTTACTTTAAACTAACCCTTAATTCAAACTAGTTAGTTCGAATTAAGTCAATGTGGCCATGTTAGTTCGAACTAACTGCTTAATTTGAACTAACTGGCACATTGAGCTTAATGCAACTGACTAATTTGAACTAAGCAAGTGCCATGTATGTAATTCAAACTAACTAAAATTAGTTCGAATTAGTTAGTTCAAAATTGAGTTGAAAATTTAATTAATGAGTTAGTTTTTTAGCAAGCTTCATCAGCATAGCAGCATGTTCTTGGAATGGTGTCTGAAGACTGAAGGGTCATATGAATGTCTAGCATATCTGGCACATAAACACCTTGCAATGCTAGCTACAACAGAGCCATGGGAACTCCTGTTCACACTTTCAGGTTACACTGTAAATAAGAAGGAGACAGCATTATGGCCTGTAAATGTAAACAAACTTGTTTGTTTTAGGGACTGATTGAACAAGAAGTAGGACTGAATTGACTTATTGGTGCTAAAGATTTACATTGTTTTGTTTTTGAGTAAAAAAAAAAAATCTACATTTGTACATTTGTATTATTGCCCTTATATAAATCCATGGTACGCCCACATCTCGAATACTGTGTACAGATGTGGTCTCCTCATCTCAAAAAAGATATTCTAGCACTAGAAAAGGTTCAGAAAAGGGCAACTAAAATGATTAGGGGTTTGGAGAGTGCCTCGTATGAGGAACGATTGAAAAGGCTGGGCCTCTTCAGCTTGGAAAAGAGGAGACTGAGGGGGGACATGATAGAAGTATATAAAATTATGACTGATGTGGAAAAAGTGGACAAGGAAAAGTTGTTTAAATACTCCCATAATACAAGAACCAGGGGTCACCAAATGAAACTGATAGGTAGCAGGTTCAAAACAAATAAAAGGAAGTTCTTCTTCACACAACGCACAGTCAACTTGTGGAACTCCTTACCTGAGGAGGTTGTGAAGGCTGGGACTATAACAATATTTAAAAGGGAACTGGATAAGTTCATGGTGGCTAAGTCCATAAATGGCTATTAGCCAGAAAGGGGTTAAGAATGGTGTCCCTAGCCTCTGTTTATCAGAGGATGGAGACGGATGGCAGGAGAGTGATCACTTGCTCATTGCCTGTTAGGTTCACTCCCTCTGGGGCACCTGGGCACTGGCCACTGTCGGTAGACAGATACTGGGCTAGATGGACCTCTGGTCTGACCCAGTACGGCCTTTCTTATGTTCTTATGTTCTTAAGTTGCACCTTCATAATAAAGAGATTGCACTATAATACTTTTATGAGGTGAAATGAAGAATAGTCTCATTTTATTGTCTTTTTAAAGAACAAATATTATAATAAAAATAATAATATAAAGTGGGCACTGTGCACTTCGTATTGAAATAAGTATATTTGAAAATATAGAAAAACATCTAAAATATTTATAATAAATTTAAATTGGTATTTTATTATTGTTTAACAGAGTGATTAAACTGTGATTAATTGCAATTACTTTTTTAATTGAATTAACTCAAAACAAATTAATCGCTGGAGTTAATGGAGATTGACAGCCCTAGTTTTTTTATCATATTAATTATGGTTCTACTGTCCTCTACTACACTTCCCCTCTCTTATACTATCTGTTCCTTTACTCCAAAGTGATCAAAAGTACATTTATGGAATAGTAACTGGCAATAATTTCCTTAATACCCAAGGATGAATAGCATCAGTAATGTCTTTTTATGCATGTTCAAATTGTTCAACTATTCCATATCCTCTTCTTTATCATCAAATATTTTACAAGGTCTTCCTTGTCTCCTAATTGCTCAGCTTCTTTATTTTTCTAGATAGACAAGTTTTTAGAAGTTCTCTAACTCATCTGTTTTTGAGTTATTAATTTACTCCATCTCATTTATAAATTGACTTATTTTCCTCTAATTTTCTTTTATCTCTGACAGATACATAAAAAATAATTAAATGTACATCAACCCCTACATTCTTGATTACTTTACATTTTCTCTACAAATGTTAATACACGGTATATTCTTGTTATTGCCCTGCTTTTCAATTTCTGTTGTATGTCATCTTCCTCTTTCATGCAGATTTTTCAATAATCTCTTGCATTTTTCTTCTTCTATTCACAGCTCAGGATACAGAAAACTCAATTGTTTTAGGCCCTTCATTGGTAATAGGTAATGGAATCTCTTTGGGTGCGTCTACACTTGTAAATTAAGTCAACTTAAGCTTGCTTAAGTCGACTTAATGTACTCTGCGTCTACACTACACTTTCCTTAAGTCGACTTAAGCAAACTGCTTAAGTCGACTTAAGGAAAATTAAGTCGACTTCGTAAAACCTTGTTTTAAATCGACTTTTGGCTTAAGTCAACTTTAGAAAGTCGACTTAAGCCAATGTAGACCTGGAGTAGCCCTAAGTTGACTCTAAGTTGACTTAGGGCTCTCCAGGACTCCCCCACTGCCCTCTCTGCCAGGGGGGTGGCACAGGGAGAGCCTGGCATGCCCCCCCACAGGGCAGGGCAGAGCCCTGGCCACCCTGCCCTTATGCCCTGCCAGGGTCTCTGTCCCCCTTTGCCCCATTGTAACTAGGTACAATGGGGCAAAGGCTGAGACCCCTGGCACTTGGCAAGGGGTGCCCCCCCCACCACCACCGTGGACCAGTCCCAGGTCCACCTAGCCCCTACAAGTCAACCTAGGCGTCCAGTGTGGACGCTCTAGGTCGACTTTGTAGGGTCCCCCAAAAGTTGACTTAAAATTTAAGTGCAGACATGCTAAGTCGACTTAAATTCACAAGTGTGGACATAGTCTTTTAGTTTAAGTAATAGAATTTTTGGAGTAGGAATTCAAATTGGTAATTCAAAACAAACAAACAATTTCAGATTGGGTCTGTCCAGAAACAGAAAATTCTGATTTTTTCCCGAAAATCAAAAAGAACTGATAAAAGTTTTGTCAAAGCAAATTAAATGTTTCTTTCTCTGCTAGTTAAGAGTCACAAAAAATGTGGTGGTAATAGACTCATTTCTCTTAGCCCAGTGGTTAGGGCATTCATCTAATTTATAGGAACCAGGATTTCCTTCCATTCTATGTGTGATGTAGAGAAGGATTATTAATCGGCTAATCTACCTCTCAAAAGAGTGCTTTACCCACTGGGCTATGAGATAGTCTGGGACTGGTTTCCCCTGTTGAAGGTCTTCTATAAAAGCAAATAGTCATTGGAGGAGGAAGACTAGAAGCTGGTCTCCCAGATGAGCAACTTAATCACTGGATTGATGGGTATATGGCAGTCTTCTCTCCTTATTCATCAGTGACACATGGGCCCCCCAAAAACATTTTGAGTTGAAACTATTCAGGAGATATATACCAAATTCATGAATAATTGTGGATCAATTGAAACTTTGTGTTTGTCAAACTAGTCATCAAAAAAATTGCCCATCTCTAATAGGAATGTCTGAAATGTGTCCTCATTCTTGCTTTAAAGCCCCACATACCCATTCTCTGTAGCATTGTGGTGGCCATGAAGTTTGTAGATAGTCACTAACTTGTCATAGCCATTAAAAAACAAAAAAAAAAACCCTTATATTTGTAAAATATATCAAGTGGCTTCTATTGTTTATTTTATCCATGTTATATAGTTTTAGAGCTATACAATCCTTTGGTGTCTAAGACAGCATATCTTTTTAATATTTTCCTGCTTCAACTAGTTAAACAAAAACACATACCTTTAATAGCAGAGATTTTTTCCCAGACTCATTTTAAATTAATTTATTATTATTAAATATTTCCTTGCAGTAGCACTCAAATGTCCTTTTAAGAATTAGGACCCAATTGTGTTAGCAGCTGTACAAACACAAAAGTGAAAGATGTTCCTTACTCAGAAAGCTTTTGGGTCTTTTTTTAAATAGAAAACTGATTCTTTTGAGAAACCTTCTGATTTCTATACAGAGAATACATTTATTTAATATAAAACTTCTTTTAACTTCAAAAAAGTATTGTTTTTTTCACAAATAAAAATATATAAGAATTGTTATAAGAAGCAGTATGGCTATATGATGATGATGACAATAATATACCTGATATGCCATATAAATGCTAATTATTGTTATTACTGTGTGCCATAGACATGGATAGCAGTATGTAACATTGCACAGTTTGCAAAATGAAAACTGAAGTACAAACAGCTTCATAACAAATGGTTATTCCTATGCATTGTTAATGGAAAAATAGACCATAAAGCCGAAGTTTGCAATCACAGGAAGAATGGATGAATGTATTTCTGAAGGACTTCATACATTATGTATTCTACATTATAGTTCTTAAATACAAAACAATGGACTAAAGTAGTTTATCTAAAAACATATGCGCAAGAGAACACTCTAATCCTTATTCATATTCCATTACATTTACCAAGCTTGCTCTATTTCCCAGTAACTTACTGAGGTAGGAATCAAAATGAGAAAGTTCGTAATGGAGATTGGCAAGAAGCATAACGTAAAAATTCTAGGCACTAGGTGAAATTAATATAATCAATAGCCAACTTGATGTAATCCAAACTTAGAGTCACTCTGTTTTACCTTAAGAGTTAGCAGGAATGAAAAATAACAGTAAAGTGTTAATCAATAATTAAGTCTGTCAGAGTTTCTCCTCTTCTCCAGCAAAAATTAGTATGGATTGAATGACAGAGGAATCTATCAAAGAGGTAGAGGAGCAAAGAACAGTGAAAAAGAATAAGAGGGTGAGTCCATCTCCAAACCCCTCAGGCTGTTCCAAGGAAGAAAATTCACAACCATATTCAGTTAAATATAGATATTGGGGGAGGAGAGGAAGGATACAGAATAGGAGAAAAAAAGGGACTCTGAAAAAATCAGTTTCCAGTGAGTAATTTTTTTCTGGCAAGTTCCTATGTCTCCTACTCTTCTGCAGAACTATTATAGCAAGGGGATATGCAAACTGGAACAGTTTAACCGACATTGGTTTTTGCAGAGGATTTGAGGCCCACTAAGGAGCTATTGCTGAATATGTGAGATGAACACCAAACTGCAGTAGGAAGAAAACAAGTCCCAAGAAAAGGCATTTCCAACCCACACTGAAGTTCCAAAGGCCCAAGGAAAGATTTTGGGGAGCTTGGTATGTATCTGGAGGTAAACAGGTCTTGTGTAGAGTTTCCCATACAAGACAGAAAGACTTTTTTAAAGTCACATATCCCCAGAATAAGAGAAACATTGATTAATTAGAACACCCATGAAGACTAGGGCAAGGAGTTAATCTCATTGCTTCTAGATGTTTGGATTTGGATCGCAGAACGATTTCCAGCGTTAACAGCCATTCAAAGGGTATACCTACACTGGCAACTTAGGTTAACTTAAGGATGCTTAAGTCGACCTACAGAGAGCCACGTCCACACTGAGCTTTTCTTAAGTTGACTTAAGCACTTCCTCAAATCGACTTAATAACAGTTTGAGTTGACTTAACACCACCACCTCTGAAGGTTGACTTAAGCCTTAAGTTGATGTCTTAAGTCGACTTAAAGCCAGTGTGGACGGGGAATAGTGCTAAGTTGACCTTATTAAGTCAACTTAGGGCTACTGTGGACAGTTATGTCTACTGTTAAGTCGAGTTAACAATGTTGACTGAAGTCGACTTAAAGTGTAGCCACTCTGTTAAGTTGACTTAGCAGAGTTGACAACTTTAAAAGTGTAGACATAGACTAAGTGCCTACTGTGTGTCCTTGGGGCTCTGTCAGAAAGGACAGATTTGTTTCAGTCAGACAGTGCAGCAAGCAGTCATCTCTCTGAACTACTAAGGGAACATAAGAAACCCCGGAGTCACTTTCATGCATTAGATGTCAGAAGTGCCATGATTTTTTACATGAAGAGAAACATAAGAATTTTTAACTGATAACTTTTGTTCATTTCTTTTGAAGGGAGAAAGAAAAGGTATAAGAACACATACATTATGCTATGCTACCCTATGGATTATCCATTTCCAGAAAAAGCTACAACTGACCCCACCAGAAACATTGCTGTCATCTCCTGCGAAATGAAGGCTAACATTTCTTGCAGCAGGACTCCAATGCTGCTCTGTGGTCTTCCCACTCATAGTTTTACTACATCTTGTACTGTAGACATTTTGGCAGCTGCGGATATACCTTTTCACAAAGCCATTCTAGACAAATAATTCTTCCCTGCTGTCCTTGAGAGAATACTAAACTGATGCCATCAGGTTGAAGTTTGACCTTGCTCATTTCATTACTCTCCCTCTGCTGCCCCAATCTAAAGTAGTATTTCTCAAAGGCCAATGTCCAGATTGTTTTTTTCACTTCAGGTAAGATCTGTGACTACACTCATATGTAGACAAAGATATTTTATATTTGTTCATATAAATTTAGTTATGATACATTTTTGAGGGGAGGGGCAAAGGTTGTGTGTGTGGTGGTGGTGGGGGGGCTACCTGATATTTATCTGGAATTCTATAATATGATGTATAGGTATATCCAATTAAGTTGTCTCAAAATACCAATAAATGTCCAACAAAACCACTGAGTCGCAAATCCACTCACATTTTGTCACCATATAAACACACAAATATATAACAAAATGTGAAAAACAGCAAGCACCAACACTGTGAGAAATTTAAAAAAAAAAGAAAAACTTAAAAGAGAGCAATTATCTCAAACATAGAGGTTGAAAAATGTGACTACTGAAGTCAATAGGAGTTTTGCCTCTGACTTCAGTAAGCAAGAGTTTCATCCAGAAGCATAAGATCAAACACAGCACTCTTGTGTACAACACTCAACTTCAGTGAACATTTTGGGAAGTAAGGGCTATTCATCAAGGTAAAGATTTGAAATTCAAACCTCAATAACCAGGAGATTTCTCTTTTTAATTCTGATTTTTATTTATTTATTTATTTATAGTAGTAGTAGTAGTTACAGTAATATTGGCTTTCCTCTGAAGTATTAGAATTGGCCACAACTGAATAAGAGATATCAGATAGTGTGGAAAAGCACACTGAATTTTCTTTCTAGATACCTGTCTAATGTGTTTTGCTCACATGTTCAGGATCATGCTGATTGCCGTATCGGGGATTGGGAATAGAGCTTGTTGGAAATTTTCCTACAAACCTCTGCTCTGACTCTGTTCTGTCAGAAAATACCAGTTTGGCGAGTCCAAAATATGAAGTAACATGGGATTAGGTTTGATGAACTTTTAGCGAATTACAGGGAAGGCTCTCATGGACCTCATTTTGCAGGAATCAGATGCACCGTATCTGATAAGCTGCTGGCGATTCTGGATTTCCAAGGTATACAGTTGTGGATAGAATCAGCATGATCAAGATAGGGCTCTCTGAACTTCTAGGCTCCCTGGAAAAACCCTGGCTCTTAGGGCTTCCCAGATCTTTTTGTAGAGCTAGGATCCTGGAGGTCCTGGAATGGGCTTCCAGAACCTGCAGCTCTAGACAACCCCACAGTGGACTCCACAGTAATCCTCAGTTTTGGCCAGTTCTAGTTGGGAAGAGATTTTCCCCCAGGTCAGACTGGCAGGGAGGTTGGGAAGTCAGGATATGTTACCTTCCTCTACAGCATGGGACATAGGTCGTCTGGTGGGATCATCTGGGCTAATCTCATATAAGCATTTTCCTGCTATCTCAGGGGCCTTAGACATTGAAGGAAACTTGGCCTTCCTGTTAATTTGCCTGAGACTCACAGTTTAATTCCCTGAGGACTGATATGCTTTAGTCCAGTGGTTCCCAACCTTTTGGCTTGAGGGCCACAGATTTAAATTTTTACACCCTGAACGGTCATCAGTCTCTGCCAGCAACTCCCCTTCAGCTCCCCATTACCACAGCCAGGTGGAAGGAATTTGACAAAGTAATGGATCCCTCCATACTTACTGATCTCCCATTCCTCTGGCTGCAGCGGAGAAACTGCATGTGTTCTGTAGCTCCTTGCATTCAACCTGGGTCCCTTCTGCAGCCAGGGGGAATGGGAAATCAGTGTTCCACTCTCTCTGGCTCCATCAGGGACCCAAGCACTTATGGATCCAGACAGAGTACTTTTCTCTCTACTGGAGTCAGGGGAGGGGCACACTGACCTCTTCTCCCTCTGGCTGCAGCAGGGACTCAAGGACCTAGTGTCCCAGGTGGCACACTTTGCCATGCTTCCTGCTATAGCCAGGGAGAGGGGACCACAGATCTCACGTCTCCCTAGCTGTAGCAGGGAAATAACACATCCTGTAGCCTCATGTGCTCTGCCTGGGTCCTTACACAGAGGCTCCCTTCTGCAGCTAGCAGGAGTGGGGAGGTGGGCTACTTTGAAACACCCCACAAGCCACTTTGGGCTCAGGGCCATGGATAGGAAACCACTGCTTTAGTCTAACTTAAATCTTTGGACTTAATATAGAGGTATCTGATGAAATTCCATGATTTGTGATATATAGGTCATCAGACTAGATGATCTAATGGTCCCTTCTGGTCTTACATGCTAAAAAACTGTGAAACATATCAGTTTCCCATTTTTCCCTTAGCCTTCTTTAGTGCCTTTTGTCTCCTCTTCCAACTTTTCCCCTCTTGGGAACCTCTCCTTTGTCTTCCCAACAAAATTAGTCTCTGTCATTGTTTTATCAAATGTCTACATTGGACATATCTTCCCCAGTACGCATGAAAATCCTTCTATAGTCCATCCACAAAATTCAGTGGAGATTTAAGCTTTTTTTGAAGTAGAAAATCTTGTTGTTTTGGTGCTAGTAGATAAGCAGCCCAGCTGGTCCACTGTTACTCTGAAATGAGATTCCCAAAGTAGAGATGAGAGACAGGAAGAAAAGGGTAACAGAGGGCAGCGGCAGTCAGAGATATATGGGGTTACAGCATTGCTAAATGCAGACATCATGGCTGTACCACCTTGGGCCCCAAATAAAGCCAATGGGACTATTCCACAGTCTTAGAATAAGACATGTTTAAGAACCTCTCTAAACTGGGGACTTGGGGAGGGTGAGTGTATAGTGCCTTTTCTAGCCATAAGCTTGAATTTCATATATTTCACATTTAGGAATCTTTTTTTTTTCCTTGAAAGCAAAGATCCAATACATAGTTAAGACCTTATTTGACTTTTCTCAACTATGACAATATATCTACAGTTCTAGGAAATAAAATAAAAGCTAATGGTACATACTAAGTTGATATGGTTCATATTTTAGATTACCATTATTGTGCATTATTAATGGCTTTTACACTAATTCTTCTTAAAATGGGCAGTTAGCTCTTAATTGACATTATGGTAGTATAATGTAAGAGTAATTTAAACATTAAAAGTAGGTTAAAAAGTTTAAAAAAGACTGAGCCTACTCTCACTGAAAAGTTCCGAAAAGGATAATAAAGATAATTGAACATTGTGATTTTTTATTACAAATGCCTTGAAAGCCATCATCTTATTAATATTTATGAAAGACACTAAAAGTTTCTTTTTCTCACAGACAAATGCACTTAGGAGGTGACATCTAACAGCTGACATATTTTACTGGAATATAGTATTGTTTAAGAATATCAATTGATTTATCCAGTCCTATGTGACACCAGAAAAGTTTCTTACCCTCCCTGTATCCCAGAGATTCTCCATCAGTAAAATTCACACCCACCTTTGAGATACTGAATTAAAACAACGCTATCATGTACAAAGTATTGATATTATTACATAGCTGTGGACTGAAATATCAGCACAGTGGATTATGAGTATTATGATACTCACTTCTCAAGTCATCCTTGCAATGACAGCATCAACATTAAAACCCAAGAGTAAAGGAGAAATATAATCTGAAATGCAGGGCACCTTTAACATGATCACAGAATCCACCTTCCAGTAGCAATAGGCCAAACTCAAAGATAGGAAGAAATCCTGGCCTAAGAGAAGTTATTGGGAGATTTGCCATTGATTTCACTGTGGCAAGAATTTCATAATGTGTAAATTAACCTTCTCACTTGCATGTATTCATCAATGGGTGGGTGACTCTAAGACAAGGTACCAACCAAAGAGAAGGAAGAGTGTGTGAAATTATGTAAATTTTGCTAGGTCAGGCAGCTACATTTTAAACTAAGACTGCGATATCTACTAAATTTAAAATTATATAGGACTAAATCTTCCAAGTGCTGTAAAAATTTAATTTATCTTTATAACACCTCTGTGGGGTAAATAAATAAGTACTATATCACTGAAAAAGTAAAATATAAGGACTAGAGCCCTTCAAAAGATTTCCCATGCTGATACATCTGTAAAAATATATCAATAGTATACTGACACAATTAAATCAATGCATCTTTGCTTAGCACTACAGAGATCTGGATGAAATCATAGTTCTCATTTAATGCGGTAAACAAATAAAAGTATTTTTTTAAACTGTCTGCCTCTGATGAACATCCTGTTTTACATAAGGCAAAAAGCTGTTAATCACCATTTTCAACTATTCAAGTGTCAGCACTTGTAAATCAAAAGTTGTATTTAAGAAAACAAGCACTTTTATATACAAATTCCTGCTATTTAAATATAACTTAATGCATAAGACATTTTTATGACAATAAACTCTACATCATATTAATTGCAGCTAAAACAAAAATTAGGTACAATGGGTAAAATTTTCAAAAGTGCCTAACTCACAAGAAGCCTGACACCCATTGACCTTCAGTGAGACAAAGGTTTCCAAATCACTTTTAAAATAGACAGAGGGAAAGTCTACTCTACAAAATTAAATTGACCAGACTTTAGGCTCTTAAGTCACTAAGGTGTTTTGGGGGGAAAAAAAATCAATTAGCACTGCTGAAGTGTGTCAGGTGGGAGAGGAAGAATTTCACATCTAGCCCATTCAGAATAGGCCTATGATCTTTGCCTTTAACAAAACAGAACAAAAGATGTATTTAAGAAGGAACTAGAGATGACTTTCCACGGTTAGCTGTGTCTATCAAGGCCATGTACCATCTCCTTTCTTTCTCAACAGCTGAATTACCAGGTCATTAGCCATATGTGCTAGATAGTAAGAAATTTGTGACCAGAGGATATCTTTGTAATTTACTTGTTAGTCTTGCCCTTCTGGTATCTGGCATTACTGATCTAAATTGACAGATCAATCAGGTTAAAGAAAGATGCACTTGTATAGCCTGTCCAACCAGTGACACTGAGCCTTTCATTGTCTCCACAAAACTGCTATGCTCTTCTTAGTTGAGGTCAGTTCCACTGGGAATGTGAAGAACAGACGGATCAATTCTTCCATTTTGGGCAAAACGGCTGCTGCAGTTGAATCCATTAAGGAAGAAATTCAGACTGGTAGGCAGAGGCCAGGTAATAAATATGTGTCTTTATGTCAAATCGAATTATATTAAAAGTGACATGGTAAATAGAGGTAGCTGGTGCTATCATGCTGTGCTGTAATAGTGTTTTATGTAATAGATTTTACCTTGTCCTTTGAAATACAATTTTTTAAACCCCCAAAACCTTAACTTTAAAAACAATGGCTATCGTTTTGAAGAACAATTCAGATTAACATGTTTACTAAGTACAAGGTATTCATATTTAAATAATTGAACCATCAACACTTATCTTCCAATATGGTTACATGATCTTAAGTGTTTTTCCCTGATTTTATTTATCTTTAACATTTAATGCTATTTTAGTCAAGGTTTAAAACATCTTATACACATTGAAACTCTCCTTTTGTGCTAAGCCTGTCTTGAGACTTTGTGCCAAACTGAGATTCGTTAATTTCCAATGTGATTTTCCATTTGCAGAGAGATTCCCTCTGGAACGATAGCAGGTGATAGAATAAATAATATCAAGTCAAGAAAATCAAACTTCCTTATCCAAAGAACAAAACTCATATGAGTTAATACAGCAGGTAAGAGAGTTAGAACTGAAATAATGTTTAAACACTACAGTTTTATTCATACAAAATGAACAATTTTAAGGGAATTATGTAATCAACTGCCACTACAACAAAAATATCTGTCTGTTATACATGGCTGTGTTTGCAGCTGCTACTGCTGCTTCATTTATAACACCCTATAACATCCTATAATATTTATTTATGATACAACTTGCTACTGTCTGTTGGAGATATGACACTGGAGTCTACTGCTCTGATCTATTATGACTATTACTGTCTACCACCTTATTTAATGGGGGGGGGGAAATCAACAAGCCGCATTGTCTGGTTGAAGAGTTAGCAATGTGCTATTTGTAACAATGGCTTTTGTTCTTAACTCATCATTAACCAGCCTTAAACCATACAATAAAGATAAAAACCTATACATGAGCTATACTCTGAAAGTTTCTCACGTGCACAACTCCCACCAACCCAGGGATTTTAACCAGATGAATAGTCCCAATAAATCCTGTTTGAATTTCAAAACAGGAAGCTATGGTATTTTCACAGGTGCCCAGGTACTGAGAAATTATCTTGTGCTCTAATGATGTTTTTGTTAATGCCAAAAAATGTATATAAAACCAGCAGAATGCAACACATTTGCAAACACAACTGAAACTCAGTGAAAAGCTGATTTCTAATACTCTATAATGTTGAGTCAAAACTTGTTGAATGCTAATCATAATGTGTTACTGAAACAGCATGAATTGATCAGGAGAGACTAAAGGAACTAAGCTTATTTAGTCTACAGAAGAGAAGACTGAGGGGAGATTTGATAGCAACCTTCAACTACTTGAAGGGGTGCTCCAAAAAGGAGGGAGCTAGGCTGTTCTCGATGGTAACAGAGGACAGAACAAGGAGCAATGGTTTCAAATTACAGCTGGGGAAGTCGAGGTCGGATATTAGGAAAAACTTTCTCACTAGGAGGGTGGTGAAGCATTGAATGGGCTACCTAGGGAGGTGGTAGAATCTCCATCTTTGGAGATTTTTAAGGCCTGGTTAGACAAAACCCTGGCTCGGATGATTTAGTGAGAGCGGTCCTGCTTTTTAGCAGGGGGCTGGACTAGATGACCTCGTGAGGTCCCTTCCATCCCTATTATTCTATGATTCTATGTTTAGCATAAGTTCCTGAGGGTATGTTCACACTGTGATAAAAGACCCACGATTTGGCTGCATCTTGCCCAGGGTGGCTGACTTGTGCTTCGGGGCTAAAAAAGACCTTCTAGTGTCTCTGAACCTCGCCCAATACCAAACATCTACACTCCACTTTATAGTCCCTCAGTTCCAGCTTCACAAGGCTGAGATAGCTAGGGCAGACTCTAAGATTAAGGGCAGGTCAATACTGCCTGCCATTTTCGATGGCAGTCAAACAGAGATACACAAGTTTCTTAAAATAACTTGTGTATCTCAGTTCAATGGCTCTACACTTGACACATCCACTGTGCTGAGCTGAAAGGAGTGGCTTTCCTTCGACTCAGCGACACTCCAATGGCTGGGGTGATCTTAATAGATTGGCTTCCCCCTTGACTCAACAGGTCTTCAGAGACCCAGTAAGTTGATCAAGAAGGTTGACCTGATGGTGGGGATTTTGCCACCTTCAGTGAAGCCTAGCCCTCAGTGGTACAGGCTTATTATGGCGGTGTAGACATACCCTTACATTCTTATACAATTCAGCTGCAGATTTTATCAGGCACAGTTGAGTTACATGCTCTAAGTAGTACACAAACACACCACTGTTTAGATTACTATGATGAAAGACATTAAAACTTATACTTATGAGACCTCACCTTAAGATCTATATAATGGATTATGATTTCTTTTTAATGTACATAATTGCTTGGTTTAAAAAAATATATCTTGGTTCTGTCTGGCATACAGGCCTAAGTTAGAGAGGTATGAGTATTCATACATTCTCTAGTGCTAAAAAATTGGATTCTTGTTAGGATCAGCAAAGTCAGACTAGACCAACAGAAAATCTATGTACTGACTGAGGCCTCAGGGACCTGTCCCCAGCTAGCTTGTGAAAGTTATCAATGTTTATCAATGCCACCACCAGAAAATATGAACTTGTGACTGCTTATGTTTGAAGGGATCAGGAGATGCATGTAGATTTGGTGAGAAAAATAATTAGTCCTATGCTTTTCTTACCATGGTGTGCCCCATATAACCAATGTTATCTACACATTGATATTGAAGTATATAAACATTCATGCTGACAGGATTTCAGCAATTCTACAGCAATATAGACCAAGAAATCAGTAATGTCAAGGAAATGTAACTGAACTAAGAAACAATGCACGTAACATTTCCTACTCATTGTTCCTGGTACTCTTTAAAAAGTAATTTAACAATACAGTTACACAAAGTACCTAAAATTTGAGATGTAATATTAATGTTTGCAAAAAATGTATAATGAATGACACTTGGAACATCCTATGCCTTTGCATGCATCCAAGGTTAGTGGGACAGATATATTTCTTTAACCTCCTACTCAGAAAAAGGATGGATACAGTAATCCATATTAAAGCGTGGACCCAAAGGAGTAAACACAACATTATTCAGTCTACAAACCATAATTTCACTGGTTTTTAACAGTAGAACGTTAATGTACACTGCACAGAAGGTTGTTTTCTGGTTATCATTCAAAATGTCCTGTTCAGCTGTAGAGTAGTAGTGAGTCATTGCAGTAAGTTAATATATTATAATACAAATTGGTGCCATTTACCACAAGGTGAACTGAAATGCTTTGGTTTCACTGTTATTTAGAGTATAAGTCAAACAGTTAGGGCCAGAATTTGTGGGGCATTTGTCGTGCACATAAGTGCAAGGGTTTTTGTAAAAGTAGTATATGATCAGTCTTCTCATTACATACACTCTCTCCCAACCTTCTCCCACCACCATCAGTTATCCACAGTCACAATTTCCTCTTTTTATTTGTGGTTCTGGTTATATCCAGAATCTGCAGCTGTAAAGGATGGCAAGGAGGAAACACATAGAGTAATTGGGAAAAATTAACTGAATAGTTTTGGAACTCAAAAAAAGGCATAAATTTGGGGTACAAAGTTAAGGGACTTGGGGGGGTTGTTTTTAAAGGGGGCATATGTTGACACTTCAAAGTTCTTATTTTATGTCATCTAGTTCACCCATCACCAATGGTTCCTTGCTCATGATTACAACAGAACAAAAGGAACTCATTCTTGGTATATAATCAAGCCACTAGTCTTGGACCAACCAGGATGCTTCAGAGAGCCTACAGAAGTTGCCAGTCCCATAACACAGTGCGTTAACTATTAAGGTATAGATTGTGTGATTTAAAGGCTGCTACGTAGAACCACAGTTGTTCATCTTCCTTGCTCCTCGTACAGGTGTGGGGCAGGGGGACTACTCAGCAGGCTGCTACTGTCATCTGCCCATGTGAAAAGGGGAGAAATCTGCTTGCACAAAGTTCCTATATTCACTATACAGAGGCTGATATAAGTTTGGCCCTATGTATTTCTGCACTTGGAGGGAGAAGCTGAGTTTTACCAATATCTGTTCCCAGACTACTATTAGACCACTACAGTAAAAAAAAAAAAAAAAAAAAGGCATATAAACTGTACAACAGAGAAATGGGCATTTTTTCTGAGTGTCACAGCCATGCAGTTGCCTTTTCCCATTGTCACAAGAGTTAACATTTCCTTTTGTCATTGCTTGAGGTGAAATCAAAAGCTTTTAGATATAACCACCATTATACAGTAACTTTCACAGCATATTTTAGAAGAAAGACCTTGTCCTGTCCCTACTCTATAGTCAAATATTATTAGAGCTGGTAAAAAAAAAAATTTGATCTAACATTTTTCTCTCAGAAAATGTTAATTCAACAGGAAATTATTGCCACAGTTTATTTAGATATGATTGAAATGTTTCATTTTGACATTACGCATAGCATGTTTATATTCATATTGGCTCCAGGATATTAGAAAGACAAGATGGGTGAGGTAATATCTTTTATTGAACTAACTTCTGTTGGTGGGAGAAGTTGGTCAAATAAAAGATATTACCTCACTCACCTTGTCTCTCATTTTGACATGATCATTTTGGTTATATATTATGACATATTTTGATCTTATCGAAAGAAGATTGAAACTAGGGCTGGCCACCCACCCACACCCACACCCACACCCACACCCACACCCACACCCACCATTTAAAAAAATGTTTGCGGTTTCAAAATTGGTTTACATTCTCCACTGGGACAAAAATGAGATCTTTTGGAAATTTTCATAAACATCTCTCTTAAAATAGACAGAGCCCAAAATATCCCATAGCATAGTGGATAGGGCACTCAGGTGACATTTGGGAAATGCAGATTCACATAACTGGCCTACCTGACTCAGACACTCAAAGAATGCCTTAAGTACCAGGCTACAAAGTCACTCTCGCTAATTCAATGAACATTTAATTATTTAATCTCCAACAGGAGAGATTGTACGTGTGAATCAGGTAGAGCAAGGACTTGACCTTCGTTAATCATATCCTATTCGAGTGCCCTAAAAAGCGATTAGCTATGCTTGTTCTTGCACCTGAAAGTTTCAATGAAATTTATTCATTTCCAGGAAAATGTCCACTTTCAACTCAGTATTTAAAAAAAAACACAGATTTTAGACAAAATTTTCCCACTCATCTCTATTTCAAACAGACTATTTCATTTAGCAACAATAAGCTCAGATATCTATTTCTTGCACTGATTTAGAACAAAATAAACATTTGAAATCTCAGAATATCAGATAGGACAGGAATTTCATGTTTCAACCAGCTCTGCATGTTAATCAAAGTTTATAGGCAACTCTCTTTGGTGGAGAATTTCCGTCAAACAGTTCCTGCCAGAGATTGGAAATAGACACTATGGAGAAGCTGGTCAGAAAAAAATAACAATCATATCTTAAATGGTAGATGTATATGTCCCAGGCTGCTCTGAAAAAAAATCCTGATTTAAAACATTTTGCAGACAATTAGTAAACGTTACACTATATATCTAGGCAAAACCTTCCTAGAAAATTAACTTTATTTTTTGACCAAATTTAATGCAGGGATATGTAAATGTTATATTCAAAATGTAAACATGAACAGTATGCTATTATGTTCCATCATGCATTTCTCTTGTGACATTTTACAATAACACTACCTTATACAAGAAGCTTGGCAAAACAGCGGAAGCCTTGACATCTGTCATTGAGAAGACAATATTAAAAAAATAAAGTGGTAATTGCTTTCACCATATTTGTAGTAAAAGACGTCTCTGAAAGTTTGACCTTTATCAGATGACTGCCTGCTTCAGCCACCTTTATTTTGATTTTCTTCTTAATTTATGTTTAAAGTGGGGAGAAGGCATTTCCATTAGATTATGAACAGGTTATCTCCTCCTTTCTATGTCATCAGCTGTATTTTCTGAGGGTCAGCATACTCACTGGCAATAATGGATAACTGTACTGTAGTCAGGGTGGTAGACTGACCTAGTGAAAATGAAACAAAGCCTCATCTAACAACATAGCCTAAAGTTTTCTGTGCTATAGATATCCCTATTAATCAGGTGTAATGCATTAGACATCTGGGCACCTTATAGAGCAGATTTTTTTTTTCCCCAAGCAATGTTTTAATTCATTCCCTTCAGCGAATAATTTGTTCAAGAGCCAGGAAGGGATTATGCTTCCGACATAATGTATTAATAAGACAGTTTTCAAGCAACAAGGGACATTAACTGTAAAGGTTTGTAACTAAAGATGGGATTCATTAAAAGACATCATGACCCATTTCTTTGAAGGGCTCGTGTACTACTACATGAGGAAAATGTAAGAGACTTTTCACTTCTCTATCTCCCTGTGTTGAACTGGGAATGTGTCTTTAACACAATATATTCAAAAATGGGTAGAAAAGGTGAATTGTATTTCCCTACTCACCAACATAAAATTTTCATTTACATAAAAACAAAGTGCTGTGACAATGAAAATTACTGAAGTATCAGAGCTCCTTTGCTGATCACGCTCAGGGGTTTCTGATATAAATAAATTATATGGCTTCAGCTATGCAAGGAATACAGAAAAGAGTTTCTCGTGTTTGGGTCCTTGTACTTCTGGATGTAATGCACAATAATGAAAAAATAAGAATCATTGTGATAATCTAGTATGACATCCTGAATAACACAGGCCATAGGACATGCTAGTACTTATCTAGATGTCGAGTCCCTGGGTTTCTGGTCCCTGTTAGCACCACACACTGTCCTTTGAGCAATGCTAGTCCTTACTTTGCTTTGAAGGTTATTAATAAATATAACAGTCCCCAGACCTTTTTGATGTATTTCCCTGTAGCGTCATGCTCCATATCGCAGAAACACCAGGGGCAAGTTTATACTGATGGTGGCAAAATTGCCTCCATCAGCGTGATCTTCAGTTTTCAATTGAGGCGCCTGTGTAGATGTGCTCAGTTGATAATCGAACCGGAGCTGGAACACCAGCTCCGTAACTGCACTTACAGTACGCCGACCAGACACCATTCCTGGCCGGCTTACTGAAGTGTGTAGGCAGGATTTAAGAAGTCAGCAGGAGATACGCAAGGTATTTTATGTACCTTGTGCATCTCACGTCAAGGGAACAGTGTACACATCAGCTTATATGACTCAACTCAGGATAAGCAGCTGGCTTAATATCACAGAACCTAGATAAAGTTATAGTGTAAACAAGGATAAGTTTATTACCAAAGATTCAAGATTCAGGAGACAGTGAATAAGAATAATGGAAAAAAAGGTTATATTAACACAATTTCTAGAGACCAAACTTAACTTAACAGGCTAGCCTCCTGTCTAAAGAAGCTAATCTCACCTCCAAAGTCCTCTGCAGCATTTTATCCAAGGCTGGTTGTGATCCCATTATCATGAATGTAAATACACCGCCAATTTACTTCCTAGATGAGGGATGAGGAGGACATCTACTTATAGTCATTTTAGCTCCAGGATATTAGAAAGACAAGATGGGTGAGGTAATATCTTTTATTGGACTAACTTCTGTTGGTGGGAAAAGTTGGTCAAATAAAAGATATTACCTCACCCATCTTGTCTCTCATTCTGGTTATATATTATAACATATGATATATGTTATATCCTGAAAATTCTCTGTCTTTACTCAGAGACAGGATCATTGTCTCTTATTCATGTTGCCTATTCACATCTCTATGTTGACTTCATATGTGAAAGGATATCCATTATGTTAGCTTGCAATACTATGTTTACTTCTTAACAGGGAGATAGATGAATAAACATCTGCTGCCTGACCCCCCCCAAAAAAATGTCAATCCTGCCTGCCTTGATATAGTCTTTAAAATATATTTTCAGTCCACACATACACACAACTCCTTCACATACATATATTTCACAATAATATTAGTGACCAGGGTGAACTTGGCTTTCATTTATGACCTCACATGACATTTTTAGTGAACCAGATTGTACAGAGCAGAATCAGGACATTCCTGCAATTCCCTTGCCTGTTGGCATAGGTCACACTATCCATTCAGTTATTTTTAATGCATGTAATGTTTCCCATGTTGATTTTGTATCATTCACATTTCTTATTGATAATGTCCCATGAGGTACCAAATCAAATGGCTTACAGAAATCCACGTATATTTTATCAATACCATTTCTTTCATCATCCAAATCTGTAATCTCATAAAATTATAAAAAGTTTGTATGACAAAAAAAATCTATTTTCCAAAAACCCATGTTGATTGGCATTCATTTTAGTATATTCCTTTAATTTATTACATTTAATTCATTCATTATTAATTCAGTATTTAATTCAATAAATACAGCCATTCCACTATTTTGCAGAAGACTAATGTCAGTCAGACAGGCTTATAATACTTGGGTCATTCCATTTGCCCTTTTTAAATACGGGCACACAATTAGCTTTCTCCCAGTCCTCTCGAACGTCTTCAGTGCTTCAAGAGTTATTGGAAATCAATGCTAACAAGTCAGACAAACATTTTCAGACACCAAAGATATTCAAATTCACTTAATTTGGAATCAGAAGGACTTCAGCTTTCAAAGCTAGAGACCCACCTTTTCCGTAATCCAATTTCCAAAAGTGAAAAATACTTGTGATTCTTCTAGATACAGGAGAAGAAGGTCTCCCCTGCTCTTCACCACCCCATCCCTCGCTCCCAGCATCTGAGCAATTGCACTTATGTAGGGACCTTCAAGAATTTGAGGAGACAAAATTCATTGCCACATATGTGCAGGCAGGGCATAGTGCTGCCATAGAGCAACTCCATGGCTGCTGTTCCAGCACACAGTTTACAGTTGTCCATGTGTGGGTTTTAGACCATTTACCCAATACAATGAGAACACTCTACTTTTCATCAGCCTATTCAGGATCAACACAGGATTCATGTCTGTAAGCATTGCCAATATGAAGACTTTCCTATGTGTTTGGAACACTTCCAACCGTCTGCTTGAGCCTTCCAAGAGGTCACCATGGAGCCTATGTGGCACCAATAGCCTTGCACTCTCTTTCCAGATAGGGTGAATTTCACCTGCATTGCACACATAACTGTAATATCGTGCAAGAAAACACCACAACCGCATTCATAATTTATATGAACTTATGTGATCGCAGGAACATTTTGTAGTAGGCCTGTTTTGGTTGGGGACATTTTTTCATACGCTATTCATTTTCTTTGTCCTTTTTACTAATTGGTAATAAAATTCCACATTTAATGTCAGCAAAATAAGCACTTATCACTGATCATGTTATGCAGGTATTGCATACAAGTCTCTGAGCATTTGACAAAGGAAATTGGATTTTTTTTTTTTTTTTAGTTTTAACAGGTGTACATACAAAATTATCTTTTATATCATTTCTTGTTTCCCACATTAATTAGTTATGGATTCCATATCTGTGTTCAGATATTTCTATGCACTGCACAGAATGATAACAAAAATGTTATCTTGCATTAACACATGACAATACTATTGTTATCTAGGGACAGTGCTGAAAGTAACTTCAATTATTACTATAACCATAGCTATTATATGGCCCAAAACTGTATTTTCATGCATTAGATAAGATAAAACTCTTTGCTTCCCTAAGCTCTACCTACTGTACCTGTCTACTAGTGTACAGCTGGCTATATTTAATAATGGGCTTTAAACCATGTCTGTAATCCACTCGAGATAAGAGAATGTGTTTCATGAGATGTCAACCTCTTAAGAATTCAGAGATATGAGATTTCCCAATAGGACTGAACTTTTAAAGATTTGTAGCCCATTATAAACATTGGGGGTGGGGAGGTGGGAAGGGAATCTGCTCTCATTTGTACCAATGAAGTTCTGTTAAAATTAATGAAGCTGAATCTTAATAAGTGACAGCAGAACTTGGCCAGCCATCCAAACAAAACTGAAGTGTAAATTTCAATTTTCTTTTGCAATTCTTGCATTCATATGTTTTTCATTTAGCAGCTGAAGCTAGTTCCTTACTGAAACTGTCATTTTTCAATATTCCTAATTCTAGACTTTTAAAAAACTTCTTACATTAGATTTGGAGTCACAGAAAAGCCTATGGGAAGGGTGATGTCATACTGCATATATTATAGAACTATATGGAGAGAAAGGACATGGGGATAAGAGTTGATTGTGTAAACTATATCATCTCTTTTCAGGACATATTGACATAGAGGATTATTTTGTAGAAAACATGAAGATGAAGATTTAATTTAAATTCTTTTCAGAAAAGAATGATCGGGAATATAAAATTCACTGCACATATACAGCCAAATCTTATTTGCTTAATTCATCAACACTATCATTAACATAAGTGGAACTCGTTGCATGAGTCAAGTGAGCAGGATTTGTCTGTTGTCACTGAGGTGTCTAATGTAGGATGTAATATTCAGTAGAATTATAATTCATATATAGGAACCTTTCCTGAACTTTAGTTTCTTCTATTTGTTCTGATTATCACATGTTAGACTATTTTATCATATAATAATAGAAGGTAAAAAAAGAAAAGAAAGATGCCATAAAATATTTAATTAAAGTATATTCTCCAACTCCACAAACAATTATATTATAAAGAGGAACAAATACTACTTTGTTCCTACTGCAGCAAAGCTTTACCTCAGTTTTTCCATGTAACAGTCATCTCCCCTGGTGGAATAGGCCTTGAGTAAATCCCTCAGCATCTCTTGGCTATAGTGATCTGGGTGGGCATTGTTCTGAGTGGATCAAGCACCCCTCCAGCCCATGGAATGGGTAAGTCAGTAAATCCTTGATGCCCAGACCCCAGGCAGTACCTGTCCCTGGATTTTCCAGCCAAGTTGTAGCTATGGAGGTGTTGTGCTGGGGTCTGAACACATCAGTCTCTCCCCACCACCAGGCTGTTGCTTGAGTTTCTTTTCTTGCTCTCCTCCTGGGAAGAAGCACTATTTTCTTGATTTGGGAATATCTCTCCTCTCATTCCTACAAGCCTTTGATAACTTGTATTTCTCTCTCTCTCTCCCCTTCCCTCTAGGGGAGGCAGGGTTTTAATAGGCCTGAAGCAACCTTGGACTCCCCTCAGGTGTTTCTAATTAAGCTGCAATCACCCCCCCCACCACCACCACCACACTTGCCTACAGGGAAAAGGACTTTTACCACTGGCTGGCATATCTGCCTTCAAGTACCCTTTTGTAACCTTCCAGCCTGACTTTATCACACTACTTTCTTAGATCACCAATATGACTGCATTTGTGGACACTTAGCATATAGTACTAGAGAACCAAAATAAGAAAGAAATTAACATGACAGTATTAATCTAATTTCTTACAAGTAGGAGAGCAATATGAATTTCCAGTTTTGAGGCCTGATCCTGGTGGTGATGGTATTCCCAATATGAATGGCAACTGGCTTTTTTGTTCTAGGAGGCAATCTTATACTTGGAGAACAAATGCCATATAAATACAGAATTCCTCAAAATGAAACCATATCTTGTCCCATTAAAATCACTACACTATGCATAGCTCAGGCCTCCAGATCTGTGTTCTGCTGACATAAGCAAGCCAGGGGTATTTTACTGTACTCTAGACACACCCACAGTGACTGATAGCCCCTTCTAGTGGTTCTTAGCTTAACTCTGTCTCTGACTCACTGTATGGACATGGAATGTCATTTAACCTCTCTAGGACTGAGTTTATTCATGCATTAAATTGAGACAATACTTATCTGCCTTGGATGTATATTGTGAAGATTTAGTTAAATATTTAAGCAATGATTTGAAAGAAATATGAAGAACTCTCTTTATAGTAAATATTACTACTACTTTATGACAATAGTATAGCCTAAATTAGGCCCACAAAAAACAAAACAAAGCCTCCCTGAAATGCCATCCAGAACAAAATGGCCACTGCTGCCTCAGTTGCTACAGTTAATTATGATGAATAACCAAGAATGTCAGCGATGTGCTTTCCATCATGTGCACTAACCCAGACTTTCAGCCTCAACCTTGAACTGTAATGGCTTTGTAAATTTGTTTGACCCTTAACACTGCCTTTATACACTTTTTATTTTAACCTTGTTCCTTTTTTAATGACAGTCTTTCTTTCTTTTCCTTTATGGCTATTCATCAGATTGGATTATTAAAATTAGATTAGGTCAAAAGGAACAGTGGACATATGAGCAAATCTTGGTACATCATTAGTAGAACAACTATACTGCATCAGTTTTTAAATAGTCACTTTTTAGATGTCTGAACACGAGAGCAATTTCTCAAGACTTGTCGGGCTTTTCTGAAGAGCCTGTGGGAGGAAGGATCCACTAATGTACATGCTATGAGAGTGCCCAGTGATAAATGAGTTCTGGATGAAAGGCTAGTGGAGTTAATGTAGGAGGTGATGTAGTGTGAACTACCTCTCTCTTCTGAATAGATAATCCTGAGCCATTTTGAGAAATAGTGATTCTCAGGTAACTAACAGAAATACACATCTTTCACTACCTGATTTCACCAGGTTTTGTCATTTTGTCATGATGAAGGTCACTGGATCCTCACAGATCATATTGCAAAGGCATCCTCATTGCCTTCTTAAGTTATAATAATAGTCACATTAAAGACTGTGGAGCTCCACATCAATATGACTGCTGCCCTGACTAGCAGTCGATGCCCCCCTTATACCATTACAACAGATACTAATTAACATATAATTGCAACTCGGCTACTCATGTCACGTTCTGTAATTCGCATAAGAGGGGGGTTGTGTACCTCTTGTATTATGACCCGCAGTGCCACAAAATGCTTCTGCTACTTGTGACTTCCTACCTGAGACACTCGTACACAGCAGCCAGCATGCAATCTGTGTGTTGTATGCTGTACAGCTCTGATTCAACTCAACTACTTCAAATCCACCAGTCTGAAAGCAGTTATTCTGGACTGCAGTCTTTTCTTTACTGTACTTGGTTAATATTAGAAGATAACCCCAAACACATCCCTAGTAATGAACTTTCCCAAACCCATGTGCTCTGCAAGTTGCTTCCCTCTCCTGCAACATTTAGAGGAATAATAAGATGTGTTTATTCTTTTAAAGAGACAAAGCCAAACAGCTTATCATTTTAACTACAGTCAATGACCACTTTAATTCAAACACAGCACTGGTAGTTTAGATTAAAAGTAAACAAGTTTATTAATGAAAGAAGATAGGATTTTAAGTGAGTTCAAGTATAAGTGATTACAATTAGAAATAGTTACAAGAAAATGCAATTAAAACACATTTTCTAGTAAATAGAACTTAATCTAGCAACATGCAGTGTTTGTTTAAAATGGCTTTTCTCATCCACAGTCTTCTAGAAAGGTGGCTGAGTACCTTTCCACCTTAGTAGATCTCCTCCAGAAGTCCCCAGTGACAGATCCTTGCACTTAGGTGAAAGGGAGAACCTAAGGGTTTCTGCTCCTTTCTTTTATAGTTTAGTGAATATTTTAAATGGATTCTTCTGAAGGTTACCCCTCAAAATAGAGTTTACTGAAGTTGTGAGAATGGCTACATGGAGTCTGGTGGTGAAGGCAGCACCATGCTGTTTTTATTTCCCCACTAGTGTTTGCTAAAATGCACATTGTTCTGTTTCAGGCAATCTTCTCCCCCTGTTAGCTTAATAGCTTTATTTTCCTAGTATGTAAATGGATCTTCATTGTCTCTACTTAAATAACGGATTGGACAGACAAGCAAACAGATTACTTTGTCAAGGGAGATCTATTTACTAAATGCTTGGTGTAAACAAAGCTGAAATGCTTGGTGTAAATAAACTCTAGTCGTAATTCCAACATATATACATAATTCTTAATACACACTCCATACATGCATTAGACAAGAATGTTAATCATCAGCAAATTATTAGTTTTTAAGTGATATCTCTCAGGCATATTTTGTACAAAAAATATTACAGTGTGTAGGTATGTATACAGACGTGCTTATGGTCACAACTAGGTAACTGAAGAAGCACCCTATGATATTCTGACAGCATTTTTGAAAGTCATTTATATGTAAAGTACACAGGAAGCCATATGTGCACACCACACGAAGATTAAACATGACAAAAGAGAAAATTAAATTATGAAATCTTTCTGACATGCAAAGCTTGCAAACCCTGCTGCTAAATTAGTTTTATGGTTAACTCTTTCTTTCTCCTAATTCCTCTTGTATCAGGCTGTGCTTGACAGCCGAAAGGAAAACAGACTGAAAGAATTATTCAAATGGATACTGTACAGATATGAGACTTATCTAAAATATGAATAAATAAAATATACATGGATCATTAACAGATGTCTAAAGTTGTACAAATACATATGTTAAGTAATATTGTAAGAAAGTATATATAAAAGGTACTTCACACACACAGCATGTGATAATCAAAGGGTCATAATTTGACGAAATAAACCCAATTTTCACTGGGATTCTAAAGGTACCTCTTTTACTAAGGATTATCTTGCTGTCAAATTAAACTTTGTATCCCAAGCTATTTAAGCAATAATGCTGTTAAAACAAAACAAAACAAGCAAAATTCTTTATTATTGGGAAAATGTTTGTTATATTGTGATGACAACCTAGAAATTTTCTTTTGTTACAATTTGTTGGGAGTTTTTAGTTATATTTCTTCTACAATTCAAAGGAATAACCCCCATATTTTAAGTTATCCTCTAAGCGTTCTTCCATTCCAATTATAGCTCTTTCATTCAAAACAGTATTTATCATTGTCCATAATAAATTATGTCAGAGATGACACACCTTTCTTCCCAGTATCTAACAATAACTCTTTTAGATATTAACAGAACCATTTCAGTTGTTTTTTTTATAGCATTTCATTTATGCTAAGTATCCTATTAAATACATCTGAGTCTCAATTAGGCTTTCGTTCCATTATTTTCAAACACACTCCCAAAAGCTGGAGGACATCTTTTTCCCTATCTCATTTAACTTTAATAATTAATTGGACTTCTTGTTTGCAAGTCTATGGAGGATTTCAAAAGAGAATTCCCTTGATTACTAGGATGCTTCATGACCCAAGTTATTAAATTTCCAACTTCATTTTATAATCATTGATACCATGGGTCAGGAATTGGGATCAAACCTAGGACCTTAACATTAAAAGCATGAGCCTTTACTACCTAACATAAAGGAACAATGACTCTTGCGAGTCATTAGAGCAGACCGATCTTCTAGATGCTAAACACAGGGGGATCCATAATACACATACGGAACACTGGATTACATTTTCACATTAGGAAGATCTTTGGTACACTAAAAGTCATGTTACAGAACCCTAAAAAGGTAATCATTTTAGCTGTGTATTCATTTTTTTTCCAGTGTGGCATATATATTAGTTGATTTCAACATTCTAAGATTTCTCTCTCCATTATTTATTCATAAAACCACTTTTGATGATTAAATAATAAAAAGTTGAAAAATTAATGGATTAAAATTTTCATCTTCAAAATAACTCCTCCATTTGTTTCAGTTTTTGTTTGTATTTACAGAACCTGAAATGTTATAATGAGAACAGATTGTATGTTATGTACCAATGGACCAAGGGCTTCCAAATAAAATCATAAAGACCAAAATAAAGTCATAAACAGATATAAGGAAGTTTTCAATATGTTAGTTTAGAGTAGCTTTGGGGTCTATCTAATACCTATATGTAAATGGAAAGCTACCAAAAATTTCAAAGATTGTAGATTTTGGACATCTGAATCTTTCTGCGTATGTGCTCAAATGATGTAACACATCCTATAATGATCACTAGTTTAGAAGGTACTAATTCTTACAAGATATTTTGGCGACCATCCTGCAAATATTTGTGTGTGTTTCACTTTACATACTGTCCCATTAAGTTAAATGCATATCTTTGCAGGATCAGGTTCTTTAGTCTCTAAGTTCTTTGTGGGGAAAAAAATCCTTTAATTAAATGCATACAGTGATTACTACCATAGGGTTCCAGTCCCAAGCTGGAGACCTTAAATGCTCCAGCAATAAAATGTATAATCACAAGAATATGTTCTGATAGTGATTTTTTGAGATAAGCATATAGTACAGATGGAGCAGACTGTATTTGCCCAGGACGTTGAATTTGATTCCCAAACTCTCAGGCACTCCAGAAGCCTCATTTTTATCTACATAAAGTCCATCTCAAATGCATTTTATAAAACAAGTATTCACCAAGAAAATCATAAATGGATGTGTGCTTTTCTTGAAGCAGTATTTGTACAATCATTTTCCTGAAATGTTAAAAAGGTTGGCAGTGTACGTACAAGGTAAACGATTTTCACTTAATAAAACACCCCCTGGAACTGCCTTATCACTATTATGAAATTTATTAAAACTCAGAGAATTTAATTCATCTGCTGGAGACTCCCAGGTAATACTATAATTTTGCAGTTTGAAACTCAAACAATAAATCCCTTCAGAGAATTAAACGACAAATCCAAATGCTATGGGGTAAATTCATACTGACTGGCTCAGGAAAGAACAGACTGCTCCTGATACAAGCACAAGGTCACAGGCATCAGGGGATAATATATAGCGTTTCCACTGCTACCTTCCTACAAGTTCCAAAGGGGTAGCCATGTTAGTCTATTGCAGAAAACAAACCAAGACCTGTGGCACTTTTAAAGACTAACACATTTATTTATCGCATGAAATTTTGTGGGAGAAAATTCTACTTCTTCAAAGCATCTGACGAAGTGGGATTTTCTCCCACAAAAGCTCATGCGATAAATAAATCTGTTAGTCTTTAAGAGTGCCACAGGAATCTGTTTGTCTTCCTACAAGGGCTCCACTATTTGGGCAAGATGATTTCTTCACTGAAGTTTTCATAGGAGCTCCATGGGTAGAGGATACACAGAGGACATGCAAAATCAAGAATGTATCTATAGTCCTGGGAATATAATTGATCTTACTCAGATTTCACATTTTCTGGGGGGTATTCCACAATGTCCCTTCACATAATACTGTGGGTATCATGCTACGGCATCTTGCTTATATAGTAAAGAGACAAGCTTGTCACTGTCTTTTCCATTCCTCCCCCCTACTTCCCCAGATACCATGCTATAGCTATATTATATATTGTTGTTTTAGTTCTCTCCATCTCTTTGCTGGTTCTCTCCATATGTTCTCTCTCATCTTATACTTAGAGTGTACGCTCTTTGGGGGAGAACCTTCTTCATTATTTGTTTGTTTATTATAACACAAAGGGGCCCTGATCTATGACTGCTATTGTAATACAAATAAACTATAACATGTTACCAACTCCATGAGCCAAAATTCTGAGTTTTTCAAATATCTTTAGCTCTCACATCTGTAGTATTACTTTTAATACCCCACAGAAGAGCATGATTTGGTCCTCAGTAGGCTGTCTGCAATGGGAGGATGTATTGCACTCCAAGAATATGGAAGAATGCACCCTAATAAAGGTAAAGCTATGTAATATGCCTGAATAGTCCCACTTTTAAAAGTACAAACCTGCATGATCCCTTGGGTACGTACTTGGATGAGCCTCTACCTGTGACGCTGCAGCTATACTGCTATTTTTAGCAGACCTGCTCAAGCAGAGCTAGCATGTTTGTCTCTCCATGCTAGGAAGCAAGCTGCTAGTTGTCGTGTATACATACTTCATGCAACTTTTACAAACCCATAATCCCACCAAAACACATTATCAAATTTCTTTGACAAGACCTATTGTCCATAAAATCATGTTGACTGGCATTAATCATACCATCATACTACCCAGGATCAAAGTCATACTAACTAGTTTGTATTCACCCAGATTATTCCATTTACCCATTTTAAATATTATCAAGACTTTAGGGATTTTTTCCCCAGGCCTCTTGAATTTTCCCTAATGTTTGCTATTTCATTTTTTTTTTTTTTAAGATTGTTCAGAAAGTTCCTTGGCCAGTACTTTCAATATTCTTGGGTGCTAGTTATTCAGTCCTGTTGATTAAAAGGGTTCAATTTCAATAGCTGTTGTTTGAAATGCTCTCTGGTTACAGAGAAAATATAAAGTATTTCCTTGTCATAGTATGATATGAGTGCATCCTCATGCTTCTATCCAAATACATAACAGAAATTTGTTTGTATACTTCTGCCTTTTCTGCATGATGATTGACAGTTGAGTACTTATTGAGTACTGAATTCATACCATTCATACCATTATTAGAATTTCATTTGTTCCTTACATACTAAAATGATTCCATTTTATTTTTCTTAAATCTATTGGGCATGGATTTTACATTGACACCTTTAGTTTTCTTTATCAAATGTCTTCTTTTCTTAGCTGTTAATTTGTACTATTGCTGCCATCTTTCTTATTTATTTTTATATGTATTCTCATTGGTGATAGAAAATAGTAGTAACTAAACAAAATGAAGCAGAAGGTCAGAAATGGAGTAGGGTGATTATCAGAGGTTGGGGAGGCACTAAAATGGATCCATTATCATTACAATTTCCTTACTGTTTCTGCTGTTTATAGAAGTCCACATGGTCATTACTTCATAATTGTCATACGAGTTTATCAGAATCAGAAGCAGGATCAAGTCTAGCTCTGATACAACAAAAACAAAACATTATTGATCTACAGGAAAGATCTTATACCTAGTTTTGACCAGAAAAAATTTACATATACCAAAATGTAAAGTAACACTACACTAATTGTAGGGCCTTATAAACATAATTTTCCTCTTTCAGGCATTCACAGAGATTAAGCCTTGACCATAATTTGGTCACAGAACTGTAATGTCAGAGACATAAATCCATCAAAATCTTTTCCACATAAATGGAGGAATTACAGAAGTAATAATGCACTAGGCTATTGCCTGCTTAAGTCAGAAAGATAAAAGCTACAAGAAAATATATTTTCTTAGTTTCCAACTGGATCAAAAAGCTAACTGAAATGGATTTATTAGGAAAACCAACTTAATCCTGCTTATTATATTGCATAGGCTCAATGAGTTAGAATAAATGCCATGTGGCTCTTACCATCTGACCAACCACAATGAATTAGCACACTAAGGTGACCATCTGTTTAATATTTTAAGATGCAGCACTTATTTGCTAAAGTCTCACAACCCTCACAACCTTTAACTAATAAGGAGATAATAAAAAAAAAATCAGATAAAATGTATGTTTTCAAGCAATAATCATGAAAAGAATTCTACACTGTAATATGGATGTACTGCTTTGTATCATGAGTAAAACTTTATGGGGTGATGTTCCCATAAAATAAGCTTTGCCCTTTATATGTCATTCAGTTGCCCTTTTTACCTTTTGCACATGTTACAACCCACAGTATGGTAAACTTTATAGAGGTCCAATTAGGATCTCGAAATTCAGAAAACATATCTATCCTCAGATCAAGAACATGGGAAAAAACCAGGCCAGTTATTGCTGGTACAGCAAAAGAGTTCATGTTCAAACTAAGGCTAATTCTGAGAACTTCCATGGTTTTAATTAAACATTTCTCACAGATTATAACTGTGTGCTGATTTTTGGAAGTATGGGGCAGTGAAAAGTATAAAATGCAGAGGAAAACATGACTGAGGGAAAATGAGATTCATGAATGAATAAATGATTGATTTCAGAAAAGAAGAGTGTGCAAATCTGTACCTCTGGGCATACTAAATTGAATTTATCAACATTTTTGCCTTATGCAGCTGATAATCCATGCCGACACCAACATTGACATTATATGGACAGTATTTGCCCAAAGGACAGATGGATTTTTGTAAGACCTGTGGCTATATTGCAATGATATACAATAAATTGGCTGCCTATCATGAGATCTCACTTGATTTCTCATAAATCCTTTTGAGCCTTGCTGCTACAGTAGAAAACCCTAAAATGTAAAAAGAGAGGAAAATAAGTTGGATAATATTAGTGCTTATTAATTGTCAGTCAGTAATATCACCACTTCCATTTGTCACCTCTCACACTGCAAGTAGTTTGCTGTATGGAAAAGGACAGGTCTAGATTATCAGAACAAGATCAAATGAAAACTATTCACATTCTACAAAATCTATCTATACTATTTTGCTAATCTATACTTTATTAATGCACACAAATAAAGCACATTAAAAACAGGGTCTCTCTCAGAAAAGATTAAACAACTGCACTTTTATTGATGTCTCCTACTACTAACATTTCATTATTTTTACAAAATATACTGCACTTCTTTACTATGACATATAGTCATTAATGGTTAAAACTAAGATACGGTTGAAAAATGAACACACTATATTCCACCAGGCATGATCCTTGCCCTTTTATTGTGTGTTCATGTCCTCCTAATTCACAGCCCTTAGTCAGTTACACTGGTTCTTCTCAATCATTAGTGGATTAAGTAATTCTACGGTACAGCTGCTAGTTTGTTGCAGTTTATAAAAAGTCTAAAATAAAATCACTTGGGCACATAAATATAGGCCTCATCTGCAGCCATATGGGCAAATCTTTGTGTCCATGTGAAGCTCATATACACTAATGGGCTCTGTGAAGTTGCAGGAGTCTATGTGATTCCATTAACAGGATTAGAGTACCAATCTCGTAATTTTAAAGTTTCTCAAGTATTTTTTATATTATAATTTTATTTTTTTCTTCAATTAAATAAATAACAATGGGTGATTTTCAGGTGGACCAAGTATTTCTTTGCATTATTTCATAATAGTAAAATGTATGAAGAAGTGATTTTATATTGTTTCTATTTACAGAATAGCAAACTTTGTGGTCATTTCTTTGTAATAAAATGCAAAAGATCTTCAAAAGTGAAAATCCAGGCTATTAGAGGCTTTACTTTAGATACTTCAATGCCTCTGAAAAAGCATCATTAAATTCCTCACACAAGAATAAATTGTATATCTTCCAAAAACATATATAAATCATTTATGAACAGTTTAGAAGCAACCATTAATTATTTTAAATGTATACATGTAGCTCTGATAAAATTTGACTGGCTCATTAAAAGATATCATCTTCACAGTGATAATCTCAAAGTATTGCTTCTTTTAGTCAATGTAAACTCTGTAGAGGGAACCAGTAAGTATTTTTAAAAAAAAAATCAATTTCAGGTCAATAGTTCCCAAGAACCTAAGATTCTACACAGCAGACATTTGGCAGCATAAGTTCTGGGCCACAGAGTCTCTTTGAAATTCTATGCACAGGCACTAGCAAGGCCTGCCTGATTCAGAAGACAAAACTGACTATGTACAGCTGTCACAGAATGCCAGCATTACCTTTCATAAATCAGTTAAAGAGGTAATGTCAGTGAAGAAGGAAAAATCTTTCATTCCAAAATTTTAAATTCCTCTCCATAAAAAACTACTGATTTGTTTTAACTAACACCCTCAAAAAAAAAATGGCTACATGGAAGTATGTTTCCTCCAGAATGTCTCCTCACTATTAGCGTTATAATAATCCAAGTTCAGTTGCTAGCAGAGACAATATCTCCATGGGATTTCATTATTTCATTTAACTTGGACTCAGTGTCTTCCCTCTGTTCTAATGACATCTGCTATGAAGAAGCTTGGAAACTTGATGGCCTCTCCTCTGTGACAATGGACTTGTCCTTGCCCAAGAAAACAAACAAAATCAAATATCTATCAACTGCCTTCATTACCTCCACATTCCCTGGAAGAATTTCCTTCACTGATTTAGGGTCTGAAACCCAGAGGCACTTCCAAAAGCCAAATGGACACAGCCTGCTCTTCATTTCAAGAACAATGCTATGCAAGTGGACACTCCCTCATATATAAACAAAACCAAAGATACTTTTGCTTTAGAAAGATAGGCCTTAAAATGATACTAAAAGAAAACATATACAGTAGTGAGGTGGTTGAATAAGCTCTTCGGGTAAATTTTCAGAAGTGCTTAACTTTTGTGCTCAATTCCCACTCACTATCTATGAGATGTATGCTTCTAAATCACTTAGACATTTTCAAAATTTTTCTTACACCCAATGGCATCAAACTACACTTAATTACCTCTTTTCTAATTTTCCATAACTCTATGAGGGCTCAACTATGGTCTGGAGACTGTGAAAGATTGAAAGTAATTTCCTAGCAAAAACAGAGCTAAATAGAGCTTTCCTCAGCATTTTAATGCAACCAAATTACAGAAAAGTAATAAGGCTGTCCTAGAAAGGAGTATTATACTACTGAAAATGCATGGCTTTCAGGCTTCAGATTACACCAACAACATTTGTCAGCCAAGAACCAGTCCATTATCTCCTAATGTGTTTGTGGTTAAAAATGTTTATTTACAAAGACAGTATTTTAATTGTAGCAGCCAGAAGATTGCATATATTTGTCACAATACCTTGGACTTTCCGTTATATTTAATAAAAGTCAATTCTATCCTTTCCTTAGCTTAGCTTTCCTGGAGTTCACAGTGCATGTTGCAGTGCTGATACTAAACATTTCCATGTCCAAGAGGGAATTCATTACAATTGTGCCAGAAATGGATACCTCCTCATTCCATCACCAGGAGGAAGTTAACAAGTCCACTAGGAACTCTTGTAGTTTTATTCCCTGCTTTTCTTGTTGGTTGCCTCTAAATTAAAGGTGTCTGTCGGATGCAAGGAAAAAAAATTACCCAACTGGGAATGAAGCACTAACCTTTCAGAGGCTACTTGGTTAAGCTAAAGATGGTGAAGGGAGAAACTAATGTTATTAGAAACATACTTTTTTCTACAGCCTTACACACGTTGGAAAGATTTCAATAGGTTACCACAAAAAACAACAAGATACCTGTGGCACCTTAAAGACTAACAATCTTCAGGCATAAGCTTTTGCGGGTTGCAACCCACTTCATCAGATGCATCTGGTCAGCATTGAATGAAGCAGGCATCTGACAAAGCATCTGGTTGCATCTGACAAAGTGGGTTGCAGTCCACAAAAGCTATTCCTGAAGAAATTTGTTAATCTTTAAGTTGCTGCAGGGATTCTCGTTGTTTTTGCTGTATACAGACTAAAACCGCTACCTCACTAGAATAGGTTCCAGGTAACACAGAGCCCCAACATCTAGATCCTGAGAGTAAGAGTTTTACCATATTAAACTCCAAAATCAGTTCAGAAAGGATGTAAAATAAGATGTAGAGGCAGCTCTCAAATAAGCAAAATTCAAACTTTTCTCCAAGCTCCCATGGAAGTATACAGAGGCGAGAGATGCATTTTCAGGAGCAGATCCTCAACTGGCATAAATTGTCATAATTTAATTGTATGCCAATGGAGTTATGACAATTTAATTGTATATCAATGGAGTTATGACAATTTTCCCCAACTAAGGATCTGCCCTAATGTCACCTGTTCTTTTGCCCAATTTCTCTTACCTCAATGACTACCTTGGACATCATGGCACTTAAGAGTTTATTTCCCAGTAAACATAATTCCTGAATGTTGGGAGGATATTAGGCATTGTAAAAGCAAGATGTGAGGAGATAAATAGTGGTACTGCTAATGATCCTAATGGGACTAGCCATCAAGGAATTCTTGCATAATGCTGGAATTTCAAAAAGAACTCCTGCTTTGAGATTTGAAAATTCAAACTCATGATGTAATATTCCTTTTTAGGAAATTTGTTCTAGGAGCAAAATCAAACTAAGGAGTAAAATAGCAGACCCTGATTTTAGATTATTTAGACAGCAAAGTAACAGGGGGAAAATCCACTATCATTGTTAAAACTTATGCCTTTTATCCTTCAACCAAATATTATGGCATGCAAGTTAGGTCTATTCTACTACTAATCCCAACAGTCAATCCAAAAGGTGACTCCTTTTGGGATAACAATGTTTGTTAAATCACTTAATTCTCTTAGACAGCTCTTCTTGAAGCATTAGATTGTTGGTTGCTAAATTGACATGTCTATTATCCCTGCATTGTTCTGCCATGTTATATGTTATTCAAACTCATTCAGGTAAACCTATGTAACCTTGGATGATGAAAATTTTGAAATCTATGAATTTCTCTCCTTTGTGAAAACCAAGACTGGGTTACATTAATATAAAGGTATTGTCTCTTTAGTTACTGATACACAGGGCCTTGTAAACTGTGCTGCCATTAGGGAAAAATGGTAATTGAAGGAATGATGTAGTCACGACTACAGGTCACTAAGAATAACAAAGGATCTGATTTAATCCCAAAATGAAGATTCAGTCATAGGACTGGTGTTTATTCAGTGGGGAGCTGCATTAGCAGCAGTGAATAAGGAATACAACATCTCAATGGTATTTTCTACAGATCACCGATCTAGTGTTAGGGCCATTGTTAAAAATTAAAGGGGACCATCAGATATGGATAAGCACTGCTTATAAATTGCAAATGCCAGGTATTAAAAAAAACATACTTCCCATTGAAATAATTGAGATTAACATTAAAAAAAAGACAATTGTGTATATTTTGCAATATAAAAATCGCATTGTTTTCCAGGGGTTGAAATGTTTCCACATTTTTTGCAGAAGTGAAAGTAAAGTTCTACCTCTTACATTTTCCTGTGAGGAAGATAAGCACTTCATAAAGGCCAGGTTCCAATACAGAAAAACAAGAATTATAAGGAGATTCAAAATTAGATAATTGGATGTCGTTACAAGAAATGTCTGTAGCTTGTTACTATATAGAAGGCCAGTAGATGGTGCACAAGAATACATAGCACAGATCCTGGATTTAATAGAACCAATAAAACTTTTTGATTTTGGGCACTGAAAATGGCTTCTTGTGTGCAATTCTTTACATGGAACTCATATACATTGTTTCAGCTATAAATTATGGCCTTGATGAAGGAATTACTGGATGAAATACTATGGCCTCTCTTATGTAGCAAGTCACACTAGATGATAATGATCTTTTTAAATTTAAAATCTATTAATCCCTCCTACTTTTACTATAGGCTGGGCTGATAACACTTATTTTTAAGGTTGCTTTATATTTCCCATCGCAAGACCCTGTCTTCAGTTGCTCGGAACTTGGCCACGTTTAAAACAGTTAGGCTAAAATGTTGTATGCCATGTGTCTACCTCAGGTTTATTTATTTTAATCACCAAAAATGGTTCAGCTGTTTCCAAAAATAAGGTTAGAAAAAATAATATTGTTTTCTCCATGTTAAAAAAAATCCTTTTTTTAATTTTTTTAATTTTTTTGGATCAGCTGTAGTGTGCCTCTGTTTTGGAGCAGAAACTTGAAATTTGGCCTTTCAATCAGGGCTCTTCCTATTGCCTTTTGTTATGAAATATGCCTGTATTTATTTAAGCCTTTGAAAAAAATTACATTTAGCCCATGCTCAGTAAAGATTGCTTTTTGCACTTAAAATCTCAGATTCCATATTCAGTGAGCATGCTCAAGCCTCTGACATGTCCTACTGCTGACCAGGCTGTGTATGTGCCACACTCTCACAGAGAAAGCAACTGAGCATGTTTTATCTCCCTTACAACTCCTTTCTACCTAGCCTTTCTCTTCCCTGGTGTATTTCTGGGTTATAGCAGGAACCTTTTCTACTCCTTCTGGCTTCTTCACCACCTCCCTAGCTTCTTACTAGATTCTTTGCTCCACTGCAGTATCTCAGACCTTATTCTTCCTCTCTGGAATTCCTCCTTGTCCCTGACAACTTTCCTCGTCTCAGGAAATGGCTGCAGCTTCCTACCCTGGCAGCTCCTTTTCTGCTTTCGGCCTCCTGACTTTATAGTGCTGCCCAAATCCTTCCCCAGTTGGGCTTCATTCTTAATTAACTCTGGTCCTTGCTCTTGTAGGCGATGCCAACTAATGTTGTTGCCTTCGCAGGTCCTCATTGATCCTATCAGGGCTAGTGTAGGGTGCACACCTTCTCATATGCGCTCACTTTTAAAATTTCTCTAAAGAATATAACTAGTAGGTCTGAGACAGCTCCCAGAATTTGAACCACCTGGACTTGTGCAGTTGAGGTTTGGGGATGAAAACTGAGTAAAATCTCTAAACTCTCTGAGTATTTGGCAGTGCTAGGAGATAGTTTATTGATATCATACATGAATTTTGGCTAAACTCAGAGGCTGCTTTACTCTGTGTTCCTCTATTAATTCTTGTAATTATAGACAAACTGTGTGGACATGAAAAGTTTTTAGATTTGTAATACTGAGGTTGAGGATTGCATACCTTTTTATTTTATTCCTCTCAATCTCAGGAACTAAATCAAATTATTTAAGGAGGGGAAAAGAAGATTAGTTTAACTCGATAATAATTCAAGTAAGCAGAGGGAACTCTGAAAATGTAAAATATTCAATTTCCCTATAGGCCATGACTCTTGAACCTTAACTTTTGGGTTTTGCCATTGGAAAGACAACACATAGCCATGGAGATTTTTGCCCCAACACATCATCCCAAGCCATCTATCATACATATCTGGCATAAGATTCAAGCCTGGAATTGTTTGGACACATATTGGCAGAGAGCTGAAACAAATGTGGTAAATATTAAGAGCTGCAAAGACAGGACTGGACTAGTAAAAATGCAAAAGTACAACACAGCTGAGAAATCCTGCTATATTTAAGTGATGCTTGAACTGAAACTGGCTATTATTTGGCAAAAGATTAGCACAGATCTAGACATAACTAGACTGAATAATAATAAATCTGAGAATTATAAGCAAGCATAATGCTTGCAACACATGCCATTATTTAAAACTTTTATTGTGCAATCATGGATTATTGAAATAAGTGCAGCAAGCTATTAAATTGTAGGTATTTAGTGAATTCCAATCTTTCTCAAATAAATACCTATCATTAGGTTTTAAAATAACTCTAGCCTGTTATTTACCCCCCATTATGTACACTGCTTGGCTAGTTAAACTGGTTATTGGCTTCTTCATATTGTAGCCCCTCAACTCCTTCAGTCAATTAAATCCATTATTGTATCTGAGTCGTCAGTGCCAGCATCACTGCTAATCTCCTAAATCCACATCAGTTCATAAGGTTTAAGTATACTTATTCTGTGGCAAAACTGGGAAGCTATACAAGCAGAACCCCCTGATATTAACCACAGTGCTACTAATATTTTGAAATAGATAACCACTTCTCTCACACTACAGATTTTGCACACACATACTACTGTAATTGGACAATTTTTTATTATGCACTGAAAAGTACAGCACCTTGTGCATTTAATGCTCTAAATATGTTTCCTATCTCCTTATCCCTTTAAATGATGATAACCAGGGGAATAAAGTAACCATAACTTACTTCTGAAACTGGAACTTGAACAACTTAGCATCTTTCTCCATGACTTTGGAATACACCCTCCCAAAAGTGTTCCTAAACATTTTTTTTAAGTTTGATCTGCTACTAAACTCTACCTCTAAACCTCCCCATCTCCTGTTCACCACTAAGTACTTGATTTTTATAGAAAGAAGGAAAATGAGACACGGTAAATTATTGTTCACAGTAAAAATCTTGCCAATTAAAAGATAACTTCAGTAATTTTAAAGTTAAATGAATGCTATTTATTTTATATTGCAAAGTGCAGTTTAATAGATAGGCATACACTTGATTTTCCTTTAAAATACATCCCTTTGTAAAGCATCTTTTTTTTTTAATAAAAGCCATTCTTTTTATATTATAGCTTTTATAAGCTTCTGGACTAAGAAAGCAATTTCCTATACAGGTTGAACATATCACCTTTATTCCGAAAGAAAAGGTAAAAACACAACAGACTCTTACCGGAGACAGAGAAAACAATTCGTTCAGCTAGATCCAACAGTGCTCTGTGCAAGCAGGCAGCATGAGTGATCTTTGGGCCTCACACAAAAGCAAGATAATTGGTTCTCAATGAAGAGATGTAAACATCCATCATAATGGCACTGGTGCTGAAGCTGAAAGCTACCTCAGCTGTTCTATGTACTCTGACTGTAAGATGATGTCACAAACATCAACTGGGTGTGCTCTCATTGGCTTCTCTTACCTGGAATCATATCTTAACCCTAAACTGTCAGCTGCACATTGAAATGTGGAACTGTTATCTATATATATGGGGCCAGGGGTGAGCATAATGGACTGTATTGAAAGCTCTCACTTTGGGTGGGGGGGAAGGAGTGGCAGGTGCATGCTGTTTAAACACTGAAAAATAAAAAATCCCAAAACCAATTTGCCTAAATTATTAAACAAGAGCCTTGGGGAATTGCATTTTCATAATGTTTACTAAATGACAGTAATCATCAAAATATTGTACAGAAGGGGTATTAAATGAAAGGTTAATGCATACAGCATCTGGAGAATTCACTTTTTTAATGATTTTACATTGCCTCCTATTAAGCCATGAGATTTCTGAAAGATGCACATAAAAAGAGAGTTTAAATCTGAGAACATTGCATATGTAGCTATAATTAGGTTAGTTACAGGCAGGCTCTGGTATTTTAAGAATTTTAAACTAAAAAATATAAAAATAATATATGCACAAATGTAAATGTGCACTTATTCTTTGACTATTAAGTGGGATCTCAGACACTCTGTGGTAAATGAGGCATGAAACACACTGTCAAAAATATGATGTCCTAAGTATAGTGGTACTAAATATTTTGTTAGGTTACTGGAAATATTCCACAAATCATGTGAACTTTATAATGAGCCCCAGATATGCCTTTTCTGAAAAAGATAGAAATAATAATTTGATCTTTCAGCTATAACTGATAGAACATCCTATTGCTCTATGCAAAGAAAAAACAGAGGTCATATCTGTTACATGCTGCACATATACCTCTTGTGTACCACCTTATCTACTTTAATATTTTTACATTATTTTGAATTATATCATTTTGCTTATTTGGTTGCATAGTAGCTTGATTTGATGTTTATTTGGAGCAAAATATTTATCACATTAATTAGTTCGCATTTCAGTATTCCTACTGCTATAAAATGAAGTGGTGTGTTTAAAATTCCCTTTGCTTAGTTTATTCCCCAGAAAAAAATATACTTAGAAATGTTTTTAGCTTAATATAGAATATGTGAAACATATCATAGGATTTCTCAAATAAACTTGATAAACAGTTCTGCCATTGCCTTGTGGTCCTTTCACCAAGTTGTAGAGACTTGGGAGATTAAATTCTAGGGACTTAATAAACAGCAGCTCTGTGTAGGGATCTGGAGGCTAGCCTATTAGTCAAAATGTACTTTAGGCCAAAGTGAGAGCCCCATATCATTTATTTCTGCCTAGAAAACATGGGCATTTAGATGGAAATGTGTATGTGTATGTGTATGTGTGTATATATATATATATATAAGATTCATTGCCATGCAAAGTGACATAAAACTGAATTACAGATCAGAAAGATGAATTTGGACAATAGAAATGCCAACTTTGTTTTTGTATGATTAATGTTAAAGGTAAGACATAGTAATTGCTAAGAAGATAAGAGTCACGAGTAAAAGAATTATTTATGAAGTAAAATACGCTTAGACATATGGCATGCATAAGTTATATTCCTCTGAAACTTTAATGCTATAAATAGCCAAGATCAAACAAAGAGACACTGTTGATAAAATCTGATTATATAGGTTAATTTGGTCTGTAAAATGTACAAAGTTCCCATATCTAACTCATTTTAACATGATGAATTCATGTCCCACATATTTGTTATTCGCACACATACAATACTTTATTTCCTTGGCAGGCTGATTTATTCTTATGTGAACTGCTAGATACTCTACATGGATAAAGTATAGTATTCTGGCAAAAGCCTCCACTCAACATGAACAGCTGCAATGAGAATCCAGATTTTATATTTTGCCCTGGAAACAATCATTTATGTGAGCAGATTTACTTGTAAAATTAGTACTGAATAAGCAGTGAAGGCCATTGTGAATTTAAGAGTTTAATATTGCCCAAACCCATATACTGAATGGAAGTTACACTTGAATGCCAACAAATTTTCATTAGGCTGTCTTGTTTTATACTGTAAACGTGTGGTAAATCAATGTCTTTGAGTGGTTTATGACATATCTTAATGGTACTGAATCATCACTTTATACATACATTTAATGTTAAAATTAATATTAGTGTTTAGTCAAATTTGGATGGTTAAAGAGAGATCACCAGACCCAACAGGTAACAGCTGTTATTGAAATAGCAACCTCGTGATTATAATAAATGTACAACAAACAAGGAGTTTAGTGGCACTTTTAAAGACTAACAAATTTATCGCATGAGCTTTCATGGGAGAAAATCCCACTTCATTGTCTGACAAAGTGGGATTTTCTCCCAGGAAAACTCATGCAATAAATAAATTTTAGTCTTTAAAAGTGCCATTAGACTCCTTGTTTGTTTTGCTGAACTAGACTAACATGGTTACCCCATTGAAACAATAAATGCATAGTTATTGTCAACACTAAAACTAGATTTCCAGGGTGTTAAACATCATACTTTCCATTGGCTGGACAAATAGCTGAATAAATAAAAGATAATGGACCGCTGACAGGACCAGATTAAGGAAGGGGTATAGGGCTGCAGCCCCCGACCCTGGCCTAAAGGGGGGGCCCTGCAGCCCCCCCAAAATCCAGCCTGCTGGGCTGAGTGGTGAGCTGCCGCTCAGCTTACTTGTCCAGCCCCTAAAATGTCATTAGTAAAAGACAAATCACATTTAATAGAAAAAAAGATGACTGACTCTCAGTGACTAAGCATGCTTCTTTCTTCCAAAGTACAGTATTAATCAACACAGAGATAATTCTGATGGCTCAAACAAAAGATGAAACTTTAGAGCTCATCCCAAAATGAAACTCAGTTTCCTGGGTACATATTTCCCACAAGTTGGAGTCAATACTGCATTTAATTGCTTGACAATTATTTCTGTCAGATCATTTAATGGTTAAACCAATTATTTATATTACAAAACGCAACAGAGACTAATTTAAGAAACACAAACCTTCTGATGTTGCTTATATTATATATAATGCATTAACACCATTGGGGAAAATAGGAACTCGGGCAATAAAAGGCTTTAGAGACGAAATGTACAGACTCAAAATTGCTTCTTTTCAAAATTGTATTTTAAAAGCAAGTGCCAAGTCAAGAATAGTTAATATCTATTACAAATATTTATCTGACTTATTTTGGCAGCATCAGCAACTGGCTCACTACCTTCTTATCCACAAGATGGCAGCTCTACTTATATGGTCACTTACTACTGCAATATTTAATTTAATTTAAAAAAAACTTTCAAATTCATTTGTCATTTTAGAGTAGATATTTTCATCATGAAGAAGAAGAAGTTCCGACAATTCATTCACTAACTCTTGGGCTGATGCACAGTCGGTCAGGTGATTCTTACAGAACTGATGAGATTAGGCAGAACAAGAGAGGGCACTTTTAAAAAGAGAAGCTTTATTTTTTAGAAGTTTTAAAAATTCTCCATATGCTCTTAGTACTTGGCTCTACTGTAAGCCAGAAAAGCCCATAAGCACATGCTTAACTTAAAGCATGCAAACAGCCTCATTACCTGTAATGGGACTGCTCACATACCCAAGTTAAGCATATGCTTATTAACTTTTTCTATATAGTTTCGTAAATTTTTCACTGATTTTAGAACCTCAACATTAAAAAAAAAAAAATCTGAATATGTTCATTTCCCATACTCATTTATGTTATTTAAAATGTAAGAGATATATTTGTTTCCAAGATAAAATTCTTTGTCAGGGTTAAATGTCTGACTAATTAAATGAATGAATGAATAGATAATGTTAATTTATGGCTCACAAACTGAAGTCCAAAGGAAGACATGCAAATCATAGATCTGTTTCAGGGAGGTCAATATGAGTTTAGGTAATTATGAAGGGTTTCAATTTCATGATAGGAGTGAAGGACTAAAGGACTCAGAAATGCCTTTTATGGAGAATGAAGACTTGTCAAATATTCAGTATTATCACACTTGACTAGCTTTCCTACAAATGTGCATAGACTTTCTATCCTGTATTTGACTGTACTGCAAAACAAGAAGTAAGGTTCTATTATTTTTAAAGTCTTTTAAAAGGATATCATTTCACTGGGATTACATATGTTCTTCAAAGGAGAAGGTAAGTATGAGATTCTAATTGCAATAAGAGAAAATGTCACATAAAGTAACAGTGTCTGAGTAGGTAATTTGCTATATTGGCACAAATACTATGTTACATTTAACAGCTTAAGTGTTAGCAGCACTGAACCTAGATTTTCAGTAAATTTTCAAAAGCACATATGCCCTTAGGACCCCACACCCCATTTTCAAAAGAAAGCAGATTTTTTGAACAAAACTCTTTTTCACCCCACCAAAAAAAGCACTGACACATTTCATGAACATGTGCTAAATTCACTGAACTGAAAAAAAGAATTCTGAAACAGTTGCAATGTTTAGTTCCTAATCTTTCAAAAAGGAAACCTTTCTTTTTTTTCAATTCAAAACCCTTTTTCATTTAGAATTTCATTTACATTATATTTTTTAAAAAGTAAATAACACAAAAATGAAAAGAACATTTAATTTCAAGTCTAATATAACCTGAAACTTTCTTCCAGTTTCATTTTACTGATTTTTTAAAAAGAATAATTTTTGACCAACACATTTCTTGTTTCTCTTCGGTCACTGAACCAAAAAAATCAGTTACGCACAAAGGTCTAATCCTAAATCATGAAAGTATTTTTGAAAATACTATCTTTTATTCATTGGTTGATTTTCTGTTTGCTTGTTTACTGGTTCTTAGGGTAAAAATAATATCAAAAGTACCCTATGAGCCTAAATCATATTTCCAAAAGTGACTTTGTAGCTTAAATGCCATGGTCTTTTACTAGCACCTAATCAAATTTTTACTTTAAAATAAATCTTATTTTATATACACACAGCCTTAACAGAGTGTGTGTTCCAGGCTAAGGGCTAGATAATCAGTTCTATTTCCCACTTTTGTACTGCTTATGTAACAAAACTAATTTGGAAAGCTGGTGATTCTATACAGCTAAGGATTTACCAGGCATGGATGAATCTCTGGGTGATGTAGAGCTGGAATATATTAGCTTCACAACAATGTTGGTGTATATCAGCCCCACCTCAGTGTTAACACATTCTTGGGGGAAAGGTGGTAGGGCTGAGCATTATACTCTGGTGCTTCTTTACTGTCAAGGATCGTCCCTCAACCAGGGAGCCACAAATGTAGCATAAACCCACAAAATGGAAATATAGTACAGTCTTCAGATTTGGCTTGATCAATGAATGAGTTATATAGAAAATGCTACATTTGAAATAAATCAGCAATAGTGGAAAATTTCCACTAGTAAATATAAAATTAAAAAGTACATTGAATGTTTGTCAAGAGCCAAAGTAAATCATCCAGCTTCATGACCAGTACTATCTATATAGGTCGAAGCCTGAGTCGAAGAAGAGTAAAATATTGCTTGCCAACAACTTTTCAATCATTTTGGCCAAAATTGGGATACTGGAGATAAAGCAATAATAAGTGGGACATCAGAAGATGGTCTTTTGAATATTAAACTATTGTGTGTTTAGGGGTTACTTATCCTTCCTAAAAGGCACTAACGGTTTCAGTCAGCAGTGGACCAAGGTGCTTTTCACTTATTTCCATCAAGCATAGTGATCACAGATGAATCTTTTAGACAAAACCCTGGCTGCGATTATTTAGTGGGAGTGGTCCTGCTTTTTAGCAGGGGGTTGGACTAGATGACCTCGTGAGGTCCCTTCCAGCCTATGATTCTATGAATCCTACAAGATTGTATCTCAGCTCTCACTTATTACTTTCAGAACCTCTGCTGTGTGGCCAAGTTTCATCAAGAAAGGTAGAATGACTCATTTTCCTTAAAACTAGAAATGCTATCCTGAATTCATTGAGTCATATCTGAAAATGAAAGCTCCTCACAAATAAAGATATTCAGCAAAAAGTTGTCAGTCTTATATCAGGAGAAACTGAAATAATGTAAAAGGAGGTAGTCGTTTCTGCAGTCAGCATGACGGGGTTCAAAATCATGTTATTCCATTGGTGATCAATGGATAGCTCTGTTCTGAATGACCAACCAGCCTTTCAGGCATGTAAAAGTCTCATGTTAAATTCAATTTACACATAAGTAGATTTATTTTCTTTATAATTTTCAAAGAATTCCATGGTGTTTTACAAAGTTATTAAAAGGGTGATTTCACAGTTCATCTGCATGAAGACCTTTAATATTGTTATTGTTTTTAAGAAAATAATACCTCGACTGATTCTGACAACATAAACAAAAATCTTTCTGTGTACAGTGGCAATGTCACCATTTATTACATGATCAGTGATAATAAAACCATCTAGAGACGGACCTTGGGAAGTATAAGTCACTTACTGGGTTAGTCTGGAAGTTTATTTGCTACATTCAATTGCCTATCTTTTTAAAACCGAGATGTGCAAAGGGCAGCTTGTTTTCAAAAGTCAATACTGGTGCCTGGGACAGATGATTTTTGGAATGGCATTCAGTAAATTATTATCATTATCTTGTAGTTAGTTTTTTCTCAGGGTACAGAAATCAAATTCTGGAATTTCCAACGAACCTACAATAAGGCAGTAGCTTATTTCTGTTAATTATTACCAGATCTACTGGTGGTGGCAAGATCTGGTCCCAGGCAGCGATCTGGAGCCAGGAGCCAGCAGCACCTGGAACAGGCCCTGGTGGGGGACCTGGAGCCAGGAGCGGCAGGAGCAGGTCCTGGCCGGGGACTCAGATCCACTGGCAGCAGCTCCAAGTCCCTGACTGGGACTCATTACCACCGTCAGTGGTCGCTGCTCTCTACCTCTCTGCTGAAGCAGGAGCGGGCCCTGGCCAGAACCCAGGGACACTGCGGTAGCTGCACTAAGTCCCATCTGAGGCTGCTCCTGCCTCAGCCAGGAGGCAGAGAGCAGCCAATCAGGAGAGGTAATGCCTCCCTCCGCCACCTGCATTCCAGGAGCACAGCACTCCTGCCCCTATCGGCCACCCTGCACAGCTGGGAGCTGGGATCAGCAGGGGAAAGGAGCGGGTCTCCTTTCCCTTGCTGCACCACCCCTCCAGCAGCACACCTCTCCTGTCTCCTGTCACCCCACTGCCCAGCTAGGGAGCAGAGACAGCAGGGGGAAAAGAGCTCATCACTCCTGTCGCTGGCTGGCCCCGCTGCCCAGCTCAGGAGCGGGGACTGCAGGGGAAAGAAACAGGTCAAGCGGGTCTCCTTTCACCTGCTGACACCTTCCTCCCCACCCTCCCCCCACCAGTGCACCGTTTCTGCCAGTCATGAGTACCAGCACCCTTTTTCTTAGAAAAAAAGCACTGTTTCTTGGTATGAATCAAGGTTTATGACAATGAATTGCAAAGGAGCCAATCACTTAAAACAATTAGTGTTTATATTTAATCCCTATTATAGTGTATTGTATGTATTCCTTTAATGATACTTCTTGTCCCTTTCCTGTGGGGAAAGGAGGGTTCCTTCACTAGAAATTTTATACTGGATCAGAGAAAAATTTCAAATGAAAGTTTAGATGAAACTGATGCATGTCCACAAAGAGTTTTGATTTAAGAGAATCATTATTTTTGGACACCAACAATAGTTTAGTTTAGCTGAAAAATTCCTGACCTGCTCTATTTATCAGCTGCTTTGTTATACCTTTCTGAAAGGCATCTTTGTGTGTGTGTGTGTGTGTGTGTGTGTGTGTGTGTGTGTGTGTGTGTGTGTG